>OY757309.1:2081813-2549037 GCA_963583905.1 Stenurella melanura
GAATTTATAGATATTGAACGAAAGATGTTAACTCCACATCACAGCAAGCCTCCTCATTTCTATGGTTTGCCAAAAATTCATAAACCTGACATCCCCTTAAGACCAATTGTGAGTTCAATTAATTCTCCATGTAGTAAACTCTCAAAATATTTATTAAAAATCCTAAATCCTTTATCAGGTTCCTCCGAGTCTTATATTAAAAATAGCAAACATTTTTTGGAAAAGCTATCAGAAAATCATTTTAACAATAATCATCTAATGGTCAGTTTTGATGTAGTAAGCCTATTTACAAATGTTCCTGTAGATAAAACATTAATAATAATTAAAAACAAATTGCAACAAGATGGGAATTTGGCGAATAGAACTAAGTTAAGCATTGAAACTATAATGGAATTACTTACACTTTGCATTAAAACAACATACTTTCAATTAAATAATGACTTCTATCAACAAGACTTTGGGATGGCCATGGGTTCTTCATTATCTCCAATATTAAGTAACATTTTCATGGAAAATTTCGAGGAAAGTAATATTAATAATCTAGCTTATAAACCCATTGTATGGTGGAGATATGTAGATGACATTTTTGCTATATGGCCTTATAGTAAAGAATGTTTAAGTAATTTTTTGAATCAGATTAACGAAAAAGAACCTTCAATTAAATTTACAATAGAAATAGAGAATATTAATGAATTACCTTTCTTAGATATTTTAATTAAAAAATTAGATAACACATACCAAACCAGTGTGTATAGAAAACAAACACATACAAACAGATACTTAAATTTCAATTCAAATCAACATATTAGTGTTAAGAAAGGTGTTGTTAAATGTTTGTACGACAGGGCCAAAATTATTTCTTCAAATGATGTAATATTAAGGAACGAAAAACAATTTATAAAAACTGTCTTATTAAATAATCAATATCCTGAGAGTTTTGTTGATAGTCAGTTATTGAACATTGGTAGTAGAGAGAATATACTATCACAACCTGAGGTATTTAGGTCAATGGCAGTAATTCCATATATACATGGTTTATCGGATAAATTACGAAAAATTGGGAACAGGTTTTCCGTACGAACGGTTTTTCAAACGGGCTCCACGCTAAGATCGGTTTTATCAAGAAACAAACCTCCAAATATTGTTCAAAGTTCAAAAAATTGTATTTATAGTGTTCCGTGTGAGTGCGGAAAACATTACGTAGGTGAATCATCTAGACCTTTCAACGTAAGGCTCGGTGAACATAGAAATTACGCTAGAAGGGGAGAATTTGAAAAATCCAAAATTTGTGAACACGCGTGGGATAATAATCATAGAATTAAATGGGACTCGGGGAAGATTTTGGAAAAAGAGAGCAACGGAACTAAAAGAAAACTTAAAGAATTCGCGATTATTTTATTAAACGAGGATAGATGCGTTTCTAATTATTCAATAGATTTTTGTACTAGTTGGTTGCCCATCCTTAGAGACGAAGTAAGTAAAAATAAGTTAAATATAATTTAATGTCTCACGTGACTATGGAAATACATAAACAAAGAACTGTCATGGTTGACGGCCAAAAAAGTTTTGAGAACGGAAGTAGATTCTCTTCCGAAACGTTAACTACCTATAGCTTTGATTTTCAGTTTTTAGTTCATAACATTGTTCTAGTTTATATATTTTTAGGTGTGAGACTTTTTGAAATAGTCAAGTACTCAAGAACCAACCTCTGTCTGATCCGTTTGGCACAGAGGTTTTTTCATTAAAATTTTTAAATATTTTTCAGTGGCAATATACCCAATAAAAAGTAAGAAAACCTGAATATGCCACAAATAAACAATTACAGACAATATCAGTGAAGAGTATTCTGGTTAGCTTGTTTTATTTTAATTGGATGATTCATTATTAGAGAACTTTTTTTTCTGAGAGCGCGATTTCACAAGCTAGCGGCTGAATATACTGCTCCGCTTGTCTTCTATTACTCCACGAATCATTTACCCTATTATTTAGCGACTTTCAATACGAGAAGGCAATCCTGTCACTGCAAACTTTTTGAAATTCTGTTCAGTATATGAAATACTACTTGGATGTAGATATTTGGTTTAATTAATGAAATAATTTCTTTGGCAAAAGTATGGACGTTCGAACATTAAAATAGATAACTCATAAGCCAAATACAGATTTAGTGGTATTACTATAAAATTTCTAAACGAAGTTTATTAATACCTATAAGAATACTTCGATAAGGGCCTTGATTAAAGTTTCATTAGGTAATTCACTAATCAGAATTTATTAACTGCTTATAACGCCACTTAGAGCAAGAAGCAATTTATTATGTTTGAAGGAGATATTAAGCTGGATTCTCCAGGGTGTTATTGGACTTGGATTCTCTGTGCGTACCCTGGGGCGAACTCCAAGAGTTGTGGACTTAGTCGGAGCTAGGTCACCGCTTCCCAAACCTGTCTGCTTACGGGTACAGCCCGAAGATGAATTGAGGGCTAACAAGACGCTACTCTCTTTTATTCATCAAAATCGCTACTCAATATTTACATTCGGTAACTCGACAATTTATTGATAGTGTTGGCACTGTGTACGTGTCACTGAATTTTCCGTCAACTTGTGCATTCCTGCCAGATACAAGGTGATTTATTGTTGTTGGCAGCGTAAAAGATAGGAAATAAGTAATATTATTTCAGATAAATATTGTTACAAGAACAGGCAAGGTTTTTCAATTATACAAAATGTTTTTCGGATTGTTTTCCAAACGGAAATGGTGGATAAATGTGGCCATTTGCCCCAATTACCGCTATACAAATTCTCATGATTTTCGATATATGCATTTTTTTGTTATTTTTGAAAATTTCTCAAACGCTTGCGGGGGAGAGGGGCGGAGAGATGCAGCGTGTTTTCTGCCCCGGAACTGTCAATGTCAATGAATAAAGGACGTTTTCACCCCGTCCCAAACATCGTTGGTTTTAAATTTAGGGGTTGTCTGCAATTCTGTGGTGTGTTTGTTTAAAAATCAAAATTTTAAATGTTAAATTTAAAGGAACGTATTGAAAATAATATATTAGATAGGATAGGATATAAAGCCTGTTCAGTGTCCACTGATAGAATGCTGGTCGTGTTATAAGGAATATCGTCTGGAGCTCTATCCTTCCTTGTCTTTATTAAAATAATGTTTGTAACCTAATCTGAAATGTAAATTTTAATCTTTTTGGTCAAGTTACGACCGACGGACGGCATTTATTTTGTTCGACAGCAAACCAATTTGCGTAACGCGTGTCGTCGTCGAATGCGGCTGGCGATTTCAGAGGCGGGTCGATTTCATCGAAAGTCAGGTATAGCAGTTATGGTGCACTTATTTCAATTAGTACCTAAGAGGGCAATTTTAGTCTTGTTCTATAATTAAAATAGTAAACATGCATCCTGGTGAATATTTAAATTCGCAATCACAGCAGTTAATTTTGAATTTGTTGGAATATTTTCAAAAGGAAAATTAAAATGGTGGACTTTTATTGTCAATAAATGATGTTCAATGGCGAGTGGGTGAGGCTTTAAAAATCCATGAAAATATTATAAGGAAAATAGCTAAAAACGATAAAGAGAATGTGGAACCTCAAGCTTCTGTTGAACCGAATGGTAAAAAATCCAAAACAGAGTTACACGATATCGAAAAATATGGAATAAAAATAGTTATTTAATAAACAAGTGCATTAATAACAGCGATTAGTAATCGAGATATTTTAATGGTCGAGGTTATTAATCGCCTTTTAATATACGAGTTAGTTATTTTTCCGTCGACTATACTTTTAATAAAATGGAGAAAATCTGATTTTAAATTTTTATTTACTAAAATAAGTACATATTCAATTAACTATTAATTATTTAGTATCATCTAATTCGTGTTTATAAACATTTATATTTACGCTAGATATAGTACAATTACTGAAATTAAGAGAATGTATAGATAAATTATTGTTCTATGATATTCTGAATTTAAATTAAGGTTTATAACATTATCTTGAATAATAGGTTGTGCTTCGGCGTTGGTAGAACTAGTATGAGCAGTTTTACAGAAGATTCTTTCAGCTATGTCAACTTTATTTTGCAATGAATTTTCAATATATCCTTCTGCAACAGCAGTGAATTTCCAACCACCAAGACGCTTAATGGCTGAAAAGTCTGCATCACTGTTAAAAAGTATTGAGGTAGAAGATCGCCGAAAAAAATGCCCAGTGTAGAGATGCGATTGCTCTAATTTTAAGAAGGTTGCTATATTTGGAAAGGCATATTCCACACTCGCGAACCGTAGTCCTCGCTTTCGGCTCGGCGTACAAACTTTTCGGAATATGGGCCATTCCATAACTTGTTATAGAATATACTATTCCAACCCGACATATCAATTTCTAACCCGAAATGTCATATTTCAGTTCAATTGTCGAATCAAATTAGAAATATCATACTTTCTAATTTTTGACATGGAAGACAATTTGATTATTACTGTATGATTGTGAATAAAATTGTTTATTAATAAAGAAATCATGCATTAATAGGGGTCATTAATAAACGATTTTGTATAGATTAGTCTAACTCTTTAATACACTGTCGACGGAAAATGTTCCGTTGTAGCACAACATATTGGACCAATATATGAATATTGGTCCTATATAGGACCAATATTCATATATTGGTCCTATACGGATTATATATTGGTGCAATATTGGTGCTACTAGGGTTATTTACGATATGGTGTCTGATCATAAACACATTTCCTTGGCTATGATTTTAGAAGAGCTAAAATCCAGAGCAATAGTTGATATTAGCCGTACCAGTTTTATATAAAGTGATTAGAAAATTAGGCTTTTCCTTTAAAAAAGATGACAATAGAAAACTACTGTGCGAAAGACCACAAATTTATTTAAAACAGCCCGAGTATTTATGCAAATACGGAAAAAAATTGAAGAGTAATGACCCCTAGTGATTTTTTGTCATTTTTTTAACTTTCAAATTTAAGATTAAAACCGCTGCTTTAGACCTTGTAAAAGTGTCTCAAAACGAAAGGACTAGTTAAGATCCTCAATATTTCTTAGAACACAAATCGAAATTAAGGGTCAATTATTATAAATGAAGTACAATGTGCGCAATGGAGAATGCAACATCCAGTTTTATGTAAAATGTTTATGTATTCAAGCTTTGGTAATTATGGAGTTCGTTTCATAATTACGTAGCGACATTGTATTTTATTCACATTAAACGTTACTCTAACTGCTAGCTAATTATATTTGCACATTTCACACACTGTAATTTGTGGTTTTAATAGTTATCATCCCCAGTTTAGCGTCATATTGTGATAAACGATTTCCTTCTATTTATCATTTCAAATTACCTGCACATAGTTTTATATATACACAGAATTGTCATTATAATACCTATTTGATTTAATCAAACAAGTACCTATACTATAACAGTCTGGAATATTCACGCGTATACGAAGGAAAATCTCGACAACATAAAAAAGTTGCTGAATAAAGGATCACTACTTTTCCACATCCGGATTTCCCATCTGTCTCTCTTTGAGACTTTTGTTCTCGCACACAGCTCAAATTGAAAATCACGACGTGTCATATCATTCTAAAACCTAATTCCACAGAAAGAAAATAATTATAACTTCTTTGCGATTATTACACTTCCACTCCACAGGATGTAAAGTTCAGAAATAACAAAAACGAATTTATTTTGAACCCATTTCAATATCGATATTAGGTAATTAAATTTAACTAACTGAGCCACGGTGAAATTTTGTTTCATAATCTTTAGTGTCCGTTTTTCACAAGAGAGTTCAATTTTTTCAAAAAATGTATTTACTTAAATATAATTTATAATTATTTTTTTTGCTGTAGTTGAATAATCTCTATGAAAGAGTTTTCATACCTACCTTATTTTAGAATAGGGATAAACAATAATAAACATATCTACGAACAATAATGTATTACAAATTCTGATATATGAATTAATAACAACAGTATTGAATTTGTAGCTCAAGATTATGTTGAGTAGAAATAATTTAAATTTAATCCATTCTCTAGACGATTTAGATGCGATTGGCTGGTCTAACCATCATTCTGGATTTGGCATGGCAATATTCATGACTTTTATATGTTAACCAGTGCATTCCGTGGAATTTGTACTGTATCGGCATTACAGCAACGTTCATGAATCTGCCGTTGAGGTTACTAACATGACAACTTTTGTACCACCATGCACCCTCTGAAACCAGTTTAGAAATTAAATATCAAATCAACAAATTAGGTAAAAATATTTTGAAAACTATTTTAATGGAAAAAGAAAATCGTTTCTTCAGGTAAATGAAACAACTCTGTTCTCACGCCAACGTTTCTTTTACTCGGCGTAAACTTCCTCAGGTCCACGCCGAGTAAACGAAACGTTGACGAAGTAATAGAGTTGTTTTATTGCCTTGAACAGACAATTTTTTCCTTGCATTATCCTATCTATTCTTACTAACATTCTCACTCAACTTGTACGAGAGAAAACATTATACAGTGTGAACCTAAAAAACGCACAAAATTCATATCTTTGGTATGTCATTTGTCAACAAAATCCTCGAATAGGTCGATTTTAGTTTTGTAAATGCTACATTTTGTCACTATACCAAAATAAATGACGTCGTTGGTTTTTGAGTTATGATGCCATCATAAATTTTCTTTAATGGAAACAGACATTTTTGTTTACTGTTTTTGGTGGTATGTTTCTTTAGCTTTCTGGTGATATAAAAAAAATTATATTACCTGAGCCATTCTTTTGGAAAAATGACATTTTATGTAAAAATAGCTTACCTTTCGCAAATTCACGAGTAATATTCCACTTTCTTATGGACTGATAAATCTTGTTGCATACATTTTTGTTTTAACTAGCATGAAAACATTTGACATAAAAACAAAACAAAGAAAATAATAAAAAAACAATCACCTTAACAACAGAGAGATACAGGCCTTTTTGTGTAAAGTATCGATAACTTTTATATTCTTGGCACGTGTGGAACCTCAATTTTGTGACACTTCTGAGATAGTGTAAAACTAGTGAATGCAATGCCACGTTTAAGTGAAAGAGAACGCGTAGAACTTTTGATGAAGAATGGATATGGTGATAGGCTGAGAAAGCATGTAATGTTTTCAATGCCAAGTGTCCCGAAAAGCAAATTTCTATATCCACTGTAAGTAGATTGATGGCTAGATATGATGAATCTGGCACTATAGCTGACCTCCCTCGATCTGGTCGCCCTAGCACAAGCAACGAAACCAAATTAAATATTCTTCTAGAAAGTGAGGAAAACCACCATTTTTCGACAAGGCAGCTGGCTTTAAATCATAACGTGAGTCAAGCTTCTGCTGTACGTCTATTGAAAAAATAAAAATACCATCCATAAAAAGTGCAATTAATCCACGAATTGAACGAGGACGAACCAGATCGGCGCTTACAGTTTTGTGAACAGTTGATGACCGTGTGCGATGAAAACCCAAATATTTTAAAGAACATTGTTTTTTCTGATGAAGCTACATTTTCTTTAAAGGGGACGACTGTACATCGGCATAACTGTAGGTATTGCTCACACGAAAATCCTCATTGGACTAAGAAGCCCATACACAGCGACGAGGCAAAGTAAACGTGTGGGCAGGTATGATTGGTGATCGTTTATTGGACCTTTTTTTTTAAGAAAATCTTACGGATATTTACAGTTTTTGCGAGTTGAGTTAGTGCCAGCCTTAGCAGTTATGTTTCCGAACAATGAAGATGAAGATATCCCTGCTGAAAACGTCTGGTTTCGGCAAGACGGGGCTCCACCTCATTTTGCGAAAGCAGTGCGTCAGTTTTTAGATGATACTTTTACTGGAAGATGGGTAGGTCGTCGAGATCCGATTGAGTGGCCCCCGCGTTCACCGGATTTAACCCCCTTAGACTTTTTTCTTTGCGGTTACGTCAATGGTATATTTTAACAGACCGGATGCAATAGAAGAATTGAAAGACAGAATTGGCTTGGAGATGAGACGAATTTCCCATGAGATGATTCAGAACAGCGTGCAAAGTATCTACACCCTTCCTGGCCAATGTCAAATGGTTGGAGGGTCGCAATGTGAGCAATGGAGATGATTTTTTTTCACAATTACTTATGTAAGGTATCATTCAATAAAAATATTTTTTTTCCAAAAAAGTGGATTAGGTAATATCAATTTTTTTTATATCACGAGAAAGCTAAAGGAATATACCACCAAAAAGAGTAAACAGAAATGTCTGTTTCCGTTAGAAAAAATTTATTATGACGTCATAACTCAAAAACCAATGACGTCATAAATTTTGGTATAGAGACAAAATTTAGCATTTACAAAACTAAAATCGACCTGTTGAGGATTTTTTTGACAAATGACACATACCAAAGATACGAATTTTGTGCGTTTCTTTAGGTTCACACTGTATATCTGTTGTCGTACTTTACCTAGTCCGTACTAACGAAGGCCGTTAAGCCGGGAACTGCCGTATTCAGATGGTATAATATACGTCACATAGGACAATTTTCTCTACTGAGGCTTATTGCAATTAATTTATTTTGTATTTCGCATTTAAAAATTACGTGCATTGTCCAGTATACGTTGCAACAGCGTATCATTATTTAAATATGCTTTTAAATAACTACTAGCGCATCAGCGGTAGTGTTTAAATGAATATATAGAAACGAATCCTTTTGTATGAAAAGAATATGCATAATATGTACTCTCTCTTTGAAATAAACAATAATTAAAAAATGGAAGGTTTCATCAATTTTTTACAATAACACAGACCTGCAAGAAAAGACACGTTTCTTTTTTTTAACCTAAATAGGCGATTCCGAAGGTTTTTGATGTACTGAACACGATGCCTTTGGCTGTTTCGCGTCATCACGTCACAGTTTCGAGAAAACTTGTTCTAACACTGCTAAAAGGGCCATTTCTATGTATATTCGTACCTCAATAACTGGACAATGAGACGACATTGGGTAAAACCCACTAGACTATCTTATTCAGCTCTCCAAAATCTTCAAAAGCCAATAGTAATAATAAAAAAAACGCAACTATAGATGGCGCAAACATAATTTTTTTTCTGAGTTTAGCAAAAAATATTAGAATTTCTGTGGTGAGTATATGTACAAGTAAATCGGGCTTAAATAGCTCATTCCATAGGATTTTAAGGCGTTGAACACAATGCCGTTACCCTTTTAATCTATGAGGTTAGGATCTTGAGAAAACATAACTTCAAAATGGATATATTTGTATTTTTAAAACAGTATAAAAAATATTATTCTATCCAGTTTGAAGTTATGTTTTTTCTCAAAATGCTGACCTTATAGAGCAAGACTGGTGACGGCATTGTGTTTTTTAAAATCAAAAGAACGTCTGAAGATTGGATCATATGTATTGTCACAGCATTCCAGTGGCGTCCCCTAGAGGCAGGCCACTGTAGTTATTAGCATGCCTCTACACTCTATTTTATCCACATTCTGTTGCTTCGGAGTTCAACTACCACCTCAGAGATGGCGAATCAAAATCAAGAAAATTCTAGGGAAGTCGAAGCTCTGATGAAATGGGACCAGAATGTTCGACAGACAAAATGACCATCTTGTGGAGCACATAAGGACCAAGCTTATAGTTAGATAAGTTCGGATAAACCCCAAGTAATCACAAGTGAACTAAAAGTGAAGTCTCAAGTAGTAAATAGTATGTAATGTTATATTAGTCTAATAAAACGTATTGTGAGTTATAGTTAATAGATAGTGCTAGTGGTACCTCGTGTTATAATTTCAGAATCTACGATTTTGGGAGTGTTTATCAACGAAATAAACTCGTGGCAGTGTTTTGGCTAACAAGATCCAAATATGCAAAAATATGCAGATTCGGAAAATGCAGTTTAGGGTGTAGGAATAACGATGTATTTGACCGCGCCCCGCTCGTTCCATAAATCGTGAAAGCAGAGGCACACAATGAATTGAATTTAGTACGGCATGAACTAAAGATGGATGCAGACATAGGTAATAATTTCTATAGGAAACGAGAAATTAGAGATATTTTCTCGTTTCGTATAGAAATTATTCGTCAAAAGCGAAGAAGTTGTTTGTTACATTTTTGACAAATAATTTCTTCTATTGAAAGCATTTCTGCAGTTTCTTGTTTAGCCGTAAATGCTATGGGAATAATAGTATATTATTCAACGAGCATATAATGATGGCTATTATTCACGACGGTGAAGTTTAAAACACGAGCCGCAGGCGAGTGTTTTAAATCACCAGAGTGAATAATAGCCATTATATGCTAGTAGAATACTATACTTTGTCCACGACTAATAAATATTTAATATTTACTTAATTCATCTTCATTTCATTTCTCCTATTTAAGAAAGATTCATATGTCATCATATATAATTTTTTCTATTTTTCGGCAACAAGTTTAATGATGCGATTTTTGTAGCTTTCTTTATCTCTGGGGGTGCCAAAGAAATCTCATCTTCACTTCAGTATCCATTTATCTAATTATATTACTCTGCTTGAATACCTAATATGTAAAATTGTTGTAAATAACGTTGGCGTAGAAATCGCACAAATTTTGACGTTTCAAATCAATTACAGAATTTCGCTTTGACACATTGTCATGACTTACTAATAAAATAATAGTTTGTAGGCACGTAGATAAATGGCTTCAAAAACAATGTTGGGGATTGTAACGTGTTGCTAATAGATGCTGCTTTGAAAAGAACTTACTAATGTAGTTTTTGAGTGTTCATTAAAGTACCTCTTCAGCATATACCATTTGAGTGCTTCCTAGGAAACTTAGAGAGACAACACTTGTTTTTGGTTGCTGCAATTTTGACATTTTAAATTTTTAGTAAAATGTCATTTCCTATAAACAACTGACTGTCCTCATTATTTACTGCAATCAGTGAATAATGAAATCATTATTCACTGTAGGGAATAATCGATAGCATTATCCTTGAAAAAACACATACATAATGAGTACATTATTTAATAGTCGTGGACAAAATAATAATTCTTATTAAAACCGAAATAAAATAAAATTAAATTAAAAAACTCGGAAACTAAAATCAACTAATAATTATCAAAAAATGAATTATTCTTATTAAATTACAAAAATAGAACATTAAAATAAAATTAAATAACCCTCAGAAACTGAAATCAATTAATAATAATTATCAAACAAAGAAGTAAGGATTCAAACAAACCACCTTCTTGTGCCAAACAATAACCAAACCGATTATACAATGAACCTCTCATATCATTGAGTTGATGTGGAGTAATGCTTGCACAAAGTTAAGTTCTTCGCATAATTCAACTAAATGTTTGGCTCGTTCAAACGCGGTTTTCTTTAAAAAGCCCCACAGAAATAAATCATGGGGTGCGAGATCATGTGACCTGGGGGCCATTTTATCATTACCCTCGGAGCTATTAAACGATTGGGAAATGTTCTTTCCAGAAAATTAATAACAGTTAAGGTATTGTGACTTGGGCAGCTGTTTTGTTGAAACCAAATATCGTCAAAGTTGACAGGAAGATTTTGAACTGCAGGAATTATTTGGTTTTGTAAAAGCTCTAAATATTTATTGCCATTTAAACTGCCATCGATTAGCAGTGGGCTTATAATATGATTGTCTAAAATGCCCGTCCAAATGTTCAACTATTGAGGATACTGAGTTCGCACAGCAACAGTCAAATGTTTATTTTCTCGAGACCGATATCGTACTACGGATGGATTGTGTTTCCTATATAATGAAAAGGATGATTCATCTGTAAACAATATATTCTTTAAGAAGTTTTCATTCTCATTCACTTTATTTATCATGATTTCACAAAATTCCATCCGTTTGAAATTGTCCTCGGGAAATATTTCTTGCGTTGTTTGAACTTTAAAACAACTGTACCCATTTCTTTTCAAAATATTTCTTACAGTTCTTTTCTTCATGTCAACTTCGTCAGCAATTTGTCTGCTAGAACAAGGTTCACTAGTTTCAACAAGTGCACAGACATTAGTTTCGCGAATTCCACGTTCTTCGCTCATTTGTTGATGACGGGGTTCGGGTTGACAGCATTTTTTACAATAATTCACGACACACCCGAAATTCTCATTTTTTTTAATAATGTATGAAATTATGCTAGCTGAGGCGATTGGTCTGTCTTGATATGCCACAGTAAATAAATTTATTGTGTCATCAGTAGAATGGCCCCCGAAGTACCACTTCACAATTTGCACTTTTTCTGCAGTTGTATAAACACACGGCATTTTAATAACGAAATTGTGATTAATTTATTTTATTCCCACACGTCTAAACAGCTACGCTATTAAAAGAAGAATGGGTGCGCTCGCGCTGTTCTCAACTCGTCGCGGTCAAGCGATGGACCAATGCCCTGCATTGTTCTACGACAAGGCGTGGTTTATCTGCGCAGAAACAAGTTTACCTAAAACTAAATTTGCTGAATCTGTATAAGTTGTCATATTCACAAATTTGATATTCATGTAAATTACATCCAAACCGGAAGTCGGCCATTTTGATCATTTACATGACTTAATTGGAAACTTTGTCTCATATCACTGCACAAAATTTGAAAATATCACCTTTGCAAAAGTTATATATTGTCCCTATGAGAAAGGCCGTCCGGTATGCTGTTGAAACCAGAAGAACGACTACTTTCGAATTCTTTAATAAAGGCGGATATTATGTTGAAAAAATAAGAAAGTGTATGTACCAGGTTTTACAACGTCGTCAATTACCAATTATCTGAAATCATTTGTATTTTATGAACTCGATACTTACCAAACAATTCAGCACAATTTTTCTCATTTTCATCTTGATCGAAATCTTTTGTAGTGAATTTAGAACCAAAATGTTGTACTAAAGAGTCCCCGGCATCTCCACTGAATCCCCTTAAAACATTTAGTGGGTAGCCGTCAGCCTCTGGACCTATTCCGAATGCTTTGTAATGAGCATAAGCTGTTACGTTGTCTCTGTCTACTATTTCGACCAACAGTTCATTTACCTCAAAACCTAGAAATTATAAGATAGCGTATTTGTGAAAATTCGTACAAGTTCAAAACCAATTATTTACTGCTAATTATGCGATTTTAAGAGAATTTTTTAACGTAAAGTTCACTAACGATGTATACGCTACTGATCGTAAATACAATACGAAGAATGTATTATTGTGTTCGATCGGCACATTTCTAAAACCGATGATATCGCCTGTAGCGAAAAAACTCCCATTCTGTTAGTTATCGAATTTTGAACAACTATCAAAATGTCCGTCTGTCCGCCCGTCACGTTTCTTGTAAGCACGATAACTTAAGAATGAAAAGTCCGATGTATTGAAAGGACAGTGAGTTCGTGTTAGCTAGAGGAAGAACCCTATTATTTTGAACAAAATTGATAAATAAACAAGAAAATTGTTGGTTGTTAACAGTAGCTGTAGAAGGAAATGTATAATATATGACTAAGATGTGTACCACTGTAACAATTTTATTTTATATAAATATTATTAGAAAAACAATATTTTTCTTAGGGGCAGTTCATCCCTATATTTCAATTTCTCAATTGCGTAAGATGCAAGGAATTGTTTTAGAGGCAGTTTTAGAACTTATATTTTCTTGCGATTTTACTATTATTTTCATGTTTTCCTATGACTGTATTTTGTTCTTTTCTTAATAAGTGCAGTTTAATATTCTATAAAACCTACATAATTTTATTTTGGATATTGACGTATTGTATACAAAGCTGACTTACCTACTAAGGAAAATATATTTTCCAAACCTAACCAAAATTCACCATCCAGATCTCCAAAACCAAATTTATAATTTCTCCAATCAAGGTAAAAGTCCTGAGATCCATCAAACCTCTTTTGAATAACTGCCCAACCCCCTCTTCTAGTTTCCATGTCACAGAGCACCATGAATGGTTTCCTTGACGTCCTTGGCTGAATTTTGTAAACACCAGAATTATTATTACCTGAAACAACATCATTGTAGAAATACCTGTCGGAGACGATACCCATGTAGGCGCCTATAAGCACATAATTCATTGAAGTCAAGAGAAAGAGGGCATTGCCAGCAAGTACCGATTGCGTTGAGGGATGTGAATAGTAAACATCTTCATATATGTTCATATGAAACAGATGACGCCTGGAGTATCCTGGGAGAAGCCATCTCCCCGGTGAGCAGAGCAGAGCAACGTGAGGCCCAAATCTAGTAGATCCGCCCTCGCCCCTGTCATCTTTTTTTATAAACACCAAAATTAGTTGCCAATTGACGTCAACCCATTTCATCATGTGCAGATAACGCTTGGTTGGCGAACGCGCGTCGAGTGCAGTTGTTCATATTTTTGTGAGTAATTAATTATTTCTCGCCATCATTCCCATAAAAGTTTTCTAACTTTTTGAAGATATTATGTTGTTTATGAAAATGCTAGTACTTACCTTGCTGTCGCACTTCTTCACAATCTCTGGGAAGAATTTTCCTATAAGCAGTACTCTCATCGTCTACTTTACTTTTCGGATCGTAATTGACTCCTATGGGAGTCTTATTGCCTAATGGATTCGTTTTATGTTCGTAAAAATAAACTCTGAAATATGTGGGAAATTAGAAATATTCACATGCTTTATTGCATTTTGTTAATAAATTATCTGAAGTTAATTCTCTGCTTTTGCGCATTTTTTTGAAATAAGTTGATAATTGCGCTGTTTTCCATTAAAAAAGGTAATTTACAATTTTAAAAATCACATTTAATAATTCATTTTAATTCAGATAGAACCACAATTTTCACTGAGAGTAGTAAGAACACAAGAACTTGCGTTCAAATATTTGCATAACTAGATTTAAGGATTCGTTGGTTGCCATGTCACTATATCAATGTATTGGCAACGCTCTATAAGTCGCTGGTTCAAATCCGGCTCGAAGGATTACATGACTTGGCATTAATATATTTTTAGTTTTTGTTTATTTTTCTTGTAATAAATAAAGTCAATCTCTTCAGAGATGTATGCATTATTACGTTTACTACGGTAGAGATACTCCCAGTAAGCAAAAAAATATCAAAAAATTACTTCCATTCAGGGTTGCCAACACATGGACAAGGATGGGCATAGGACTACCAATTTACAAACTTTTAAAGTTACTTGTGCAAAGTTTTGAATAATTTGAATCAAAGTAGTTAGTTAAATTTAGAACGAAATCAACCTAACTAAATGAAGTTACATTCAATTTCAACATTATTCATTAGTTATTTACTCACTTTGATGCAACGTTGGAATGATTCTTTGACTTCGTCAGTTCGATATCAGACCTTAAAGATCCCACTGAAGATCTAAGGCTTATTACCTCCTTGGCTAAATTATCCATTAATAATAGTAATGTATCCTTACCATACGACGAGTCAACACACGTTGACTGTTTTTGCCGGATGGACTTATCATATCCTAACCCTACAAGAAACATATAAGTAATTGATTAGTCAGGAAAAATTTTAGGGCCATTGCGTCTGAATTCCTCTATTTCATTGTTTATATTTAAATATTAATGTTAATGTAGATTTTTTCCAATAATAATAACACAGGAACACAAAGAAATATTTTGTTTCTAATCTATTGACTACACCACTCTACCCTTCTGTATTTTGAGCCGCTGAATCCATCCGGACATCAGAATTATGCCTACACCAGTTTTTTATGGTTAAAAAATAGTCCATCAATGGGCCCAGAAGGGAAGTTTCTAATAATTTGTCAAAGTAAAGAAAAAGAGAGATCAGCAACCGGGAAACTGTAAGTAATTTATTTTCTACACTCATTACACATATTATAGCAAAACAACCCCTTACCGGTTATAAAACCCCCTAAATGATAAAATCCTATATATCACGTTAGGAAATCTAAAATAATTTTCTTTTTTTGAGTGGAATTTTTTGGACTTTTAATTTGATAATCGTCTACCACTAAGGTGCGGTAAAACTACCCCCAGAAAAAATAAGTCATATGAAAATAAGTAAAAAAACCGCTGCCTAAGGAATCACTACTTCCACATCCAGATTCTTCATCCAAATCACTTTAAAGGAAACATCTTGACTATATTTGCACTCTAGTATGTGGAAATTATTGGTCATAGAATTTTAATAATATTTGGGGCAGATGTCATAGAAAAGTTTGAGGAGTTGGTTTCTACCATATACGTTAAAAATGAAGTTTCTAGTTTACCGTACTTATTTTCCACTATTCACAACCTACCACCTCCTACCCCTTCAATGGAGTCTTCTCAATCAGATGTCACTACAATACATACGTGTACTAACTTTCAAGTGAATATCTCAATTTGATTTTATCAATCCCATTAATGAAGCGGAGGTGGTAGAGTTTGAAAAATATTAGAAAGAAATCTGAGGCCTTGGTTTCTAGTATATACACCGAATCCCAAATTTCTGTACTCTTACCAGCTTTATATACTTATTTTCCCCTAGTTACTTCTATTAACTCCAACCCTTCTACGGAATCATCCCAAAATATAATCTAGTTCCAGATGTCGTTATAATACATACGTTTACCAAATTACAAGTGAATATTTCAATTTTATTTTATCAACCCCTATAATAATGTAGTAAGGGTAGTGGAAGGGTTCAAAATTTTATTAAAAAATCTGAGGCCTTGGCTTCTAGGACATACACCGAATTTCAAATTGCAGTACTCTTACCAGCTTGCTTTACATACATATCTTTCCTTATTCCCTCTACTTACCCCCATTTCTTCAACGCAATCATGTCAAAATATAATCTAGTTTCAGATATAGTTATAACACATAAATGTACCAAATTTCGAGTGAAAATTTAAATTTAATTTTTTCAACTATTTTAATAAGGGAGTGGGGGTGGTGGGGGGATGGAAACTACCAATAAAAAAACCTGAGACCTTCGCTTCTAGTATATACACCAAATCCCAAATTTCTGTACATTTACCAGCTTGCTTTACTTATTTTCCCTTATATACCCCTATTTAACCCCCAACCCTTCAACTAAATCATATCAAAATATAATCTAGTTCCAGATGTCGTTATAATACATATGTGTACTAAATTTCATGTGAATATGTCAATTTCATTTTATCAACCTTTTGAATATTGGAGAAGGGGTGGTGGGGGCTGAAATATATTATTAAAAAATCTGAGGCCTTGGCTTCTAGTACATGCACTTAATTTCAAGTTTCTGTACTCATACCAGCTTGTTTTACTTATTTCCCCCTATTTACCCCTAAATAACCCCCAACCCTTCAATGGAATCATCTCAAAGTATAATGTAATTCCAGATGTCGTTATATTTCATACGTGTACTAAATTTCAAATGAATATCTCGATTTTATTTTATCAACCCTGAAGTAGGGGTGGTGGGGGTTGAAAAATATTATAAATAATCTGAGACCTTGGCTTCTAGTACATACACCGAATTTCAAGTTTCTGTACTCTTATAAGCTTGCTTTACTTATTTTCCCTATTTACCCCTATTTAACCCCCAACCCTTCACCGGATATCCTCAAAAAACAATACAGTTCCAGATTTCGTTATAATATATACGTGTACAAAATTTCAGATCAATATCTTAAACCGTTCCGAAGAAAACGTGCGGACAAAAAAAGTTACAGACAGACAGACAGACAGACAGACAGACAGACAGACAGACAGACAGACAGACAGAAAAATTTTTTTCGTTCAAATTTAAAATCTCGACGTTTCATGACATTCTAAACCTATTTCACGAATAAAAATTTTTGAAAATTTTTTTGCGATTACTATACTTCCAATCCACTACGTGGATGTGGAAGTAATAAGTCCTGAGAGTCTCAGCAAGTAAAAGAGTGTTTATTTGAAAAAATTATTTTCTTTATTTGCTTTTACTGTTACGAACTGTTCATTTTCGAGTAATGGCAGTCTTCATTTTTTTGCTGTTTCCGATTAATCTCTCTTTAACATCCAAACATCGTGAGCCATCATATTAATGCTCCAGTTTTCCTGATGTCTTGTTTCCATAACTCTTAGATCTTGGTGAAATCTTTCTACTTGTTCTGCAGTGAAATGTCCAAGAAGTAGTTGAACATTTTCTCGGCAATCATAAAAGTGAAAATTATAAAGAGATAATGAAATATATGGTCAGTAACTTTGGTAAATTGGGGTGTAACATGAATTTGAAACTTCATATTCTTCATAACCACACAGACCAGTTTCCGGAAAATCTAGGAGATTTCAGTGAAGAACAAAGAGAAGTATTTCATATTTCACGTAAGGTATGGAAACAAGGTATCAGGATAGCTATTCTGTATCGGTGTGATGTGATGTGAGCACATGTTTTCATGAGAAAGTGGGCTGAGTTTTCTTGAATACCAAAATAGCGTATTCTGTAACTGTGGGAGCGGTCACATCACGCCAAAAATGGGAACTTGCTTCTCTTGGCAAATTGTAGGGAACGGGACCGTTCACGCGTGAGAAGATCGAAGTATAACCTCACTTTTGGGCATACTGTCATTTTATTTGGATGTCAGTGGCATGATATTTGTTTATTTAAAGTAATTTTTGTGTTAGATCATACAATGAGTTTTGTGTTTCTTAAACTTTATGGATTAAAGGGCGATGAATATTACCGAGGTACTAAATTATCAATAAGGCACTATGTGACCTTCAGATTGTTGGAAAAATCCTCAAAAAGAACACGACAACTTCATTGCATGAGCAATACCTTCGGCTTAGCAGATAGGGCTTTTATAATTAAGTAAATAAAGAACATGCTTGTGGATATTATACAATATATTATACAAGTCAGATTATGTACAATTTACCAATTAAATTTGCTTTGCTTCATTGCTCCGAATTATTTTTATTAGTTTCCAGGGACAACATTTAAAGTGGTTATTACTCTTTCTCTCATTTCTTGGCATCTTTTTGTGAACTGATTTGTAAATGATCCACAGAAGCTGTAGTTGTTTTTCCACCCATTTAATTAAAATATGTTTTAAGGCACTATTCATCAGGTTGAAACGGATTTTTAATGTTGATGAAAATTATGGCACTTTTACGAAATAACAGATTTTGCACTCATTTTGAATGTCACAAACTCGCATTTTGACAAGATGCATTTCCCATCATACAACGCACGACCTTCGATCACGGCGTTGCGGCAATTCTATTGGTTGAAATGTAGGAGCAACTGTTGGCAACGCTGGGAGAATCACTTCACGTCCCCGCGTAGTCACTGTAGTTACAGAATAGTATTTTTGTTTCCCTGGGAAGGGATCGTGATATGAGCTCTCTCCTCTCACGACAAATGCTCACGTTCACTGAAGTTACAGAATAGCTACCCAGGGAAACTGGAGTATTAGTATGATGGCTGACTATGTTTGGATGCTCAAGAGATATTTAGAAACAGCAAAAAAAAGGGAGGCTGCTACTGCCTAGGTCCTTCGAAAGTAAAAGATTTCGTTACAGTAGAAAAACTAAAAAAAAAAAAAATCGGTAAAGCTGTTTACACAGAACATCCCTGTTTGTTTGTGCATTGCGGTTACTCTAAAGAATTGTTAATTGTGAAATGACATTGAGAATAATAATCGGAATATAGTTATCACTATTATTACAAAGAAAACCCGATAAGTTTTGATAAAAAAAATATACAGTGCTCATCCAACAGCAAAAGTTCAATACTAAATGACATGTGCCAAATATGGAAGGCTTGCGCAACCTTTACAAATGTCCACCGTCTTTGAATTATTTCTTGTGATGATCACCCTGTACATTTTTCAATAAAAGTGTAATAGTTGGATATGCCAAATATTATTTCCATCTGTCACATTTTCAGTTCCACATTCACGTAGTGGAGTGAAAGTACAGCAGTGATTATAAAATTAGATCTTTTTTTTCTGAAATATCTTTAAAATGTTATGAAACGTGGAGATTTTAAATGTGAGCAAACAATTATTTTTTTCATGTATTCTAGTGGTAAAAAAATGTTTCATCATCTGTTCTATAGTAGTGGTAAGAACATTTTCAACAATTTTTTTTAAATTAAATTTAAAAATATATTTTTTAATGGGTTTAGAATGTACCACCAACTTCTGCCCCCAGCAGGTTAGGAAGTTGAGGTTGCCCGGTTCTCGTTTAGATAGTGGAGACTGGGTCGTGGTTCGGAAATTATTCAAGAAAAACTTTTATTTTTTTTGTTAGGCGCCAGTAGTCATATTAAAAAAAGCATCTATAACGTACTTGTCTAATTGTACGACTGTGACTACTCAGAGATAATTAATGTTATAGATACTCATGAAATTATCAACACTAAGTTAAAAATATCTGGTTTATTGACTCTATTATAAAACTTGAAATGGTTTAATTTTGATTAATTGAAATGTTACACCTTATGGTTGGATGTAGCTACTTCCTTACAGAAAGTTATATATTTAATTAATAAGTTTGACTAGGTTGAAGACCAAAAAATTTACAAAATATGACAAATTATTGCTAAGCGGTGATTAAGTAATTAAATGGAAGAAAATTAATAATTAGCTGAAGGCAATATATAACATAAAACAATTTAGAAATGTATAAAAGTTTGTCGAAAGTTGAATAATGTCGTTGAAAGTTGAACGTTGAAAAGAAATGTTGAAAAGCAAATTCAGTTGATACAATTACCACCGGCTGGGTTCTGCAGTAACCAACCCTGGTCCTCGTCTTACTGAATCTTCTTGTGTTGCCACCACTCGATCATTGACTCCTTAGAGATCCCAAGAATTTAGACGTCGGAACTGTTACCAAACCAAACAACTTGGTGCTCTCATCCAGCGAGGACTATTCCATACCAAGCCACTCCAACCTTGGATTACAAAACTCCTTGGCAAATAGTCTGGTTCTCCTGGATTATAGCAGCCACCCAATTTTCCTGGCACACAGTTAAGCCAAATGTATGGTAAAATTCCCAATTTAAGGATTAACTTAACTTCAAATCTGAAGGGTCAACTTAACACCTCATTCCTACAAGAGTTATCATCTGTTACTACACTTGAAATTACTTGTTTATTAGTGGGCACTCTTAGTGCGTTTGATAAAATCCCCACGTTAATGCATTACTGGTATCTCTCTAAATAAATTACATTAACATGCCCTTCTCGCCCCTACTAATATCGAGTTAAATTCTTTTGAATTTTAATTATTCGACAAGGTTACGAAAACGTAATTTAATAAATTCGAACTGTCTTTAAACCCTTATTAAACCTCAATTACTCATTAATAAAATTTACTTCTAAATATATCTTAATACTGAGTTAAACACATGTCTCGAAATACCCCGTTCATACATTAACATAACCGCGTCTCTTTCAAGCCACGCGCCGCGAATGAAGGTAATTTGTGATCAACAAACATCGCGTTTAATTATGATAAATTCAACAATTAAATTGCAAATACATGTACAACAAATGCTACAGAAGGTAATTATATTTATATTATCAACTATCTATTAACATACCACACTAGATGAGGTGTTAAT
The DNA here is from genome assembly GCA_963583905.1 of Stenurella melanura. Classification (NCBI taxonomy): domain Eukaryota; kingdom Metazoa; phylum Arthropoda; class Insecta; order Coleoptera; family Cerambycidae; genus Stenurella; species Stenurella melanura. Next base: position 2,103,396 of record OY757309.1, read on the forward strand.
CGGACAGCACGTCTGTATTGCTCGAAGTCAAAAGGAAAATGGCTATCACGAACTGTTCGGATACCGTGTTTGATCTCTAAAAAACTAGTTACACTTCTATACGCGAGATGTCGCTGGTAGTGGGAACATAAATCATTCTTTAAATGTAATACAAATCTACACAATTACTGTACTGTATCATTCTTATGCACTCATGAGTTCCAATTTAATCAGAATTATCGAATTATAATTTTGTTTATTGATTTTTGGGATTTATTCACTTATACAGATTTCTTCTTTTAAATATTTGTTGTACCAGATGACTTGTAGGTGTTTATCAAGAGAAGTAACAGATGGCGCTTGTATGCTAATTTATAATTTAAAGTTGGATTGACGAACACAATTTCTTCCAGATTCAGTAAGACTAGGGCTTTGGGATTGGACTGAAAAATTAAATAATAAGTTTACTGAATTGTGGTTTAAGACTACAAAAGTTCATTGCTATTAGAATAAAAATTAACAAGTGGCATTCAGGTAATTTTGAATGTCACAAGAATGCCATGAAATGGGGAAATTTTAAATCTGATCAAAAAAATATTTGTTTTTATCTATTCTACTGTTTTTTTTTTTTTTTTGTAAATTTTGTTTTCATCTAATTCCATAGTAGTGGCAAAAAAGATTACAAATCTTTTCAAAAAAATTTTCAAATTTTTTTAAAAATGTTGGTAAAAATTTTTTTTTTCTGAAATAGGCTTAGAGTGTCATGAAATGTGGAAATTTGAAATTTTAGCAAAACTTTTTTTTTTAATTATTTATTCCCTTTAGACGGTTCTGTATATTTTCCAGTGAAGGTTTAACCATTTCATCGCTGACAGTAGCGTCAGCTACCTACCAAATTTGACTGCTCACCGTAAAGTAGTTTTTTTTTAGTTAATGCACCAACAGACAGACAGACAGACTGACTGACGGAATTGAAAAACCTATATTTTCGTAATCTACGTTATCTGAAACGTGAAAATCCGAAAAAATCTCGAGGGTGATTTTTTCTCCAATACAATACTTTCCTTCGGTACGCGAGGGGAGTAAAAAACAAAAATAACATTTTCTGAAATAAATAACTTTTTCACTTTTTCTGTAAAATTCAAGAGTTGTTTTTAAACAACTTAAGAGTCAGAATTTCACACCATCGGCACGCAAATTTAATATTCAAGAAAATTAATGAAAAATTTACTTTGCTCTTTAAAACGCAATGGATATATTTTCTTTAATTGGGGGTGATTCTATCTGTCCTTAAGAGTGGTTTATTTTCTTATGTCTTTTTGTAATCAAGTGTCCCAAAATATACTTAAATAATATACAGAATGTGCTGAGAATCGCAGGAGTTTATTTATAGATATTTCCATATGACTTGTTATTTCTGGGGTTAGTTCTACAGCACCCCATGGGTAGATTGTGATCTAATTAAAAGTCTGAAAAAATCCACTAAAAAAAATTATTTCAGAGTTGTGATACATGGGATTTTATCATTTATGGGTTGTTTTACTATAATATGGGTATTGAGTGCAAAAAAGAACTTATTTACGTTACCCGGTTGCTGGACAATTTTCTTCCATACTTTCACAAATTCTTAGAAATTTCCTTCTTGACATATTTTTGGACTATTCTTTAACCATAAAAAAACTGGTGGGTGTAGGCACAATTCTGTTGTCAGATTTGGACCCAACGGCTCAAAATACATAAGGTATAGTCGTCTGGTCAAAAGATTAGAAACAAAAATTTATTTTGTATGCCCATGTTTTGCACAAGCTTGTTTTATTAATCAAATATGTTAAGTATTACCTCCCTCGCTTCAAATCTTTAAATTTCGGATTAAGTATATTACCAAGACAAAAATATTTAGTTCCATCTGTCCGTTTGTTTTTTGGAGCTGTATTTAAAAAAATACATACCGAAGAAAAATAATATTTCGCAGGTAGCAGGTAGTTGACGTTTCTGCCAACGAAGCAATCCGATTTGCTTTTAGTGAAATATATTGTACATGGTGAACGCGTTAAAAAAATAACAACAAAGAAATGACGGATGATGATAATCTTTAGCATGTAGTTAACACAGTTGCCTGCTGTACTCTAGGTAAAAAATATACAGGGAGATCATTTTGGGAAAATAATTAATTAAGATATGACGGAGGAAAATAATATTTGCAATGCAATCGATATTACTAATAGTCAGAAAGTCCGATTTACTTTTAATGAAAGCAATAATACAGGCTATCTCCCAAAAAGAAAAAAAAAAGAAAATAAAGACGAATATAGAGGAACGTTTTGTGCAAGTCCTCTTTCTTAATCGTGTAATTTGTTAAAAATAGTATAGGAACCTTTTATGATTTGCTCAACTTCATCGTGAATGATGTCTTTTAAATCGGATTTCACACCTTCGCTTCTTCCTTCTAACTGGACCGCCATCAGCTGCGTCAATCTCATCAGAGAATTACTTTGAATCGAACTATTCTCGGATGGCTGAAAAAAAAATCATGCAATTGCTACCAAATAGTGACATATGCTGATTTTGCATTTATAAAAATCATTGACATTTCTAATTAATGTCAACTATAATTAAAAAACTATCAAACCGCATTATCAATTGTAGCAAAATTACCATTAGACCATTTATTACTTCCCTCGCATACCGAAGGGAAGTATTGTATTCGAGAAAAAATCACCCTCCGAGATTTTTTCGGATTCTGACGTTTCAGAACACGTAGATTACGAAAATATAGGTTTTTCAATTCCGTCAGTCTGTCTGTCTGTCTGTCTGTCTGTCTGTCTGTCTGTTGGTGCATTTACTAAAAAACTACTTGAAGGATAGCAGTCAAATTTGGTGGATAGTTGACGCTACTGTCAGCGAAGACATGGTAGAAATTTCACTGGAAAATATACAGGGTGGATCGTCTAAACGGAATAAATAGTGAAAAAAATTTTTTTTGCTCAAATTTAAAATTTCCACGTTTCATGACGCGCTAAACCTATTTCAGAAAAAAAAATTTTTTGAAAATTTTTTTTGCAACATTTTTGAAAACAATTTTACCAAGATGAAAAAAATTTTTTTTGCTCAAATTTAAAATTTCCACGTTTCATTACGCGCTAAAACTACTTCAGAAAAAAAAAAAATTTAAAAATTTAAAAATTTTTTTTGCAACATTTTTGAAAACAATTTTACCAAGATGAAAAAAATTTTTTTTGCTCAAATTTAAAATTTCCACGTTTCATTACGCGCTAAAACTACTTCAGAAAAAAAAATTTTAAAATTGTTTTCACCAATTTTGAAAAAAAATTTACCACTAAATATGAGAATTTTTTCTTTCTTCAAATTTAAAATTTTCATGTTTCGTGGCATTCTAAACGTATTAAAAAAAATCGGTAAAGTTATTTACACAGAACTTCCCTCGTTATTTGTGCATGGCGGTCACTCTAAAAAATTATTAATTACGAAATGACATTGAGAATACAGATCGGAATATAGTTATTGCTATTATTACAAAAAAACCTGATAACTTTTTGTCAAAAAAATAAACAGAGTGCTCATCCAACAGCAAAAGTTCAATACTAAATAACAGGTGCCAAATATAGAAGGCGCAAATACCTTTACAAATGTCCACCATGACTGAATTATTTCTTGGAATAGCATCTCAAATGGGATTATTCAATAAAAGTATATAATAGGTGCATATGCCAAATATTATTGCCATCTGTCACATTTTCAATTCCACATTCACGTAATGGAGTGGAAGTATAGTGGTGGTTAAAAAATATAAAACATTTTCAAAACTTTTTTTTTTAATAGGTTTAGAATGTCACGAAACGCGAAAATTTTAAATTTGAGCAAAACAATTTTTTCGCTCCATTCCAGTGTTAATTTTTTTTCCAAAATGGTGAAGGGATGTGGCAAATTTCTTTTTCCGAAATAGGTTTTAAATGTCATGAAACGTGGAAATTTTAAATTTGAAAAAATATATATATATTTCGTCTATTCTATAATAGTGATAAATAGATTACCTAAACATGTTTTCAAATTTTTTTTTAAATTTTTCAAAAACGTTTTTAAATTTGGTTGAATAATTTTAGAATGCCATGGAAACGTGGAAATTTTAAATCTGAACAAAGAAAAAAAATTCCATCTATTTTAGTGGTAAAATTTTTTTCGAAATTTTTTCAAAATTTTAATTTTTTTTTTAATTGATTTAGAGCGCTATGAAACGTGGAAATTTAAAATTTTAAGAAAAAAAAATTCCATCTATTTTAGTGGTAAAAATTTTTTCAAAAATGTTGGTAAAAAATTTTCAAACATTTTTTTCTTTTAAATAGGTTTAGAATGCCATGAAGCGTGGAAATTTTAAATTTGAACAAAGAAAAAAAATTTTTTAGTGGTAAAAATTTTTTCAAAAATGTTGGTGAAAAAAATTTAAAAATTTTTTTTTTTTTCAGAAATGGGTTTAGCGCGTCATGAAACGTGGAAATTTTAAATTTGAGCGAAAAAAAAAATTTTTCACTATTTATTCCGTTTAGACGGTCCACCCTGTAGATTTTACAGTGAAATTTCTACCATTTCTGCGCTGACAGTAGCGTCAACTTCCTACCAAATTTCACTGCTCTCCGTCAAGTAGTTTTTTAGTAAATGCACCAACAGACAGACAGACAGACAGACAGACAGACAGACAGACCGACAGACAGACAGACAGACAGACTGACGGAATTGAAAAACCTATATTTTCGTAATCTCCTTGATCTGAAACGTCAGAATCCGTAAAAATCTCGGAGGGTGATTTTTTCTCGAATACAATACTTCCCTTCGGTATGCGAGGGAAGTAAAAAAATTAAAATTTTTTTTACCATTTTTGAAAAAAAATTTACCACCAAAATGGAGGAATTTTTTTTTGTTCAAATTTAAAATTTTCACGTTTCCATGGCATTCTAAACGTATTAAAACAAATTTAAAAAAGTTTTCCGAAAAATTTTCTTGAAAAAATTTATGTATTCATCACTAAGTGTAGGTACTTACTACAGAATAGAAGAAAATATTTTGTTTGCTCAAATTTAAAATTTCCACGCTTCATGACATTCTAAACCTATTTCGGAAGAAAAAAAATTGTAACATTTTTTTACCATTTTGGAAAAAAAATACCACCATTTCAACGTTTCCATAGCATTCTAAACCTATTCAAACAAATAAAAAAAATTGATAAAATCTATTTCACTACTTACTATAGAGTAGATGAATTTTTTTTTTACCACTTTGGAAAAAAAATTACCATTAGAATAGACGGAAAAATTTGTTCTTGCTGAAATTTAAAATTTTCACATTTCATGACATTCTAAACCCATTTCAGAAAAAAAAAATTGAAAATTTTTTTCACACATTTTTGAAAAATTTTTAATCACTAAAACAGATGGAATTTTTTTTTCTTTGCTCAAATTTAAAATTTCCATGTTTTATGACATTCTGAAACTATTGCAGAAGAAAAAGGAGTGAACATTTTTAACCAACAGTTTTGAAAAATTTCAAAAAAAAAAAAATTAAATTTTTTATCACCACTATACTTCCACTTCACTGCGTGAATGTGGAACTGTCTAATGGCAATACTATTTGACATATGCTATTATACTTTTATTAGGAAATATACAGGGTGGTCATCCCAAGAAATAATTTACGGGAGACCTGTTATTTAGTATTGAACTTTTGCTGTTGGATGAGCACTATTTTTTTGACCAAAAGTTATCAGGATTTCTTTGTAATAATTACAATAACTATATTTCCATTATTATTCTCAATGTCATTTCGTATTTAATATTTTTTTAGCGATCGCCATGCACAAATAACGAGGGAAGTTCTGTGTAAATACCTTTACCGATTTTTTCTACAGTGTGAAACTAAAGAAGCGCACAAAATTCATGTCTTTGGTATGTGTCATTTGTCAAAAAAATATTCGAACAGGTCGATATTAGTTTTGAAAATTTTAGAATTGAAAAACGGATTCATTTCAAATTTGGGTAATTTGTACACTTCTTCAAGGTAACTTAGAGCGTACTTAATTCATTCCACAAACGCGCGGAATAGGGGGTGAAAATAGAGTCAATTTTTAGGTAAATCATATTAACGATTCGGTAGTGCAATATTTCATCTACGTTCAATTCTTTCGAACCTGAGAGGCACACTGTATATTTCGATATATTGTACATCTTCGTATTTTAGTGTGCTTGGTCAAAAACCTCAGTGACATTTTACATAAAACGTGATAGTTTACATGCCTCTGGAGAGGCATTGTTGACACTCGGTATTGTCCTCAGAGTCACAACTTTATTTCTGTATTTAATTTTGCAGTTTTTATTATTCTTAACATTATTAATTTTTTAAATCCTACTCATGCAGCCTTTTCCCCTGCATTTTACTGGAGGAGCCAATTATGCCATCTTAACTGGTATTAGAGGAGTATCCAATACTATCCATGTGTTAAATTAAACTAGAATTATTTAATTTTCTGAATTTCTTATTGTTAAACTTTTATGCTTAAAATAGCTACCGAAAAGAATTTGCCTTAAGCATTAGCTAAATCTATTTTTTCTCTCGCGGCTTTCAATAACTTTGCTTTTATTACTTAAATAAAATTAAAGAAATTCATGAAACAGAAAAATGAAGAATCTAAAGTATATCTCAGATTATACATGATACCAAACTTATAGCATTCTGAGTTGTAAAAGTGTCCAGCCAAGCTACGAAATTCAGTCAACAAGTGAATCTCTTTCTTTTACACTGTCGGAATGCGGGAAATTATTACGACGTCTGTCATTAATCTGTGTACCACCTTTCGTTACATTTTAATGCAGCTGTACGACGAAGATAGAGACGTACAACACTGTCGAATGTTTGGCTTGCGCTTCTGGAAGAATTGTCTTTCCACCACGGTTTCTTCAGTGACTGAAAACCTGCACGTTTAACTTGAAACGTTGTAAAATCCGTTAGAGTTATGAAGAAATTGGACGTAAACAATTTTATAGAAAATTTAATTCTTCATAAAATTGTCTATGTCCATTTTTTTCATAACTCTAACCAGTGATGCAAAATTTCAAATTTCATTTTGAAAGTTTCAATTTCAATTTGAAATTTCTGAAAGTTTCAACGTACCCTCATAAATGTCTGAAATATCTGAATTTTATGAAAGTTTCAGATTAATCCGAAAATTACCACATTTTTGAAACTTTCATGAAAGTTTCAGCTGCAAAATCTGTATTTCTGTTACATGAAACGAAATTTGAATTTCGCGCGCCTTTTTAACTTGTTTTCAACCAATGAGAATTAAAGTCTGGTTTATAACATTTATTTTAGAGGTTAGGTTAGCTATTCAAGTATAGGATTCTACTGCTTTTCATTTCTTTCGTTCATTTCTAGGTTCCCAGGTTCTATTATTTTTGCGTTTAATAAGAAAAACTTATTTTGAATGAAAAAATATATCAATGATATAATTTCTAACTAAGGTCATTGATTAATGATGTAATGGTATTGTATTAGAATTTAGATTTCAATCTGAATCTACAAGGGACAGGGACCCTATTCTTGAATCAGGGAGTGGAAGATCTGAATGTTTTATCTCTTTTCATGTTGCTACGTTTCCTTCTTTTTCTTTCTCCCGATATGAGCATTCTCTCGAGTGGAGAATAGGGGTCCAGGAGATTTTGTAAATACATTGACAAATTACCTATTCGTGTATTTTGAAAAATGTATTACTATTTTTTTCAATGGTCTTCTTTAGCTCGAAATGTTGTACGTATGTATGTATGTATGTTCCCTATATCCAATCATGCTGAAATTTTGCACATAACTTTGATTCTGAAGACAATACAATACAGTATATCAATATTATGGTAGATCCAATATGGCGGCCACCACAAAATGGCGGAATACATTTTTCTTGATAACCCCCTTGACATAGGTATCGAATGAAAGGGTATATAAAGTGGTACAATAAGCTGTGTGACATTATAAATCAAATATGGTGGCCGGCACAATAAGGCGGATCACCTATTTTTTTACAACCCCCCTCGACATAGGTATCAAATGAAAGGGTATGACAAAATGACAAGTAAAATACAATAAGCTGAGTGACGTTATGCTAGATCCAATATGGCGGCCGACATAAAATGGCGAATTACCTATTTCTTGACAACCTCCTCGTCATGGGTATCAAATGAAAGGGTATATAAAGTAAAATACAATAAGCTGTGTAACTCCATTCTAAATCCAATAGGGCGGCCGGTACAAAATGGCGGGTCACCTATTTTTTACAACCCCCTCAGCGTGGGTATCAAATGAAAGGATATGACAAGTAGAATACGATAAGCTGTGTGACGTTATTTTAAATCCAATATGGCGGCCGACACAAAATGGCGGATTACCTATTTCTTTACAACCCCCTTGATATGAGTATCAAATGAAAAAGTTTGACAAGAGTAGTTGAATTCATGGCGTTTGAATTAAAGAAAATGAGGCAGACAGGAAACTAAAACGTCAAAAATAAATAAATTTTTAAAAAATTCTTAAAACAATGGTTTTCTTTTAAAACTGAATTGCACTAAAAAGTAGAAAATAATTTTAATTCAGTGATTCAACTACAAAATGATGAAAAAGAAAACCATTGGGCGCTCATAAAGTATTGCTGTTGCTGCTACATTATAACATACTATTCATAACTTTTTATCACAATGCTGATTGTTGATAAAGGTAATATATTATATTTTATGAGCATCCAATGGTTTTCTTTTTCATGATCATTTTGTAATTTAATCACTGTGTAAAAATTATTTTCTAGTTTTTGGTGCAATTCAGTTTTAAAAGAAAACCATTGCTTAATTTTTTTTTAATTTATTTATTTTTTACTTTTCACGAACATATTTGTAAGTTCCAACCTTATTAAGGAGAAAAAATTCTTTATATTAAAGAAAAACATTGAAAAATAAAAGTGTATGAGACTAGTCTCAAAAGTGGGATTTATTAGTCATTATCTCTCGGAAGTTTAAAAAATTGCGAATATTATACAGAACTTCAGATTCATCATTTAAAATATTTCAATGAAATTTCGCTTAATTTTCATAATATTAGGGAATTATTCAATTAAATTTCATAAAATGAAAGTTTCTTTGAAATTTCACGAAAGTTTCATGATACTTACTTAACGTTTAATTTTATATTTCAGAAATTTCATAAATTTCAGATGAATTTCGAAACTTTCATAAAAATGTCACTGAAATTTTCGCAAATTTTAAGTTTCATGAAATTTTGCATCACTGACTCTAACGTTATTGGCTGCGTTTCGAGTCAAAAGTTCCGGCGTCCAATTTTACTCGTGTTTTTTTTTCACAGTAGCCGGCAATTTTGTTATTAATATTAATAATATACTATTTTGTTTGCAAGCAAGTGTACATGTCTGTTGTTCAATAAGATTTAACTAACAAGAAGTATTCAATAAGACTTCAGTCAATCCAATGTAATCAGCAAGAGAATTTACTTATGTGTCCCCAATTATTTGTAGCCTTGGTGGAAAAAATCTAATATTTTAAGTTCTTGTCGAACAGACGAACTTCATGTCTTTATTAGATCGAGCGCTTCTCTGTTTTACGACTTAAACTGCTATAAGTTTGGTACGGTCTATAGAATGCAGTTGTTTACGTTATGAGCGGAGAATAGTTTACACAGGCATATGGGGTTTCCCAAGTAAGTGGAATCCCCATCGAGGTTGTCTCAAGGCCATTGGCACACAAAATGAAATTTAACAGTTTAAATTCACTTTCATTTCGCATTTGGCGATCTTATAAATACATTGAATTTATTTAATTTAAATTATGCATAAATGTTTTACTATATTGCAATAAGAATAAAATGCACTAAATCCGTTCTAATTTACTAATTTTCCTGCGTAAACTTGGCTTGCAAATGTCCCACTCAGAGATAAGGACATACGTTCCCTATCTTTAGAACAACTGCATTTTAAACTGAGATAAACTATACAGAATAATTAATTTTTTGTCAATCTAAAAATCTATATGCATGCTACCTTTTCGATGGAATATAAAGCATATACTCACATATTGCTACGTTATTTTTTTAAATTCTATTGCAAAAATTGCATATTTAAAATTGTATAGAAAATACGTTGTATCTAAAGTGTATCTGACAATCTTTTTAAAACTTGTTCGATTACTTGTTCGAATTACTCAATAACCTGAATTCTGGTTATGCTAGCAAATTAAAATCTTAAAATGAATTTGTCTAATTTCTTATTTGACAATTCTCATTCGAACACTAGCATCCACACAGTCCCCTACGGCCATGCAGATTAAACTAGTATCTACATAACCCCCTACGACCATGAAGATTCAGTTAAAAATGAGAACAATCAGCCGATGTCAAATATAATTATTTCACACTTATTGATAGAAATAGTCTTGGTTTAGCATGAAACATCTTTATGAGTTGCTTTACGTCTTTCTGACGAGCTCCAGAATAAGGGCGAAAAACGTTTCGAAGGCTAAGCATTTCCAAGAAACAGAATGATAGATTTCATGAAAATGTAATCCATTAGAATGAAAATTTTTTAAGACAGGGTAGATAAATAAATTCATTTTAGGCCTTTGTTCTCATTTTTAACTGAATCTTCTTGATCGTAGGGGGTTATGTAGATACTAGTTTAATCTGCATGGCCGTAGGGGACTGTGTGGATGCTAGTGTTAGAATGAGAATTGTCAAATAAGGAATTAGACAAATTTATTTTAGGATTTTAATTTGCTAGCAAAACAAGAATTCAGGATATTGAAAGGATGCAAAGATTTCATTAATATTTTTACACATAGTTTTTCTCTTAGTTATAGATAGTTATTTTTTCTGCTGTTTGCAAAATCCTATACATAATATGTTTCAATACAATTATAAGCAAACAAATAATAATTCATGTTTAAATATGTTAATACAAGATATAAAAAACTTACGGTTATCTTTTCGATACGTGCAATATCATCATAACGAGGAGTAGTAGTAGTACTAGTAGTAGTAGAAGTTGTAGTACTTGGAGTAATGGCGCTGGATATTGCGTTAAAATACAAGAGAACATAAGCAAAAATTATACATCTATTTAAGTGCAACATATTAAATGCAGCTATTCACCAGCTAGTTAGAATAAACACTAACCACTGATATATTTGTTTCAGTAATCGTTTAGCACTTATGTATAACTTCAACGGGGAATAACAGTTTAAATCTGCTCAAGAACAGGATGCTGATAGCGGAAGAGAGATTCCTAGTAATCTCTAATATACTGCCTGTAAAACTACATTTTATATTGTCTCCAATTATCTATTTGTAGCATATTCATATTTTCTTGCTCTTACTAGGGTATTTTTCCACTTCTACAAAAATATTTAAAAATTGAATGAAAGAAACCTGTGCGCCAAATGGATCGGATAGAGATTGGTTTTGAACACTTTTTGATTATTATGTCTCACACACAAATATGTAAACTAAAATAAAGTTGTTAACTAATAATGAAGGAAATGAAGGACGAAGGGAATTCAAAATGGAAACTAAAAGCTGTTAAGGTCACTTGGGGTATTTGGGCCATGATTTTACAACCTGAGCGAGTATATTATACTTTGAACTTGCCCGAGAACCACTAATAAGTTATATTAATATCTAAAATATTTTTTATATAATACAATATACAGTCTTTAAATATATAATATTCAAATCCCGAGTCAAATTTAATTTTCTTTATAATAATAATTAAAGAATAGAATGACCCATGGGCCCAGTTACCCCTAGAAATTGGGGCAACTGGACCATACGGGTCTCGGTTTCATACAAACGATTGTTATTTGAACTAGGGTAAGTGGATCTGTTGGTAACTTCGTACAAAAATTACCACAAGTCATTTAAAGCACACCATAATCGAGTTGTTGACGATGTAAGAGAACTATATAACAATTAGGTGTGAAATTTATTCAAATTTAGGAATAACACAACTTCTGTCAAGGTACAAAAGCCAACATTAAACGTAAAAAACATCCAATTTCAAGTAAACATAAATAACACAGGCCCACAAAAAAAGTGATCTGTACCCGGGACCCGACATAGTAATCCTATGTATTTTGACGTGCTGAACACGAATCAATGTCCGTTTAGCTCCAGTACCCACCAACTTTTAGTAAATAGCAAAAATAATATAAAGAAATGGTGTTGCTGAGGCTATTTTCGCGATTTACAAAAAATTGGTGGGTGACGGAGCTAAACGGACATCGGATTCGCATTCAACACGTCAAAATACATAAGGTTTACTATGTTGGATCCCGGGTTCAGATCACATTTTTTTTGTGTGACTATGTACAGTTGCACAAAAAAAGTGATCTACATCTACCTAATGAATAAAGACAATAAGAACATACTTAATGTGCTTGGGGTAACTTGGTCCCAGGCGTGCCCAGATGCCCCAATTAACTGACCCACTTACCACATTTTTGAAATATTATGGTATGGGGGCAACTGGGCCACCACTCAAGCTTTTGACCTAACGGAGAACACGTGCTTGCAATAACATTTTAGGGATATATAATAGAAGCATAATTCTATTTTATGCTAAATTAACTGTGACGTTGATAATATATACAGTAAACCTGTAGATAATTCATAAATATAGAGATTACATCAAGTTGCTATGAAAATTTTGCACTACAAAATTTAAAAAATTGCTACATGAAAGCAACAACACTCAGAAATATGAGACTAATTGTTATAGTGAGATGCCATTGTCCTTCCGTGCTGCCAACTGCTTGAAGTGAAATTACCCCCACAAGTTTTACGGAAAAAAGCCATGGCCCAGTTACCCCCGGGGCCCAGATACCCCAACTGACCTTAACTATTTCCGGTGTCAAAATTTTGAAGACGCCAAACATCGCTGATAGTAGAGGGTCCACGCCTTCGAAAGCCGTCAAAATCGCCAAGTAACCCATTCCAGCAAGGTAAATAAATTTTGAGCTCGCATATCGAAGAGGGTCCTAATGGGCATCGGAAATGGCCTGTTGGACTTTTTTGGCGCTTGCACAACTTCTCCACAAGAAAAAAAGATGGCGGAACGTTATTTCAAGAATTTGTGTTTTAAACATATACCTCTCGCTAGAAAATTAACTACGTGCGATATTGATCTGATTTTTTATATTTGTATACTCCTGACATGAGCGCATATATCTGTACTGATAGAATTTCAAAATCACTTACGATTTTTTTCTAAATAAATCCTAAATCACAGGAAGGAAATTTGTGTGTTTGAATTTTCGACGTGCGATCAACTATATTAAATGTTTAATTTTTTTATATATTATATACGAATGAAATATGGTCTAAAGATCAAAAAAGCTTTTGCAAAAAAAATTAGCTCCATATCTTTTACAATTTTTGAGTTACAGACTTTTAAAATTAACCCATAATTTAGGTTCGTGATACTCCTATTACCATGCGGCTATTATCTCACGTACTGCTATCTGGTTAATTGTAATGCATCAAGATGGTAAGCCAATACATTTTTGATATTGTGTTATTATTATTTATAATTTTACAGAAAATATTGATATGTAAAATGAAACTCATTTGGCATAGGATTTATTAAATCTATAGGTTATGAAGGTGTTGTATATGGAGATATTTATTATATATACCGTCATTATACAGTATAGAAATAAAATATAAACACGTACACAAAACGTGTAATTTATAAGTAATAATAATAATGCATAATTATACACAGCTCAGTAAGCATCGACAAAACACTACTATACTAGTAAGAATTACTGTCTGTTAAACACTGCTCTGTATTATTTCTGCCCTTAAAACAATTGTAGGAAAGGCCACATGCACATGCAACAGAACATTCACACTCTACTTTACAATTCCACTTTTTGTTTTTTTTTTGAACCACTTGTGGTTTTTTGTCATCATTTGTGGGTTTATTTGGTTATTCTCTATCAGATATCCAAATTTTCTGGAAGAGTGTGATGTGTTTTCTTAACCGGTTTTCAAGTCACCGAGGTAATTTGTTTAAAATCCAGGATTTTGTGTTAGGTAAGGAAAGTATAGGAGAATCTAAACCACTTCTTGTGAATAATTTTTACAATTAAAATTATTTTGCAGTAAGCAGGGTTTGAGCCTGCTTCGCTAAGTACTTTAGTTGCAACCTAAGCTAAGCATACCAAACTACTGGACTTAATGACCGTTTCAAATGCAGTAAGTAAGCTCTCTTGTAGGACTTAGCGAACGTATGTCTAATAACTTTATGAAAAATAAATGCTACCTTGGTGAATCTAATTAAACTCACTATGGCCATACAGATTCACATAGGTCTGACGACCATCTTCAATCACACGGTCACCAATTGCATCGCAGTTATCTCCAAGATTAGTCAAACTGTTTAGATGGCCTGTTTGATTTAAGGCTCACTTTTTCCCTTTCGGAAAGTATAACTGACAGGTCACACAATACATAGACTGCCAATAAACAATATTTACAATATTTTCTTCTTCATGTTTTTCACCTAATTATTTATTGGTTTCGTGAATACTATAAAATACCCTTTGTTGTCGTATACCCACAAAACTTTTGTAGTTTTTCTATTTTGGCAAAATTAAACATACATTTCGTAAATATTATTGTGTTTGTTTGTTCATGACTGCACTTCAAATTTTATACTAGGCGGGAGGAATCCAAGTTCACATTGTTGGGCAACATTTGTCCTTATTTACACCAATATTCAGAAATGTATTTTATATGATTGGCTTGTTTTCTTAAGTCATATCATACTTTTTTTAAATCTGAAGTTTAGGTCAATTTTTATTTTTAAACTCAATTTATTAAAACTTATTAACAATTTCGTACTCTACTTGCAAGTCTAGATATACTGCCCTCAACCAAAATGACGTAACTTAAAATTTCCTAAGCAAATTGGACGTACTTCAAAGTTTCCTTGTTAAATGACCGACTTTTTTCAATAATCAATAAACCATTATTTTTGCATCTGCCTCATAGAATAAAATCCAAAAATAGAATGAAACTATTTAAAAAAATAAGATGTGCTGAAATTAGCGGTATAAAATGTCAAATATCTCAAGAGGAGCGTATACTGAAGTACGTCATTTTGGCTTAGGACGGCAGTATATTACATGTAACAAATTACATCATAATTTAAAACCACGTATTTATTACACCGAAATAATTGTTTAATAATTTTCAGACGATGGGTAATCCAATGATCAAGAATAATATAACACCTAAATCAAATTAGGTATTAGACTAATATATGATCTAGCCACAATTGCACAGAACGAGCCCTGCCGTAGCTGTGACGTTGCGCGCTATCATAACAAAACATTATTAAGGTCGAATTTAAAAATCCGTATCTTCAAAACTGTATAAGATATCGAGCTAATTTTTTTTGCAAAAACTTTTTTGATCTTTAAACCATATTTCATTCGTATGTAATAGATACAAAATTCGAATATTTAATATAGTTGCCCGCACGTCGAAATTTCAAACACACAAAATTCGTTCATGTGATTTTGGATTTATTTAGAAAAAAACCGTAAGTGATTTTGAAGGTCTATTAGTACAGATAGATGCGCTCGTGTTTGTAGTATATAGATATAAAAGAGAGAAAAAGAGGTAAACGTTTAAAAACACAAATTCTTGAAATAACATTCGGCCATGTTTTTTTCTTGTGGAGAAGTTGCGCAAGCGCCAACAAAAGTCCAACAAGCCATTTCTGATGCCCCTAAGGACCCTCTTCCTGAATTCGTTTCCAAAAATCATTTACCTTGTTGGAATGGGTCATTTCAATTTTTAAAGCTTTGGATCCCTTACTATGAGTCCCATTGGATCATATGATTGTTATCCCAATTAACATAAACATCACACATAGTAGACAACCCCCAAATTCAAAGCCTCTCATAGGCTGTGCGGAAGGGGGTTACACATTTGAAAAAACGCAAACGACATTACCCACCAACATTGCCAGTGTCGGTGCTGGAGATTGAACCCAGTACACGTTAGGCAGTCTGACCAAACGCGCTCGCCACTAAGACGCCGCTTAGTCGAGTGAGCTACTGTGCCGGTAGCTCACATTCACATTTTTTCAATTTTTCAAATTCTCCTCCTCTAGCGTAATATTCATTAAGCCTTATGTTGAAGCGTCAAATGCTCAGAAATACAGTATTCCGATTTTTGAATCGTATTTAGCGGTTCATTATTCGATAAAACCGATCTTACTGGTACAGAAGACCAATTTCCAATTCTTTGTTAATTGTCTGATAAACCATTTATATTATTGTATACTACTGCTGAAGGCCTAAATTCTGACTGTAATTGTTAATAATCTCTCTACTTTCAACTAGAAGTTACTTTCATTAAAGGGTATAGCCAAATAAGTATATGAAAAGTGCTATAGCATCATTTAGGTATTCCCGTCAATTAAATGTTGCTCCTCATCTAAAGCATTTGTATAGTAATTTCAAACCTCTAGCCTCTCTAGTAGGGGGAATGTAGGAGTGAGAATCCTTAATTAAAAAATTGCTTTTTTCGTAAACTATTTAACATAATTGAATAAATCAAAAACAAAACTGTAGAAACGTAAAATGTCTACATTTAAAATTTCTTACATACATTTCACTTGACTAGAAGGGTTAAAATTTTTAAAAAATTTCAGGGGTAGTTTTGATAACAATATCTTGGTTGTACACCTCTACTCCAATCACAAAAAAATATGTCTCTATATTTTATTTTCATTTTTCAAATGGTTGAAATTATTTAAGAAATCCATAAAATGGGGCAATGGTGCGTCGGACCTCATATTTCGAGCTCTACGATAGCTAGAAAGTTTTTAAAAAAATTGCAAGTAAAGTAGATAAAAAAGTCTATAACTCGAAATTATTTTCGAACCTACAGAGCGAGCCAAGACGAAATTATATTATTGAATATCTCCCAACCACTTGGATGGAATTAAGAACTTTTTAAATTTAATATTTTCAATTTTTTCAAATGGAACACCCTGTATATTTTTCAACGATGTGACGTAGAAATTAAAAACTTAAAAAAATGAGATAAGTACCCTCAAATAATTCATTAGAAAAATTTATAATAGGTGTTCGACATGGTGCCCATTTTGATTGACATACATCTTTATGCAATTTTGAAATGGGGCCATTTAGTGGGACCATTTCTTCCTATCCATTAAAATGAGTAAATAGTATTTAACAGGTTCTTTACTGTAATGTTTTTTTTTGTACATTTTTTTGCCGTTTTCGTTATTCGACAAACAATTAAACCTCAGTTTGGTATAAACTGTCGTGTACAACGGAACATTTATCACACTTATCGGTCGTTAGTGACAATTTGTATTGAATTTAAAATATTTGGAATTTTACAATATGAATTTTAATAAAGCGGAACTGGTAGACATGACTTTTGTTTTGGGCGAAACCGACAGAAATTGTTTACTTGCCAATAGAATTTATCACCACCGTTATCCTGAGAGAAGGATTCCTGAAGTTAGCAGCTTCCAAAACCTTCTCGACAGATTTCTGGAAACTGGAAATGTCGAATGTAAAAAAAGTAAAAGAATAAAACGTGTTGTGAACGAAGAAAATGAGTTTACTGTAGTGCTGGCAATGGTTGAGAATCCCCATGTTAGTCAAAGAGAAGTGAGCTCATTATTGGGAATAAGTAGACGGTCTGTGGGTCGAATCTTAAAAACAAATAAGTTGCATGCATATCATATTCAAATACACCCGGAATTATCTTATGACGATTTTCGAACACGCCTACAATTTTGTAATTGGGCCAGAGGTGAAATGCAAGATGATGTCAACTTCTTCAATAATGTTTTATTCAATGATGAGGCAACTTTTCATAAAAACGGATTTGTTAATAGGCACAATTTCCATAATTATGCTTCGGAAAATTCTCACTTTTTTTATGCAAGCTGATAACCAACACAGATGGTCTATAAACTTTTGGGGAGGAATTATTGGAGAACATGTAATAGGGCCACATTTCTTTGATGGTACTTTGACTGGAGCTATTTATCTTCATTTTTTGGAAAACTATCTACCACAATTATTGGTCATACTCCCTGAAAGAATTCGAAATAGGATTTGGTTTCAACAAGATTAGGCTCCACCACATTATTTAAATGAAGTTAGAGACCACTTAAATAATATCTACCTTCATCAATGGATTGGAAGAAATGAACCCACTAAATGGCCTGCTAGATCTCCAGATCTTACAAAAACGGATCTCTTTTTATGGGGATACGTGAAGGAAATTGTTTATAGAGACACACCAACAACAGTACAAAATATGAAGGAAAGAATAATAACTGCCTTTAGATCTGTCACACCGGCAGTTTTAAGAACAGTGGGAACCTCATTTCAAAAGCGCATAGAGATGTGTGTCGATCAAAATGGGGAACACGTGGAACATTTATTATAATTTTTTAGTTATTTGAAGAAACCTCTTTTTTTAAGTTTATTTTTGAATTTTGTAATTATTGCTCAATAAAACGAAATTGGTTGCAATTAGCCATAGGGAAGTAGTTACAAAAATGTTCGTTTTTCATTTCTACATAACATCGTTGAAAAATATACAGGGTTCCAGTTGAAAAAATTGAGAAAATTCAATTTAAAAAGTTCTTAATTGAAAAATTATTTTGGCCACCCTGTACATTTTTAGGAAATAAACATGATTCAAAAACATTAATTAGATGTCTCGTAACTGGTGTTGACATAACTTTTTCTTAAAGCCCAGGTAATTGTGATTGTGGTGATTTTTTTAATATCCATCTGCAGATTGCATTATTTCAACAAAAAAATTCATTACATCCAAGTAGTTGGGAGATATTCAATGCTAATATAGGAGTGAATAGAGCCTAGAAAGAGGCTTTAAAACATGTACTGATATACACAGCATTCCACTTCAAAAAAGGCACTTGGTTCTGCAATTTCGTCTTGACTCTCCCTGTATGTTTAAAAATAATTCCCAGTTATAGACTTCTTTATCTAGTTTACTTGCAATTTTTTTAAAAATTTCTAGCTATCGTAAAACACGAGATATCGAGGTCCGACGCACTATTGCTCCACCCTGTATATACTATAGACCAACTAAAGATCTAACATATTATTATCCTCTATATTTCATTAGTTTACCTAAAATAGTTTTGTCAATTTTCTTAATGACCAATGAAGATCAGGGGCCAAAAGTTTATTATGATATACGTTATTTCAAAAATCGCTTTCGTGGGCCGTTTCGTCCAGCCTTTCCGGCCAGACCCTCCGATCGTTGAAATGCGTATCCCGCTCTACCCTTTTTAAACATTTATTGAAGTGTCAAAATAGACAACAGAAGGCAAGAAAACTGTATTTCATGATAGAAACAATTAAAATATAACATCATTCTTAATTCATTTTTTTGTATAAAACATGTTCCACAATAACACCACTAAAGTAACAATAAATTTCTAAATTTGACCGACATCTCATTTTGGAATTTCCAGAGTTAATTTTACTTCCACATCTAGGTAGTGGATTGGAAGTATAGTAATCGTAAAAAAAATTCAAAAATCAATCCAGTTACAGATCTTGTTATAGTACATATGTGTATAAAATTTCAAGTCAATGTTTTAAACCGTTCCAGGCAAATCGTGCGCACCACAGAAATTACAGATAGACACGCCGACAAACAGACAGAAATATTTTTTTTGCTCAAATTTAAAATCTCTAAAAATTGAAATTTTATTTTACGATCACAATTCTTCCACTTCAGTGTGTGGATGTGGAAGTAATTAAGAAATAACAAAACCGAATTAATTTTAAACCGATTTCAATATTGATATTAGGTAATAAGATTCAAGTAACTGAGAGACAGTGCAATTTTGTTCCATAATTTTTAGTGTACATTTTTGACAAGGGTTTCAATTTTTTCAAGAAATTTAATAAGTAGTCAATTTATTTACGTAAATATAATTTACAAATTATTTTTTCGTCTAGTTGAATGACCCGTATGAAAAAAGATTTCATGTATACCTTATTTTAGAATAGAGATAAACATATCTACGAACAATAACAACAGTATTGAATTTGTAGCTCAAGATGATGTTAAGCAGAAATAGTTTAGATTTAGTCCTTTCTATAGGCGATTTAGATGAGTTTGGCTGGTCTAACCATCATTCTGGATTTGGCATGACAATATTCAAGACTCCTGTATGCTTTCCAATGCATTCCGTGGAATTTGTAGTCTTTAGGCATCACAGCAACGTTCATGAATCTGCCGTTGAGGTTACTCTCATAGCAACTTTTGTACCACCATGCACCCTCTGAAACCAGTTTAGAAATTAAATTTCAATAGAATAAGTATTAAATTTAAAAACACTTGGTATTACTGTTCCACAATTTGTATTCAGATTTCTCTGACATATGTTTCGGCCTTTCAACCATTATCAAAGAGTTATAACAACTAACCTTAAAGTGACCATTACAAGATATTTATAGGATTTGAGAGGTATAAATAACCTAATTAACGTTTTATTACTTATTTCTAATATAGCTGCTACTAGGAATTTAATTTAAATGTTTAATTACTATCTGGGTATGTCTAATTTTAGTATGGTATCTATTATGGGGTTATTATGAAATTTAGTTTGTGTGTTAGTAACGTTTTTCTGTTTATTTAAGGCCTTCTTGATTTCCAAAATTTCAAGCATGTCTAACCTATTTCCCTTATTGACATTGTGCAAAAGTTTAATACTACTACCGTTGAAAATATGGTTTTTATTTATACAATGTTCTGCGGAACCAGTTGATTTTTTAATTCTCTAAAATAGACTTTTTGTGTTCATTTACCCGTACGCCTAAGCTTCGACCATATAGAGCATCACAATCGTCACAATTTATTTCATATACTCCCGCTTTTTGTGAGTCTTTGTCTTTGTTGTTAATAATAGACACCATACTAATATTAAACAGTAGCTATATTAGAAATGAGTAATAAAATGTTAATTAGATTATCTTACCTCTCAAATCCTATAAATACCTTGCAATGGTCACTTTAAGGTTAGTTGTTATAACTCTTGGATAATGGTCGAAAGGCCGAAACATATGTAAGAGAAATCTGAATAAAAATTGTGGAACAGTAATACCAAGTGTTTTTAATACTTATTCTATTTAGTATGTTTCACAAAGAACCTACCGTAGACTCAGTTCAATTAATTAAATTTCATATCAACAAATTAGGTAAAAATCTTCTTAAAAATATTTTAATGGAAGGACAAAATCGTCGCTTCAGGTAAATAAAACAATTCTGTTGTCTCGCCAATGTTTTCTTTACTCTGCGTAAACTTCCTCGCATCTACGCAGAGTAAACGAAACCTTAGCGAAGTAACATAGTTGGTTTATTGGTCCACAATTTCTCCTTCCATTATCTTATTCATTCTTACTAATATTCTTACTCAACTTGCACGAGCGAAAAAAAATCTGTTGTACTTTACCTTGTCCGTTCTGACAAAGGCCAGAAAGCCGGAAACTGCAGTATTCAGATGGTATAATATACGTCACGTAGGATAATTTTCTTTGGTGAGGCTTATTGCAATCCATTTATTTTGTATTGCGCATTTAAAAATAACGTACATTGTTCAATATACCTACACTGCAGCAATGTATCATTTTTTAAATAACTACTAACGCACTAGGGGTAAGATTTATACGAGGGTATAGAAAGGAATCTTTGTGCATGAAAAGAATATGCATAATATCTACTTTCTCTTTGAAATAAATCAAGGTTTTGTTTATAAACTGTCTGCAATAAATTATTTTGAATAAGGTTGGCCCTGAGCAGGTTTGACTTATCAAACGTACTTAATGAAGAGTAAATCATATTTTAGTTTTTGAAGAGATAATGTTTTACAAGTGCTTGCAAGCTGAATTTTAATAATTTTGAGTAAGTTGCAATCATATATGAATAAAAGTAAATATTAAAAAATTATATTTAAAAAAAATCAAAAGAACATCTAAAGGTAGCATCATATATACTGTGGCGCCATTAATAGTGGATTATTATTTGTTTGCCTAATTGTATTGAAACATATTCTTTATAGGATTTTGCAAACAACAGAAAAAATAACTATTTATGAGAGCTAAAAGAAAAACTATGTGTAAAAATATTAATGAAATCTCTGCATTCTTTCGATAACCTGAATTCTGGTTATGCTAGCAAATTAAAATCCTAAAATGAATTTGTATAATATTTTATTTCAAAATTCTTATTCAACAACTAGCATCCACACAGTCCCCTACGGCCATGCAGATTAAAGTAGTATGTACATAACCCCGGTCATGAAAATTCAGTTGTTCTCATTTTCAACTGAATTTTCATGACCGTAGGGGGTTATGTAGATATAATTTAATCTGCATTCACTTCAGAGATGGCACGTCCAATTAGGAAAATTCTATTTATCTATCTATACTTGTAATATATGTCTGTGGCTGCAACGCGATTCGCACAACTCAAGAAAATTCTGGCGAAGTCGAAGTATACAAGGACCATGTCAGTGGAGGAGTAGTTAGATTTAATTCAGTTTATAGTCAGATAAGTTCAGATAAACCCGAAGTGATCCCAAGCGAACTAGAAGTGAAGTCTCAAGTAGTAAACAGTATGTAATGTTATATTAGTCTCGTAAAACGTATTGTGAGTTATAGTTAATAAATACAGTTAGTGGTATCTCGTGTTAGAATATAAGAGTCTACGGTATTGGGGATGTTTGACATTGTTTTGGCCAAGAGGATCCAAATATGCAAAAACATACAGGTTGTCCCATGCAAAAATTTAATTTTCATGTAAATATCTGATCTTAACCGGAAGTCGGTTATTAACATGACATAATTGGAAACTTTATCTCATATCACTACACGAAATTTAAAAATAATCCCTTCGCAAGTTCAAAAGTTAGAGATTGTCCCTATGGGCTGGGCCGTCCGGTATGTCGTTGAAACCAGAAGAAGAACGTCTACTTTCGAATTATTTAATAAAGACGGATACTATGTTGAGAAAATAAGAGAGTGTATACCGAGTTTTACAATGTCATCAGTTACCTATTATCTGAAATCATTTGTATTTTATGGACTCGATACTCACCATAAACTTCAGCACAATTTTTCTCATCGTCATCTTGATCGAAATCTTTAGTAGTGAATTTAGAACCAAGATGGTATACAAAAGAGTCCCCGGCATCTCCACTGAATCCCTTTAATACACTTAGATGGTAGCCGTCAGCCTCTGGACCTATTCCGAATGCCTTGTAATGAGCGTAAGCTGTTACGTTGTCTCTGTCTACTATTTCGACCAACAGTTCATTTACCTCAAAACCTAGAAATTATAAACGAGCGTATTTGTGAAAATTCGTACAATTTCAAAATCAATTATTTATTGCTATTTATATGATTTTAAGAAAATCCTTCAGAACAAAGTTCATTAACGATGTATAGACCACTGATATACATTTTATGAGTATATTTTGTATATCATTCCTATGAATTTTTGTTTCAATTGTCAGTAAAGGCTTAGGAAACCAACCATATTGCATAGAACATATTGATATCAGTTTATATGTTAAAAAAACTGAGAGAAATGCAAAGTATAGCATGTAGAAAGTGTTTCAGGAATATGGGGCAATGAAACCGAACAAAATTTTGCATTCGCATTTCGCAATAATTGAAAGGTGAAATCTAAAATCAACTAAAATTAATCCATCCGAAACACGTATAACGATAAATCACGGTTAACGATAAGCATTTAAAGCGATCCACAGTCGGCGGATGTTTATACTTTTGGATTTATATATATTTATTAATCTGGCGCCAAATACCTCAGTAAACAAGATAAGACAATACTTCCGGCATTACAGTGAAAATGTTTAATAACTGTCAATGTAGCCGATATATAAAAACAAATTAACTATTATACTCTGCCGATTTACTGCACTTTTTATATAATTATTGCACATTCTATAGGAGACTCTTCGCAGTGTTATCGTGAATTGTAGGTTTTATTTAAGCCGCCAACTCCAGTTTATAATCTTATCGCATTTGTCACAAATTTATTACTTAGTTTTATAAACATTAGGTATTATTAGTCGGTATTGCAGCATAACAATGTTTATACATATCTAAACTTTAAAATTTTCTCAAATTATTTATTTTAATCCTTCCTTTTCTAATTTTTTTTAAATAGCCCTCCCCAGAGTGGTATGATTGTTTTCGTTTTAGACATTTTTTTATTACAAAACATTTAATTTTTTTTGCATTTAAATAATTAATTAATTTTTTAATTACTAATAATAATAATAATAATAATAATAATAATAATAATAATTTTATTCATCCACTTGATCACATTACATGATATAGGATAAGTCATATAGCAGAATGCAATAGAAATAAAATAGATAGTACATACATGTTACTTATAACTAAAAATATGGGGGGTACAATTAAGAATAAAAACATACAAAACAATTAAAAAGAACACGTTACACAAAAGATAAAACATTAATTAAAAAAAGAAATAACAAGATCACAGACTATCATCACTATAATATTCATTTAGAGAATAATAACTCTTATTTGTTAAAAGTATCTTAATTCCTGCTTTAAATCGCCTGAGATCAAGATTTTTATATTTAGGAGGTAAATTGCTGTAAGCCTTTATGGCCAAGTATTTTGGGCTTTGTATAAATTTTGATGACTTATGCATCGATTTACGGTCCAAATTATACTACATTCGGACTTTTCATTCTTAAGTTATCGTATTTACAAGAAACATGACGAACGGACAGACAGACGGATGGACATTTTGTAAGTTGTTCAGAATTGGATCACCAACATAGTGTAATAATATTGCATCGATGAAGGTCACGGACGCATGGCACCAAACGGATGCCGAACTTCTCAATATGAATGGTTTTGTTTGGGTTATGATAGGTAAAAGAGTATACCGGTATTATACTTTTCGCAAATATGAAACGAAGAGTACATTGCATTTGATCGGTATATTTCTAAAATTGGTAATATCGCTCGAAGAGAAAAAATTCTCATGTTACTGTGTTAGTGATCAAATTCTGAACAACTTTCGAAACGTCCGTCCGTCTGTCCATCAGTCACGTTTCTTGTAAGTACGATAACTTAAGAATGAAAAGTACGTTAACTAGAAGGAAGAACCCTGTTGCTTTTGAACAAAATTGATCAATAAACAAAAAGGTATTAATTATTTATATTAAAACAAAAAAAAGATATGTTTTGTAATTAATCAAAAACTGTCTAAGACTAATATTATTTCCAAAAAAACTGCGAATAGTATTCTATAAAATGTGCAACAATTATATAAAAAATTCAGTAAATCGGTGAAGGGTATGATGGTAAGCTTGTTATAATTTATATGCTTATGTTAACGGTATTTTTAAAAGGAACTGTATAGATAGAATTTGATTATTCAGATTATTGCGCTGAACTAAGATATGCACCACAGTAATAATTTCATTTTATATAAATATTCTTAAGTTTATTGTTTATTTTTCTTAGGGGTAGTTCACCTCTATATCTCAATATCAGGTATTTTCAATACGCGTTTGACAATTGCGTAAGATGCAAGGTATGTGAATTGTTTTACAGACAGTTTTAGAACTTATATTTTCTTGTTATTTTACTATTATTTTCATGTATTTCTATGACTGTATTTTGTTCTTTCATAATAAATGCAATTTAATATTCTATAGGACATCTAGACCGTTTATTTTGGATATTCACTTATTGTATACAAAGGTGACTTACCTACTAACGAAAATATATTTTCCAAACCTAACCAAAATTCACCATCCAAATCTCCAAAGCCAAATTTATAATTCCGCCAATCAAGGTAAAAGTCCTGAGATCCATCAAACCTCTTTTGAATATGTGCCCAGCCCCCTCCTCTAGTTTCCATGTCACAGAGCACCATGAATGGTTTCCTTGACGTCCTTGGCTGAATCTTGTAAATGCCAGAACTATTGTTACCTGAAACAATATCATTATTGGAATACTATTATAAACACCAAAATAGTTACCAATTGACATCATCCCAGTTTTAATCATGTCCAGATGATGTTTGGTTGACGAACGCGCGTTGAGTGCAGTTGATCAGAATATTGTGAATTTTCAAGTGTTTCTTGTTATTATTTCCATATAAGTTTTCTAAGTTATTGGAGATATTATGCTGTTTCTGAAAATGCTAGTACTTACCTTGCTGACGCACTTCTTCACAATCTCTGGGAATAATTTTCCTATAAGCAGTACTCTCATCGTCTACTTTACTTTTCGGATCGTAGTTGATTCCAATAGGAGTTTTATTGCTTAATGGTTTCGTTTTATGTTCATAAAAATAAACTCTGAAACACGTGGGAAATTGGATATTCGATATTCACATTAAATACTGCATTTTATAAATAAATCATCTGAAGTGAATTGGTGTTTTTTTAAAGCAGATTGAAGATTGCGCTGTTTTATATTAAAAATAATAATTTACAGCTTTAAATATAACATATTTATTAATTAATTTCAATTCAGATAGAACCACAGTTATCACTGAGAATAGTAAGAGCTCAACAATTTGCGTTGAAACATTTACATAACTAACTTTAAAACATGTTCATATTCATGTCACTATATCTATGTATTGGCAACCATCCATAAGTCGCTGGTTCAAATCTGGCTCGAAGGACCACATTATTTGACATTAACATATTTTTAGTTTTTGTTTACTTTCTTGTGGTAAATAAACTGAATATTTTTATTGAAGGAGTTGTTCCTCTGTGGTAGTTAATCATTTTACACAAATAACTAAATAAAATACACTACTATGTTTTCTACCACTAGGTATTTATAAGAATAGTATTAATAGTATCTATATAAGGCAAAGCGGTAGAAATTTCAAAACAGGGTATCAAGAATATCTTTGATCATATAGATTACAAAAAACAGATTCATCTTTCGCGAACCACTGCCTCGAGAACAACCATAATTTTCCCGAATTAGACGACATTGAAATTTTACATTTCTCAACAATATGCCTTAATTTAAACATTTTAGAATCTCTGGAAATTCACAAACACAACAATATCAAGGATTATAATTTGTTAACTGATCAATTAGATCTTATATATTCACCTTTATTTACAGCTGGAAGATCCATAATTGAATATTTATAGATTAGTTTATTATTGTTATCTACCTGCCTAAGCCCTTATAGTACCTACATACTAATTCATCCAAAATTGTCTATATATAACATTTTGGTACAATTGTAAATCAGTAATTTTTTATTTACCTCTTGACAATGGCTTTGTAAGTCGAACATGCAGTCGCAATTTTTTATAAATACATAGTGGTAGAAAACATAGTAGTGTGTTCTATTCAGTTATTTGTGCAAAACTCAACTTCCTCAGAGATTTACACTGTATTACTTTTGCGGCGGTAGAGATACTCGCAGCAAACAAAACACTTTCAAAAAATTACTTCCCTTCAGGGTTGCCAATGCATAAGCAAGTCATAGGACTACCAACTTACAAGCTTTTAAAGTTACATGTACAAAGCTTTGAACAATTTGAATAAATAAAGTTAGTAATTAATTACAACAAATCACTTCACATTTCTTACTTTTGGAAAGTAAGTAATCTAACTAAATAGAAGTTACTTTTGATACGTATTTCAACATTATTCATTAGTTATTTACTTACTTTGATGCAACGTTGGAATGATTATTTGACTTCGACAGTTCGATATCAGACTTTAAAGATCCCACTGAAGACCTAAGACTTGTTACCTCCTTGGCTAAATTATCCAGCAATAATAGTAATGTATCCTTGCCATACGACGAGTTATCTGTTTCAACAGACATTGCCTGTTTTGACCGGATGGATTTATCAAATCCTAGACCTACAAGAAACATATATATAAGTTAAGTAATTGATTAGTAAATAAAAATTACAAAAAGAAAAAAAAAAGAGATGAATAGAGAGAAACATTTTATGCAAGTCTTCTTTTTTAATCGTGAAATTTATTAAAAGTAGTATAAGAACCTTTTATGATTTGCTCGACTTCATCGTGAATTATGTCTTTTAAAACGGATTTCACACCTTCGCTTTTTCCTTCCAACTGGACCGCCATCAGCTGCGTTAATCTCATCAAAGGATCATTTTGAATAATTCTGGGTCTGTTCTCGGATGGCTGGAAAAAAATCCATACAATTACTACCAAATATTGACATATTATTCTGAATATGTACTTAAAAAAACATTATGATATTTCTAATTATAGTTAAGTATAATTTAAACACTATCAATTGTAGAAAAGTTACCATTAGACCATTTTTTTCCATAATCTACATAGTTTGGAACGTGAAAATCCAAAGAAGTCATAAAACAGTCGCTGACTGTTTTTTTAGGATTACACCCGGTATAGTCCCCAGAGGTACCAACTTTATTTCTGTATTTAATTTGGTAGTGTTATTTTTAACATTAATTGTTTAAATCCCACCCATGCAGCCTCCTTCCCTACATTTTATTGGTAGAGCCCAAACATGCCATCTCAACTGGTACCAGGGGAGTATCCATGTGTTAAATTTAATTAAAATCGTTTAATTTTTTCAATTCCTTATTGTTTTAACTTTTATGCATATTGCTACCGGAAAGAACGTACCTTAAGTATTAGCTAAATTTATTTTTTTTCTGTCACAATTTTCAATAATTTTGTTTTTAGTAGTTAAATACATTTTTTTTTTAAATTACAGAAAAATTAATAATCTACAAATCAATTAATTTTGTGTCAATCTAAAAATCTATATACACGCTTCCATTTCGATGGAAAGGTGCACATTGGTGACCTCTATTTTTTAAGATAAGTTTGATTCAAATCGGACAAAATACAAAACAATTATTACGCAGTTACACTCTTAAGTGAGACACACTGTACATATACGATTTCGTTTCTTGTATTAACCCATACTCTACGACAGAAGTGTTTTGGAATGAAAAATCGCGTTTATTATTATTTGTTTACATGATTGTTATTAAAAAATTTAATTTTAAACCAGGTTTTGGAAACTGGCATAAAAATTAGTAAAACACCATAAGCAAACCGTTCGCATAGAAAGGAAACCCTAAACCCATTAGACCTTAGGCTAAAAACACACTAGGCGGTTTTCGCCGATTCGGTCGCCGAATTGGCAGCCGACTCGACACATGCTGTAATAGAAACAAAGGGAGCTGTTCACACATTCATTTATTTGTCGAGCGGTTTGAGCTTACATTGAAGCCAAATTGCACTTTAAAAGTATTGTATTTACACATCTAAACTAGATCCCATTACTGATACCGAACTATTAATAAATGTAATTCATGAATGACCTGCTATATGGGATATGAGAAACAATGATTATGGTGACAGAAATAAAAGAAAAGAGCTGGGAAGAAGTAGTTATTATACTGTTTTATTATATTGTTTCTCATTCGGGTATTCTTCTTTATTAAATCATTTTCCAAAATATACAGTCATTCGTAAAATGACGTTTTCGACATTCTAATGAAATTGAAAAATTTCATTAAATATAGTATTAAATAAACTTTTTGTTTCGAGATCTTTAACAATAGGATGTTCCCGGATGCGCCTATGATTTCTTTTTTTTATTTTTGATGGACAGAATAATAAACCTAAAAAAAATCATTCTTTCTTTGAGTCAGACAAATTCATTTTTGTCTCTGTATTATCAGCACTACCGAAAACAGTGACAACGTTGCCTTCCTACGACAAGTGGTTAACCGCTTAGTGTGTGTTGTAACAAGCGACTGCCGATTCGGCGGCCGAATCGGCGAAAATCGCCTAGTGTGTTTTAGGCCTTAAAGTATACTATATGATCATAGACGTGCCACGTACAAGTAATGTATAATTATAATAGTAGCCTATGATTTTACGAGTATTGAACTCACTATCCCCCGGGCATCTGGGGCTTAATAATAATAATAATAATAATAATTCTTTATTTTCATTAGACTTACAAAGTAAGTATAGAATATAGTCAAACAATATAATCATTTAATAAAATAAAGTAATACAATAAAATAAAATAAGATGACGGATACTACTAACAAGATACAAACCGAAAGTACATAAGTAATCAACAATCATAAAATAATCTTAAACTTGGACAATAATACATAATACATATGGGTGAAATATAGACAGACATATTAAAACAATAAGATAAAATATATAAATTATACAAATTAATATTTTTGTCACTTATTCTTCCATATTAGGACATTCCAAGAACTCCGTAACAGAGTAAAAGTTATATTTTAACAGCATAATTTTTACTTTATATTTGAAAATTTTATTGTCATTCAGTAATTTGAGAGATAGTGGTAATTTATTAAATAATTTAATTGACATGATCATGGGCCCATTAGCCATTAATGATAGTCTATATTGAGGTACATCGACATTGTACGTTGGTCTTAAGCAATAATTATGAGATTCATTTCTGTTGGTCACGAACTTATGTGGATTGCACTTTAAATAACAGACACACTTTAGTATATATAAACAAGAAATTGTTAGAATGCCTAGCTGTGAGAATAAGTTCCTGCAGGAGTGTCGCGAGTCTTTATATAACATTGTACGTATTATTCTTTTTTGCAGAGTGAACAGTTCATTAATTTTGCTGCTATTTCCCCAGCACATTATACAATAATTCAGTCTCGATTGAACGTATCCAAAATAATACATTTTAAGAACATCTAAACTAACATGACTTCTTAACTGATATATATAGAGAAACATGCGACTTTAATTTTGTTTATTAAAAAGTCAATATGATATCCCCAAGATAGATGGGAGTCGACGTAAAGCCCTAAAAATTTGACATAATTACTTTGTTTTATACTTTGTCCGTCAATTCTGACAAGCAAACTTTCATTAAGGTTTTTTGGTGAAAATAACAGGTAATCTGTTTTTAAGTTATTAAGGGCAAGTCCGTTGTCAATGCAATAGTTTTGAATCGAGAATATAGCTGAATTTACTTGATCTCTAATATCTTGAAAATTTTTACCTGAAACAGACGATGTGGTATCATCTGCAAATATTGTAATGTATGTCCCATCAATCATATCAGCTTTAACAATATCATTAATAAATATAATAAATAAAAGAGGACCCAGCACACTGCCCTGAGGTACTCCGGTGTGAGTGGGACTGGGAGAAGATTGAAATAATTTCCCGTTGTGCTTTAACTGAACCTCTTGTGATCTATCTTTTAAGTATGATTTAATCCAGCATAGAGGAGAACCTCTTACTCCATACTTGAAAAGCTTGTCAACTAACAAGTTATGGTTTATCGTGTCAAATGCACGACTTAAGTCAAAGAATATGCTTGCTGTTTTTTCTTTTGATTCAAAACTATTCAACACGAAATTATACAGCGCTAACGCTGCATCCTCTGTAGACAAACCCTTTCTAAAGCCATACTGATTATTTGTAAGTAACTTTTCATCATTTAAGAATTTTGACAATCTGTTATAATATGCTCTTTCATAGACTTTGGAGAAGATGGACAGAAGTACCACACCTTTATAATTAGAAATTTGAGATTTATCAGATTTTTTATGAATTGGTATCACTATAGATTTTTTGAGGACACTAGGGAATGTTCCTTCACAGAAGGATGCATTTATTAGTGTACTTTGAGGACTACAAATGTAAT
The DNA here is from genome assembly GCA_963583905.1 of Stenurella melanura. NCBI lineage: Eukaryota > Metazoa > Arthropoda > Insecta > Coleoptera > Cerambycidae > Stenurella > Stenurella melanura. The sequence continues at coordinate 2,135,280 of OY757309.1, forward strand.
CAATTATATGTACTAGTAATGAACCAGTGACATAATCGAATCCGGCCGAATTCTTGGCGGCTACGGATCTAATAATATCCTTAACTTCATCATCTGTAACTGGTGTTAAGAACAAAGAATGATTATTGAATTCAATGTATTTAGAGTTATTTGAGATAACCATATCCTTAGTTAAAGCACTTATCGAGTTTATAAAATAATTATTGAAGCTCTCGGCGGCACTTTTGAAATCTGTTATAGTAGTACCTTCTTTATCTGTAAATGATGATGGTAGATTATAACTTCTTGAGTGGTCATTGTTTTTAATAATATTCCAAGCTGTTTTGCATTTATTTTTGGAATTTAGCATTCGCGAATCATAGTACATTTTTTTGGTGATTTTAATATTTTTTTGGTGATTTTTCTTTAAAATTTTGTAAATTTTCAGTAATTCATCACTGGAAGAAGTTTGACATAATTTATAAATATCTCTGATGAAGATCCCTTGATTAATTAACTCCTCTGAGATCCAAGGGTTTTTATGCTTAGTAGATTTCTTTACTTTTCGCAACTCCAATGGAAATGCTAAGTCTAATTTTTGAGTAAAAATTGAAAAGAAGTTATTGAATTTGGTTTCACTACTGTCATTTGTAGTTAACCATGACCAGTTTTCTACAGATAATAAGTATTTGAAATATTGTATGTTATTATCATTTTTAAATGCCCTGAAGTATGTATAATAAGTACACATGTCTTCTGCATCAGCGTTGTTAATATGGAAATTTACAGCTTGCATACAATGATCTGATATATCAGTGCAAATAACTGTCGGATTAAGTAAGTTTTTGTCAATGTTTGAGAAAATGTTATCAATAATGGTTTTTGAGTTCTTGGATATCCTGGTATAATCACAAATACATTTGTGAAAACCGTAAGTTTCCAAAATATTACATAAATATTTAGCATCATCATTGGATAATTGATCATCAAAATTGGTATTAAAATCCCCACAAAAAAATGTTGGGCTTATAAATATTATTTACTAACAGGTCTATATTATCTACAAAATATGCAAGATCACTTGATGGTGCTCTATAGAAGCACCCAACTAAAATGTTTATATTAGCAAAGGATAATTCAATTAAAGCATATTCAAACATTGATTCAGTTTTTACAATCATACAATTTTTTGTTTTAAAAGTAATATTCTGCTTGACAAATATGGCAACTCCTCCGCCTTTCATGGTGCCTCGGCAGAAAGAATCACCTAATATATAATTATTTAACTTTATATATCCGATTTCATCATCTGTACACCAGGTTTCTGATAAACATAACACCTCTGGAAAGTCTAAAGTTTGAAGAAGTAGGTTAAGATCATCTATTTTGTTTCGAGCACTTCTTACGTTTAAATGGTATACTCGGAGGTTAAAGTTTGTGTCAATTTCACTAGACAGTATACTATTTTTTTCATTAACTTGTGTACTTAATTGTATATATTTTATGTTTGAGGGGTCACAGAGGCCGGAACTGAAAAATTTCTGTTCTTGGGAAATATAAATCGATTTACAGCCGCTCCATTAGGCCAGATATCTGGATTATATACGTCTTTCACATGTATAATTGGGAAGGACACGAACATTGAACAACTTTTCGTGGATCTGTTTAATTCCTTGCATTCAAATTTTATTTCTGGTGCAGTTAACTTAAGAAAATCAAGTAAATCATTTTCTTTTAATTCAGGGCTTAGCCTATAAACATGAAGATATCCTTGTTTAGATACGGCGAGGTTTGGTGAGCTGGTGTTAGAACCAATAATAGGTTGTCTTCTATTTTTATTATTAAATTTATTTTTCGGATTCCATTGGGGTACTGAGTGTATATTCTGTTGCCTATTTGCCACAGATACAGCATTATTTACTGCTTCGTTCACTTGACTAAGCGTTATTTTACTGGAGTTTTTATCACATTGGTTTTTGTCATCAGATAACTTAACTGCTTTGCTAGGAGACTTGATATCTGTATTTTTAATGATTTTGTGGTGGACCTGTTTAGGATTTTCAGATATAGATGTCACAGTCTGACTCTTTGGGTTAGTTGATGACTTGGCTTCTGCATGTTGGGGTAACTTTCCAATAGGTGGAGTTAGATTATTTGTTATTGTTACTGGCTGTTTTAACAAAAAAATAATTTCTTCTTGCGTCACTAACCTTTTTTCCATATGTTCTATGGTCTGATTAAGTAATTTTATTTCATTGATTTGAGCATCATACTGTAGTTTGTTTTTTATGCACTCCACTTTTTCACAGCAAAAACTTGTGTTTACCTCTGGGGGTACTAATTCATGATTCTTGTTTAAGTCATTGTTATCACCAAATTTATTTAGGAAATCACTTAACACTATTTGAAGGTAACTTTTTATTTATTAATAGACTTATTAGGTCTTTTTTGTTAATTTTATTCAGTTCAGTAGTTAGTAGTTCTTCACTTGTCGCCATCTTCACACTTAAGTCGCCTGTCTGTGGATTTACGAGAATTGTAAAAAGGCCCCGCTCAAAATTTAGCCAGAGGCCCCACAAAGTCTTAATACGCCCCTCCCTAATTATATTGAAAACCTACCTTTGACTTGATTGGCGTAATTTTCATACTTAATGTTTTTTTCCGGAAGAATTTCAGACAAATTAATGCTCTTTCAAAATGTAGGGTCGCAGTTGCCTAGCCTTGCCTCCCCCCCCCTGATTTACGCCTATGATTTAACAACTTAAATAACAGTCTAAAAGTTTGGTTTTTGAAACGGTTACAGAAAAAACATATTTTCAATTATTATTAAATCTATCAAAAACAAAGAACATACTTTGGAACAAGTGCATATTTAGAATTGTACAGAGAATACGTTATATCTTATAAGTGTGTTTGATAATCTCATTTGGAGGCACTTTTTAAAATTAGTTCGATTACTTTGGGCCAAGATGTGTCTGCATCACAAGTATGTTAATTGATATATGATAAAAAAACTTACGGTTATCTTTTCGGTACGTGCGATGTCATCATAACGAGGAGTAGTAGCAGTACTAGTAGTGGTAGAAGTCGTAGTACTTGGTGTGGTAATAGCGCTATGATGTACCAACCAACATTCAGATATTGCGTTAAAATACAAGAGAACATAAGCAAAAATTATACATTTATTTAATGGCAACATATTCAATGCAGATATTCACCAGCTGCTTAGAATAAACACTAACCACCGATATATTTGTTTTAGTAACTTATATATAACTTCAACTGCGAATAACAGTTTAAATCTGCTCAATAACAGGATATTGACAGCGGAAGAGGTTCTAAGCAATCTCTAATATAATGCATGTGAAACCACATTTTATATTGTCTCTAATTATTTATTTGTGGCATATTCGTATTTTGTTGTTTTTGGTTGGGTATTTTTCCACTTCTATACAAATATTTAAAAATTGAATGAAAGAAACCTGTGCACCAAATGGATCAGACAGAGATTGGTCTTTTTGATTATTATAAAATGCCTCACACAAAATTACATAAACTAAAATACAGTTGTTAATAATGAAGGAAATGAAGGACGCAAATGAAGGAATTCAATATGGAAACTAAAGGCTGCTAACTATTTCCGGTATCAAAACTTTGAAGACGCCAAACATGACAGTTTTTGTTTATGTTGTTGTTATGAATTTCTCACATAACGTGAGACGTTCAGTTACATTTATTTTTATTAACTTCGTCTCTAAGGATAGGCATCAACCAGTACGAGAATCTACCGAATGATTCGATATCCTAGTTTAGCAAAATAACAGCGTATCCTTAAGGTTTTTTCAATTCCGTTACTCTCTTTTCAAAATGTTCGCTGAGTCCTATCGGATCATATAATTGTTATCGCGATTGTTCACATCTTTTTAATCTTTCAAACTCTCCTTTTCTAGTGTAATTTTTATGTTCATTAAGCCTTCTATAGAAAGGTCAGGGAGTTTCACCTGCACAATGATTTCTATACAGGGAAAACTAGAAATATAGTTTTCCGAATATTTGATTAATATTTAGCGGTTTAGTATGCCGTCGTATGTTTCATCAATTATCTCAATGATCAATGAATGTCGGGGGTTGAAAGTTTGTTATTATATCATACGTTATTTTGAAAAATCATCTTCTTGGGCTGTTTCGCTCAAGTTTTCTGGCTAGGCCCTCTGATCGTTGAAATGCTTATCCCACTCTACACTTTTTAAACATTTTTATTGAAATACCAAAATAAACAACAAAAAGCAAGAAAACTGTATTTTATGTGAAAAATACAACATATTCTGGATTCATTTTTTATTTGAAACATGTTCCACCGTATTACCACTAAAGTAACAATAAATTTCTAAATTTGACCGATATCTATGGGCTCTGATTTTTTTGAAATATGCAGTATGATGCCCACATGAGATAATGAAATACTTATATTTCCTAGAATGTGACTGAAATTGACTAAGCATGATGGCGTTCCATAATCAACTTTTAGTGTGTATACATAGATTTTGGATTTCCCAGTTCATATTCTCATTAAGTTGATTAAATATAAAACCATTGTATATCCCTGACCAATCTTTAGAAGTTATCAGCACAGCCGGTGGAAACAGATGTAAATTATCACGAACTTCCGTTGATATATTGGACAATATAAAGGCTTCTCTATTATTGACGTTTTTATCAGATCTGATATAGTACACGCTCATTTTTAGAAAAAAGTGGAAATTGTATACTTACTTTCTATTGCTACTTTGCTATCTCTCGTTGTATCTTGATTACCATACACTTTTCCGATGTTTGTCTTCAAATGAACAATCTTAGACATTCTTAAAGTTAATAATCTCGCTAGTTCCTCTGTAGAATCGGTGTCCGGAATAGACACGAAATAGTTCTGTGTTTTAAACCAGTTGTCACTTCAAAATAGAGAATCGGACGATGGTTTGACGACTTTTCACTTAAAAAGATGTTGATTTTAACTATATTAATACTTATATTTATTGAGTAGACGATTTAATATGTACACGGTAAAAACCATGCAATGCCTATAAAGCAACTCTGATCAGTAGACCACCTATGGTAAGTGGGACACGTCTCGAGGACATACGATCTCAACTTCACAAAACAGCGAAGTGATTGTAACAATCAATTGGCATCAGATGTTACAAACAAATTGAGGCCTTGGCTTCTAGTATATACACCAATTCCCAAGCTTCTGGACTCTTAATAGCTTGCTTCACTTTTTTACTCTTATTTACCCCTACCCTTCAACGAAATAAGCTCAAATTAAAATATAAAATAGTTGCAGATCTCTTTATAATACATACGCGTACTAAACAAGTCAATGTTTTAAACATTTTCGTAGAAATCGTAAATAATCGAAATTATTATACTTCCACTCGACCACGTGGATGCTAAATTATAGTTGGGATTTTATTTTAATTTTAGAGCACACTGTTACTAAGATTTTTGAGGCAGCAAACAAAAATATGAAGATGTATAAGCTGTTGAAACTGCAATATACAGTGTATCTCTTAAGTCTGAACGAACTTTACGTAAATTAGAATGATCATTGTCAAAAATGTGTAAACAGTAATGTTTTTTGTACCGGGTGCACATGAGATCAGGTGCACCCCACTTTTTTCTTTATTTTTCAACACAAAAATTTGAAATTAGGGTACGCGATATTTAACACCAAAATACATTTCTTTGACATAACCAGATAATCCATTGAAATGTTACATTGACCTTGGATTTTAAACAGAACAAGATTTTATGTTTTGATCTGCAGGGGAATCCGGTGTGAGTATAGAACTAGATTTTCGGGGTCGAAAGCCACCTCATTTGGCCGCCACCTTTTAAAAGGGGGCATAAACAGTTTTTCCGCGATATCTTGAGAACCGTAAGTCTCACAAAAAATTTCTTCAGACTTTTTTTTTATAGAGAATTGAATTCTCTACAAGCTTGATCTAAATCCTTCTTACCGTAAAGTTGAAAATGAAAAAGTTATAATTAAGAAAATGTTTAAATTTTTAAGAGAAATATCATTAAAGGATTATAACTATTTTTCTATTAATTTTATTGAAAAACACATTAGATGTTTTTTGTACATCATTTTATGGCGAATAATTTTCTCTGCTCATTTTTTAAATTTCGTTTCTTTGGAGAGGTGTTAGGACGCTGCAAAGGGATCAACCAATATTCCATTCAAATCGCGCGAAAGGGTGCAGGATAGAATACCGGTCTGAAATTACTTTGAGTATAGTTGCCTTCATATTTCCAAGTCACATAAAAAATTCCCGTCAAAAGAGTTCGCGCGGCGCGGCGGTATCATTGAATGGGTAAAGATGCCGCCTTCCCGCTTTGTACCTACCGCATTTTTTACATGCCTTTAATTTATGAAAACGACTATATACATTTTTCGGATCTCTGATTAGGAAAATCGGTGTTCCGCAATCCTAAAAGTTGGAGAACACCCCTAAGAACGCCGAGGGCTTTTCGTGATAATATAAAAATATATATATATAAATAATATTAATTTGCAAGGGTGGTTAATTTATACCAAATATAGCCTAATTAAATGATTGGGGATAATCAGAGAGTGTTAAAACCACCCCTATATCGACTTAAATTGGTAAGAAATATTAATTTCCTACTTCTTGCTTTAAATTTGGTCGAATAGGCATTGACGGGCAAAAGTAATTTATTCTCGACCCTTAAGGGGGTAAAACTATCCCCTCCTACCTTTAAATTGAAGTAGGCTTTGAATAACGAGTTAAATTATTTTTTCCTTGGAATATGATTTAATTTTTGATGATATATTACTAAAATAATTTTAATGGGTTTTTTTATTTCGATTTAGGGGTGGTTTAATCCTCTAGAAGGGTTAAAGAATAAACATTTTTAGTAATATGTCATCCAAAATAAGATGAAAATGCAAAAAAAAATGTAACTCATTTTCAAAACCTGCTTCAATTTAGGGATGGGAGGGAGTAGTTTTACCCAATAAGGGTTGAGAATAAATTATCTTTGCCCGGCAATGCCCATTCAATCACCTTTGAAGCAAAAAGTAGAAGAAATATTTTTTTTCCAATTTTTTAAATTTTAAGTCGATATAGAGGTGGTCTTATTCCTCTCTGATTATCCCTAATCATATAATTTGGCCATATTGGATACGAATCAACCAGCCTTGCAAATTAATTTAAAAAAGGGGGATTTTATAGGATCCTTCTTAATTTTTAGTAAAATTATCGCGAAAAACCCTCTAAAAGGGGTGTTTCTTGTGATTTTAGGGGTGTTCTTCAACTTTTAAGATTGAGGGACCCCGATTTTCGTAATCAGCGACCCAAGAAACGTATAGTCAGAGTAGTTTCAGACCAGTGCTCTTTCCTGCACCCTATCGCGTGTTTTTGAATGGAGAAACGAAATTTAAAAAATGAGCAGAGACAAAAAAGACCTGATGTGTCTTTTCAATAAAATCAATAGAAAACAAGTTGTAATCCTTAAATGATATTTATCTTGAAAATTTTAATATAATTCTAATTATAACTTTTTCATTTTTAATTTTATTATAAGAAGTATCTAAACCAAGATTGTAGAGAAATCAATTCTCTAGAAAAAATGTCTGAAAAAATTCTTTGTGAGACTTACGGTTCTCATGCTGTCATGAAAAAACAGTTTAAAGATGGCAGCCAATCGGGGGGCCTTCAATCCCGAAAATCGAGTTTTACACTCATATTGGACCCCCCGCACATCAAATAAATAAAATCTTGTCCTGTTCAAAATTCAAGGTTCGGCCTACATTTTGTAACATTTCAATGGACTAAGATCCAAAAATTATCTTCCAGTTTAACCAAAAGTACTACCAACGTTTTCATTTCAAATAGCTCTTATCTTTTTTGCCTTATCTGATAGAAGTTTGAATTACCATTACACTGTTTTTTTTTTTCGAAATCAAAGCCGAATCAGAGATAATTCTCTAAAGTATTATGCTTGTAGTTAATTACCGGCAAAAATGCTAAATCTTCATTGTGTCATCTCCAACTTTAATCCGTGCTTTCACATCCATTTACGAATCGATTTTAAATTTCAAAATTGCACCGAAACGCTAATTTAAGGCTCTACCGAACGAATGTAGATAATGTAGGGAGCGTTACTTTAAAAAAGTGAGTTTTGACCGTTTAATTTTTATAAAATACTTGTTTTAAAATAACGCCATAAACTAACTCAATTGTCAGAAGTCATTTGTTTTAGACGAATATTGGTGAAAATGCCTTAGGTTCAAATATTGTAAATATTTACTATTAGTCGAGTGCAATTACACAAAATGTAAGAAATGATGGAACCCAGTTATAAAGAATGGATTTCCATGATTCTTTTTGCACTGGGTTTCTGATACTGAGTACAAAAACGTTTACCCTTTAAAAATTGCAATTTTTTACTTGGGTGTGGTTCCCACCCCCTCCAGAGGGGTAAGCAAAAAAGTAAAATAGTACCACCGAATCTGATATAGAATCATATTATAAGAGAAAGGTGGTTTACAATTCTTCATAAAAATTTATATTATGTAAGTTATAAGTTACAAGAATTTGAAGATTACGATTTTAGCTTTAAAAAATTGGTACCTTCGTAAATAACTCAAAAGTCTTTCATTTGTGGAAAAAGTGATATGGTACAAAAAATAAGATTATGGAATGTCCACGTAAGTTAGCCTTTTCCGTGGCGTACGGCTGTGATTCGTTACGTGCAGTAATGGGTGGCCGGCAATTTTCTTGCTGCCGGGTAATGGAGGCTAGGTTTGAAGTGGTCAGAGCCAGGAGTTGCGCTAATTGTTCATAAGTGGGTAGTCCCAAGCTCGGTTGGGGTTGGTCCGTTATGGCGGCAGAGGGGACTGGGATCGTTCCAGTCGTTTGGTTTTGGAGCACTATTTGTCTTTGGGGCGTAGCACTAGGTCTTGCCGTCTGGTACGGCGGGGTGTCGTGGTAGGCGCCGGCCGACGAGGTAGGCGTGACGAAGTACTGTGCGTTGGGCGGCGTGCTTGGACTTGGGCTGGTTGCTGTTGGTGGTACCATGCAGTGAGGGGTGGCCAGCTGGCGGCGAGGTGTCAGCGAGGCGTCGCTGAAGAGTTGGGGCCAGTCGGGTGTGGCAGCAATGGTGTACTGACCGCTGGGCAGCCCTGAGCCAGAGTGGGAGGCTTCCCCATGTGTGGAAGCGAATCCAGCGAAGCGGCGATCTCCCAGCGTCGAGGAATCGTCGTTGGCCCGGGATGCTGTTGGGTCCACCATACAGCGAGGGGGCATCACCATATCATCATCACCGCCCAATCTCTGTTCCATCGCCGAGTTTCCATGCCACGATGCTGCGTTGCGCTCCATGCAGTAGGGGGGCATCGCCTGAGAATCGTTGCTACTCCATTCCATATTTGTTGCCTGGGCTTCGTGCCAGGTGGCTGCGCTGCGTGCCATGCAGCGAGGGGGCACCGTCGTGATGACGTCATGCGTGACCCCAGTGTCGTGTCCTATGTTGGTGGCGAGTCCTGCCTCGCTATGCCTGGGTGCTGAGCCCGGCGACGCACAGTATTGGGGCGCCGTCGTCGCGACGCCATGCGTAGCACTTGTGCCTGTGGAGAAATCAGAGGACATGCTTACCTCGCCGAGCCGGGTTGCTGTGTTGCTTGCTGTGCAGTGTGGGGCCACCGTCGTGGAGACGTCGGGCGTGACCCCCGTACCCCTTGTCAGGGCGTCGTGTTGGCGGAGCACTTCGTGGTCAGATGCTGTGAGGGGCGTCGTGCAGTGAGGGGGGGCCGACGTGGAGACGTCGCTCTCGACCCCAGTGCCTACTGCCTTGCCACTCCGGGTATGCATTGCCACTTGACACTCAACACAATAAAACTCAATTAAAACACACTGTCTGGTTACAACACGAGAGGAAGGGATAACCTCATCAGCATTGGCGTTGGCGTCTGTGCTCAAATGACTTCTGTTTCGGCAGAAGACTATTAGTTGCTGAAGGCTGGAACATTACTACTTGAAGGATCGATCACTACTTGCTCGCTGAGAAAAAGTGTTTTCTTATATAGACTTTTTTTGTGCTCAAATGACTTCTGCTTCGGCAGAAGACTATTTCTTGTGCTCAAATGACTTCTGTTTCGGCAGAAGACTAAAACATGAGCACAGCGCGCTAGACAAGTCATAACTTGTTCGCGACGCCGACGCCGATGACAGGAATTACAAGAATTTTGTTTTTTGTTTATTTCTGTACGATGGATAGTTCTAAAAACACGATAGTTTAAAAACTGCGCTCGAACGTTTATCACTCGAGATATAGTGTTTAAATCTCAAATATGTCAAAAACAATAGGTATGATATTAAAAATACATATAATCAAAATTAAAGGCTTGAAGTAACTTTTGATATGATTTTTCTTCCATCCGTACAGTTTGAAAAATGTCGATGTTATGTGCAAAAAAATGAGTGTTTTATAATTCTTTTAGATAATAGATTTAGCATTTTCTGCTGTCATTGGCCATAGAGTAGAAATTCCAAAAGTCTGTACCAGTTTTTATTAATACATAGTATTACCAACATGCCCTGATTTTGAGAGCTTCAATTTATCAATAGTTTTGAAGAAATATGAAATTAAATGTATTTCTTTACCACTAAAAGTTTAAGTCCCACATTTGTAATGTCATATTTTCGAAACTATTAATTCTATAAATGTTTAAAAAAACAAAGTTATATATCGCTTGTTAAGTTTTATTTTTCTATATTGTCATATTTTCCTTTAATGCTGTAATGAAGCATTTTTATAGTGTGGGAATTGCACCCGACACCACCGTCAATTTTTGTATTTAGAATATAAATATTTTCTAATACAGGTATTGGACGTAATTTCTGGTGTGGAAATTACACCCAAAGCCACCGTCTATTTTCGTATTTTGAATATTAATATTTTATACTGTCGATACAGAGCATAAATAAGTGTTACACTTTAATTATTAAAATTATCAAATAGGAATACACTCCGCCAGATGGAGCCACTGTCTCCACTACTGACACGAGTGGCTTCACCGTTAACGAATACTTGGCCCAGCCAGCGAAATATTGTGCATTAATTTGGATCTTCACCCGTTCAGGAATTGGGTCCATTAATTTGGATCTCTACCCGTCCATTACTTTGGGTCCATTAATTTGGATCTTTACCCTCTGACCGCAACCGACATTACACAGGAGAGAGAGAGTAAGTAAATCCGACCGTAAATAAGCAGCTTGGCTGGGACTAAGTGCCATCTTGTGTACTAGTCCCGGTTTGCTCCGCCGTGTGTCTGGGAAGATACATTGGTTGGCAACAGGTCTCGTGTTTGCCCTCTGGCCTAGCACCGTCGTCTGGAGGACAAGCGAGTACTTGGGAAGCTTGGGGCTTTCTGGCCTAGTCCCCGTCGGCCGGAAAGTCACAAAGCCTTCTAGCAGACCGAGATATCATCCCCGACCAAATACCGCCGACCGGAGTGAGCCAGTATGCAAGTTGGGAGAGTGTGTGACTGGGAAATTTTCCGCTGATAACCGGACTCGTGTTTGCCCTCTGGCCTAGCACCGTCGTCTGGAGGGCAAGCGAGTACTGGGGAAGCTTTGAGCTTTCTGGCCTAGTCTCCGCCGGCCGGAAAGCTACAACGACATCCATCAGCGCAAAATAGCCCCCGAGAACCTCGTTGGTTTAATCTCTCCTTTGGGGTAATTACACCAACAAGGAACCGTGACCAGAAGTGTGTTACTAACATTAGGCTCTGCGCCTTAGCCAAGTTGCCCGAGTATTTGTTTTCTATTGTTTACATGTGCTTTTGCTCTCCTCCGCCTGGTATCTGCTCTACCTGTCCGCTTTTATACCGATAGTAGTTGCTCCGACTTACCGCTCCGTTTCTCTAAGCTCGTATCCTGCTTATAGCCGCCCTCTTGCTTCGCCACCGTCACCATAGTTAACCGTAGTAGTTATAGGTTAGGTAGAATTATATATATTAGGAATAATAAATACCTATATATAGGATCTGAACTGTGCCTTTTATTTTGGTGTGTGTGAAGTCTACTACCCCTAGACCCCTGGACGTACCGTGTCTCCTCTGACGCTATCCCAGCCCTACTGCAACAGGCTGTGTCAAGAGGCTAGCGTGGGTCCTTTACACCACGAGAAAAACTGTAAAGGTGGCGCCCGAGCTTACCGTAACCACACCGAGCTTGAGTGCCAAAGTGACGCCCCTTCACTCAACCGACGAGTGAACGAAACGTCACAATGCAATTGTTTTGGAGTTATTTACAAAAAAAAAAAAAAAATAACAAAATCGTAAAATTTCTTTTAATTTAAAGAAAGCATATTTTTAAAAACGACTGCTTTAAAAATACTAAAAAAATAGAGCATATCAGTATTGCTATATATTAATAAAAACCGGTAACGATTTTTTGAATTTCCGTTATATGGCCAATGGCAGCGGGAAAATCCTAAATTATTTCTTTAAAAAAAATTATAAAGCACTTATTGTTTTGCACATAACATTGTTAGCTTTCAAGCTGTACGGATATAAAAAAATCCTAGTAGTTCACGCCCTTTAATTTCTGTTATATGTATTTTTAACATCATACTGATTGTGCATTTGAGATTTAAACATTATATCTCGACTAATAGACGTTCCATCGCCATTTTTAAACTATCATATTTTTAGAACTATTCATCGTACAGAAATAAGCGAAGAATAAAATAAGTACTTGTAATTTCATAATCTTATTTTTTTGTACCGTCCCACTTTTCCCATAAATGTAAGACTTTTGAGTTATTTACGAAAAACAGTGTCAAGGTACCAACTTTCTAAAGTTAAATTCGTAATCTTCAAATCGTTATAACATAAAAAATATAAATTGTCATAAAAAGTTGTAAACAACCTATTTTTCTTACAATATGATTCTATATCGGATACGGTGGTTACTATTTTACTTTTTTGCCCACCCCTCAAGAGAGGCAATTTTTTAAGGGTAAACTTTGTTGTACTCAGTATTAGAAACACAATTTAAAAAAAATCATGAAAATCCATTTATTATAACTTAATAATAATAATAATAATTTATTGTCCATAAGATCATACAAATAAGGATATGGGACATGTCAAAAGCAATAGTAAGTAGTATATTAACAAAACATTATAATGTATAGGTTGTAAAAAACTTAACGCTATGAAATATAAAACATATATATATATAAAATGGATAAAATAATTACATAAAATATATAGAACAATGATATGAGTGTGAATATTTAAAGTACATTAGCAGTATATTTTTAGTTATCTAGGCTCCTAGAAGAGAAAACAGAACAAAAAATTGTTTTTTGTTTCTTTTTTAAATCGTATCTAACTGTATAATAACTAGGTCAAGAATGACATTTTGGAAATCATAAAATTCCTTGAGACTGTAAAAACAATTTTTACAGAGGAAAGAGTGTAATGCCTTTTTATAGCCATTAAAATTATTTATTTGTTTGATATTTCTAGGTAGATGGTTATATATATCACTGCAGGAATGAAGTGCGCTTTTTTTGGAAGTTGCTAGATTTATATTTTTTAAGTGTATATCATTTGAAGAACGAGTATTGTGATTGTGGATGTCATTGTTTAATGGAAATCTATCTAAATTATTTTTAACAAATAAAGCCGACTCGTATATTAATACGCTAACAGTGGTTAAAATGTTGTTGTTCTTAAATATTACCCTGCATGTATCTAAGGGGTTAAGAGAAAATATTAATCTAAGGATCCTTTTTTGTAAAATAAAAACTCTGTTTATGTTAGATGCTTGCCCCCAGTATATGATTAGATACTTGATGTGGGAATATGCTAGGGAGTAGTAGACGTTTAATAAATATTTGCGATCCATTACATGTCGGAGATTTCTTATTGCGTAATAACTTGAGTTTAGCTTATTTACTACATAATCTATATGATTAGACCAATTTAGATTTTCATCCACGTGAAGCCCTAAAAATTTGGTACTTGAGACTCTCTCTAGTATACTGTTGTTAAGAATGAGCGTAATCTCATTTATTTTTCTTCTTTTATGAAATATAACATATTTTGTTTTATCAGTATTTATTATTAATTTATTGGAGTAACACCAGTCGAAAAATATTGATAATAATATATTTGATTTAATTTGAAGTTCTTCAGGGGAATCGGCAGTTATGCAAATTGTGGTGTCGTCTGCAAACATAACTATAAGTATATTCAGCTCCTTAACAACATGTTGGTCAAGGTCATTGATGAACAAAATGAAAAGAAGCGGAGAAAGTACGCTTCCCTGAGGAACTCCAAATTTTAAGGTGGAGGTGTTCGACAACTGTCCGTCTAGTTTAACAGCTATTTTCCTATTCCGTAAAAAAGAGTCAATTAATGTATTTAGAGGTTCTCTAATTCCTAATGCGTTTGGCTTTTTTGTCAAGAAACTTCTGTTAACGCAATCAAATGCCCTCGTTAGGTCCAAAAAGAGGGTTAGAGTTAGTTTATTTTTGTCAAGTGTCTCGTAGATGTAATTTGTTAATTCAAAAGCTGCAGAATTTGTAGAATGACCGGGTCTAAAACCATGTTGATGTGCAGAGAAAAGTTTGTTACTGTTGATAAATTTATAAATTCTATTATAAATAATTTTTTCAAACAGTTTTGAGAAACACGACAAAATTGCGATTGGTCTGTAGTTTTCAATTAATTCCTTGTCTCCTTTTTTGTATAGTGGAACAATTATTGCTAGCTTAAGCTGTTCAGGAAAGACTCCCGCTTCAATACATAAGTTAAAGATATAACTTAGGGGATAAATCAAGTATTTTGAGATATACTTTATTACTTTAATAGGAACTTCATCATATCCACTGCTAGATTTATTTGGCATATTGTTTAATGTCGTTTCAATTTCTTCAGGACTAATATAATAAAAAAATAATGAGGTATAACAGTTTATTCCTAAAGTGCATTCACCATCTTCTAAGTTATTATAGGTCTCATTTAGCAATTTTTCTGGTATGTGTGAAAAGTAATTACAGAATGTCTCACAAATTGAAAATTTATCGTTTATAACTCTATCACTGTGGTATATTTGAGTAATGTCCACCTGTTTTTTAGTTCTACCTAAGTTATTGTTAACAATATTCCAAATCTCTCTTGTGGCATTTGGTGCATTGACTATCTTATTTTGATAATAAATTTGTTTTTGTAAACGTATTTTTTCTAAGTAAGCTTTTTTACTAATATTGTATTGTTTTTTAATTTCAGGTGTATTTATATTTTTACTAAGCCAATATAGATTTTTAAGGGTTTTACTTTCTTCCACAATATTTGAGTCGACCCAACAGTTCTGTAGCTGGTGACCAGACATTTTTCTTTTAATTAACGGACAAGTTTTGTCCATACAGTACAGAAGGTTTTGCCAGAAAAACTCCCATGCTTCATTCGGATTTCTAATTGTGTATAATACGCTCAAATAACTGGGTTCCGAGGTAAAAATCTAATTCCACTCGACTATACGGGGTGTCCCAGAATTGAGTTCCTGAACGGGAACCTGTGCTTCCTGAGTTCATGTTGGGCCCGTATAACCCAACTTACCTTAGTCCAAAAATGCATCCCCGAGGAAGCACATTCTCTTAAAGTGAGAGAGAATTTTTTTTTTTTATTGAAGATAAAATTTTCAAATTTTCATGGGACCGCTAGAAGTAATCTATGTGAACTTGATCACAACTAAATATCTTCTGTTTCTCAAACGCTACAGATTTTCTGTTTCACAAGTACCTGGGACATACAGAGAAAAAATGATAATGCTTGATTTTTCATTGATATTACATAAAATTTTCAAAGTATTAATTTGTGTACTGAAACAGGTGGACATCATGTAGAGCATTTGTTATTACTGTATTTTATAGAATAAACTGTACTATTCTGTTATTACAACATTTTATTCTAGAATTGTAAATAAATGTTAAATACAAATGGAGGAAAAAACGATAATTCCTCGTTTTTAGATTATTATTACAAAAATTTTAAGCGTATCTTTTTGCAGCTTTTTGAATGCTCTGTAAAAATATTCAAGTATTTCGTAATTTTACAGAGCTATTAAAAAATATATCCAATCAAATATTAATTATTATGAAAAAAAATTGAGAAACAAAAGATTTGTGTTTGTTGTCAATTTTACATAGAGTACTTATAGAGATACAGCTTCCATCAAAATTCAAAATTTGAAAATTTTCATAACAATGTTTCATGCAAAACCAAGGCAATATCCATGAATAAGTATGAAATATTTATATTTGACATTGACTAATAAAAACCAACGCTGTTTGCAAAATCTTATAAAGAATATGTTTCATTACTATAAGCAAACAAATAATAAATGATAACTTTTAAATAAAGTTTTTCTTTTAGTTCTCATATACAGGGTGTTGCATCATGAGAGGGACATAGCTTAATAGGAGGTAGAGAACATCAGTGGTAACGGGAACCTCCCATAGAAATGTCTCATTGGGCCTTCACTACGAAATTACAGGGTGTTAAATAATTTTTGGCCAAACCTGTTTTTTGTCATAACTTTGACAGGAAATGAAATAACGGATTCATATTTGGTACGGCTAATGTACAAACGAGCCCCAAGAGGTACATGTATAAAAAAAAATATATCCAGTTCCGGACTCACTATAATTTATGTTTCTTCTTTGCATCAATAAAACAAACAAAATGGCCTATTTCATTTTTTTGTTACACCTTCGTGGTTATTTAAATACGTTGTTAAATGTGCAAGAAAATGGATTACAGAACCCTATTAAATGAGAGGCACGTGAAATAAATAGTTTTATAACTAAAATTTGCAAAAATTCTATTGAGCCTAGGTGGTCTGGGCGAATCCTAATTCCGGCACGTTTTAAAGGTCCATTTTGGTAAAAAAACTGTGGTCCTAATAAGTAATCGGGTATGAAATAACAAAATTTTTAATCAATCACAGTAGGCTTGTTCAAAGTGACAGATAATAAAAAGAAATCTCCTAAACAGTTGAATAATTGTTTGTTAGTAATTTAATGTGTCAATAATCCGCATTTAGTTAGTGAAAACTTGTGAAAATATTTTAACTATGCCAGTAAAATTTACAAACGGGGAATATGCTGACATCTATGGTTTCTGTAATGGAAATGGTAGGTCGGCGGAAAGAGAACATCGGCTGCGTTTTCCTGGTCGTCGATGCCCTAATCATAAAACCTTTAGTAAGGTGTTCCAGTATGCAAGACAACACGGAAAGTTTCCTACTTCTGCAGTTGTGGAGCGTGTTTTACAACAAGGTGTGCAGGAACAAAACAATATTATAAACGTAGTTCAAGAAAACCCAAATATGAGCACTAGATGAATCAGTTTGGCAACTGGTATTCCTCATTGGCGAGTATGGAGAACCCTAAAAAGAGAACGTTACCATCCATATCATATCCAGCAGGTACAGCGTCTTCAACAAGGCGACGATATCCCCCGCCTGGCACTTTGTCGTTGGTTGTCTAATCATCGCCCAGTCATCTACAGAACCTTATTTACGGATGAGGCACAATTTACAAGGGATGGAGTAAACAATTCACGAAATAATCATAAATGGGCACAGGAAAACCCACATGCGGTACGCCAACGCCGTTCGCAACACAGGTTTTCTGTAAATGTTTGGGTCGGACTTGTGAATAGACATTTGATGGGGCCACATTTTTTTGAAGAAAGATTGAATGGTGAAATTTACTTTGATTTTCATCAAAACATTTTACCGAATATGTTAGAAAATATCGGTATAAGAGGCATGTTGTTTCAGCATGATGGGGCCCCACCACATTTTAACCTTCAAGTAAGAGAACACTTAAACAATGTGTATCCTAATAGATGGATTGGACGCGGGGGTCCACATGAATGGCCACCAAGATCTCCTGATTGTAACCCTTGTGACTACTTTTTATGGGGCCACTTAAAAAACGAGGTTTATAGCATTGAAATTGAAAGTAGACAACATTTAATCCAGCGCATCGTTACAACCTGCGACGAAATACGGAATAATCCAGAAACGATACGTCGAGCAATTGGTGACCTTTCTAAACGCGCAAGAAAATGCACAGAATTTGGGGGAGGACATTTTGAAAATTTACTTTAGTGTCAATTACGTTTTATTTTTAAACACATTTAGTTATTGTTTTGTTATTTATTGTTAATTGAATGGAAAATATTTTATTTATTTAGATTTTAGTTTGTTCTCTTCCAATTTTTATTAAGTATAAAATGTTGATGATTTTCTTGATCAAAGTAACTGGTTGCTTAGGCCTAAATGGTTTAAATTATCTGTCACTTTTATTCTTTGAACAAGCCTACTGTGATTGATTAAAAATTTTGTTATTTCATACCCGATTACTTATTAGGCCCACAGTTTTTTTACCAAAATGGACCTTTAAAACGTGCCGGAATTAGGATTCACCCAGACCACCTAGGCTCAATAGAATTTTTGCAAATTTTAGTTATAAAACTATTTATTTCACGTGCCTCTCATTTAATAGGGTTCTGTAATCCATTTTCTTGCACATTTAACAACGTATTTAAATAACCACGAAGGTGTAACAAAAAAATGAAATAGGCCATTTTGTTTGTTTTTTCTTGCTCTTTTCGAATATCGTATCGAAATTTCAAAAAAATATATACAGGGTGATGTTTTATTGATGCAAAGAAGAAACATAAATTATAGTGAGTCCGGACCTGCATATATTTTTTTTTATACATGCACCTCTTGGGGCTCGTTTGTACATTAGCCGTACCAAATATGAATCCGTTATTTCATTTCCTGTCAAAGTTATGACAAAAAACAGGTTTGGCCAAAAATTATTTAACACCCTGTAATTTCGTAGTGAAGGCCCAATGAGACATTTCTATGGGAGGTTCCGGTTACCACTGATGTTCTCTACCTCCTATTAAGCTATGTCCCTCTCATGATGCAACACCCTATATAGTTCTTCTTCCGCTGTTTGCAAAATCCCATAAAGAATATGTTTCATAAGTATATGTAATTGAATTTATTCATTTGTTAGGTATTTTACACAATGTATGTTCTTACTATTTATCTACTGATTCTTTTTTTGATATGATGTAACTTATCTATTGACAGTTGATTGTCTCCTTTGTTATTTATTTATTCATTTTTATTACTGTATTATTTATTTTCTCTCTCTTCTTGACTTGCCATATATATAAAATCTGTATCATTACAAATGGTAATTGCTCACTGTATGTGAATCATGCGGTGGAGCTCTATCTTGTTGCTATTAAATACAAGTGTCTATTTCATTTGGATAATTAGTATAAATAAAAGTAGTTTTAATGTGGGCACTAAGAAGTTCGTAGACTGTGATACGTGGTGACCAGGGTATTTATAATAAAAAAGTTCACATACCTCCTTTTGAATTTTTGTTTTGTTACCACATTCAATCAGAATTAGAACATATATTTTCTGAGTTTCGGATAGATGAGCCATAATAAAGTTAAATAAATGAAGAATTTTCAATTCGGAGAGGTAGTTATACTTCAGAGGAGGTGAACGCAGCAGGTATTATCTTCTTGTTGAAAAATGATAATTTTAAATTAAAATTCTACCTGTTTCAGATTTTTTCTAAAAGTTCGAAGTTGAGCTTAAAGTGAATTTATTCCATCAGTATGGATCGCACGATATGTAATTACGTGGAAAACGTAAACACAGACAGTGTTAGATTTTGTTTGTGAAACCTTAAAGCCTATAATTTGGCACTGATTAAAATACGTCGCCCTGTTTATGTCTACTCTTTAAAGAGGAAAGTGAAGACGTGATAATGGCGTATTCAAATGGATGGCGTAGTTGCGAAATACCCTTAACTACTACATTCGAAATATTATCTCGTTTGTATTCATCTTTCAGCATCCTTACACCTGAGAGAAGATATAAAGCGCCACTCTAAGAGGTTATAAGGCTTAATAATTAACTTGTAAAGGCGTTGTTCGACTCATCTTAAACGAATTGTGTCATATTATTATAATTTGAAATGAGCGTTCGCTATCGTGTGCAGCCTGAAATGAAATTTTTTATTACTTTTATAACAGTGTCAAAGGAATCTGCTTAAATTATATTATATATAAAAGGATAACTTTTGAATATATAACTTATTTAAGCCCTCGTATTCCTTTGTGCCTTATTCAATAAAATATAAGTAAAAATACTTTTTAAAAACAAGTTTTTATAAAAATGTACTAAAA
Source organism: Stenurella melanura (assembly GCA_963583905.1). NCBI lineage: Eukaryota > Metazoa > Arthropoda > Insecta > Coleoptera > Cerambycidae > Stenurella > Stenurella melanura. The sequence continues at coordinate 2,155,597 of OY757309.1, forward strand.
GAAGTGAAGTTAAGAATCACTATTTTAATCGAGTGATTTTTATTTAAAAATATAGCAATTTAAGATAAAAAAAGAGTGTAGTTTTGCTACACAACATCTTGTAAAAATAAAACTTTGAAATGCTTTTCTCCTCTTTGTCTCGGCTTGTGGTATTTTGAATTTTATGAGTTACGCTATTTTTGAGAATAAAAACATTACTGATATACAAAATCCTGTTTGTTTAATTTTATAGCTGAAAGCTTCTCACAGGTGCCTACAAATTGTAACGAACCCGCGATCGCAACTTTGCTGTTTTGTTGATTCGAATTTTCTGTTCTGTTATCTATATTTAAAAGAATATTTTTTCATTAAGCAGTTGGACCAAACATATTACTTGTAATAATTTATAGAAATATACAGGGTGTAATTAGTTTCATGTCATTAAAAAAACTGGTAATAGAGACCTACTGGGCAAACAAAAAACCTATATGACTTTTATCTCTAGAGGCACTTTGAAAAAAACTGGCCTAGGTTTAAAATTTGAATGTAAAGGTAGAAACCATTTATTTGAGAACCACTGTTTTTCAGGGTAAATGGATGTTATAGTTCCGAATATTAGAAATAATAAAAAACTGAAATACCCGACTTGTGTTCCCACCGGAAGAAGTGCGGAACATTGATGGGATTACTTGTTCCGAACTTTTTATACCACTAGTTATAAAAATGTAAATAATTCCTTCACTTTCGGCACGCAAGCGTAGCATGGCCTCAGAGGTTTAAATGGGATTTGTTTACATGTGTTTTTTAATTTGGAACAAAGTTATTATAGCTTTTATTGTCGTTTATAAGAATTTATAAAATTTAAAAGTGGTTTATTAACATTTGTAACATTGCGTTAAAAGCTTAAAAAATTAGTAATTATTTTATGAAATTGAAAAACGAACAGTTAGACGTCCGAGATACGATAAGAGAAAATAGTTGTGTATTTTAAGTTAGGAAAAAATCTGATTTTTTAACAAATTGAGCGCATAATTTTTCCCAGTCAGGTATCGAAAACTAAAAATCGAGTCCTTGGTCTCTATGAAAATCAAAGTAAACAATAATAAACAGATCAAAACAAGACAGCGAATACTAATAATAATAATAATATTAATAATCATACCTTTAATGCCCAATAAGTAACACCCAATAACTGAACAACTTTTTAATTTTTTACAAGAATTGTTCGAAGTGACCTCCGTTCAACACGTTTGGTAAATTAGGATAATTTTTTATTCTATGCACATTAAAATACGTTGTTGCAATTGTTCTAAAGTGTCAATTGGATCACGGTAAACCAGAGATTTAAAATGCCCCCAAAAATAAAAGTCCATGGGATTTAAGTCGAGCGATCTAGCATGCCATGGTACTGGTCCGCTACGTCCAATCCATTGTCGAGGAAAGTTTCTGTTTAAATAATTTCGAACAGCTAGACTAAAATGGACTGGCGTGCCATCGTGCAAATACCACATTATTCTGCGCGTAGCCAAGGGTACATCTTCCAGCAAATTTGGCAATGTTTGTTGCAAAAAATGTAAGTATATATCACCATTTAATCTAGCGGGTAATTGTATAGGTCCAGTTATTTCATTACCGCAAATTCCTGCCCACAAATTAATGCTGAACCGTCGCGTCGTTGAAAATGCGTCTTTCTTATTACACGTAAATTTTTGACTGCCCAGTAGTGCATATTTTTGAAATTAAACACTCCATTTCTGGTAAAACACAACTCATCGAAGAAACACAGAACGTTTAAAACATCCTCATTTGCCGCGTGTTTTTTTAAAATCCACCTATAAAATTGCATTCGCTCTGCAAAATCTTGAGGTTCTAGTGTTTGGACATATTGATAGTGATAGGGATGTAAGTTCATATCTCTCAATGTCCTCCATACCACAAAATGGGATACTCCCTCACGGTTCGCGATATCGCAGGTGCTTATAGTTGGATCCTCTTCTACAAGTTTCAAAATTTGGACCTCTGCGTCAATTACCCCTTCTTCGCGTTGTGGACCTGTTTCTCGAAGACGCTAATCAATAATAACAAATGTACGAGCACAAGGATGACGTCGATTAGGGAACCTTAAACGATAAAGCTCTTCCGCACGAGCTGCATTTCCACCACTTTCTCCATACACCAAGTGCATATCCGCGAGCTCTGGATAAGTGTAATCTCCCATAATGTCCAAAATCTGCGTTTTAAAACACCACATTAAACTGTGAATTAACGTTATCAATAAAGAAAACAAAAAGAAAAACTTTGTCCAAAATCCAAAAAGTAACACAAAAAGCACGAACGAGAAGTAGTGTCTTACGTAACCAAGTACTAACGACTTGAACGATAAGTGAATAAAATAAATCTTAACATAAATGGCACAAAATTCAAAAAGAACAAAAGCAACAGACAAAACCAAGGAACGGGTAGGTTGCGTCGTGTGTACGTTGTTTACCAAGTAAGGACACAAACTGAAATTATTACTTAAGAATATTAGAAGGGATAGTATAGCACGCGTAATAAGATAATTTGGCCGCGGTGTCCTCTGTCGGTCGCTTTTAACTGCTTTGTTGGTATGCTTTTCGATGACCCCCGTCACGGCCTAATTATCTCTTAGGCTCACCATACTTATTTACACGAATGTCAGAAAATCATGTGCGACAAGTCGCGAGGCAATAAAGTCTACCCCAATTTGCCAGCAGTTCTCAAACTATGTTATTAAGTATTTTGAAAGTTTTTGTTTACTATTTTTTCTCCAAAACTATGAGCTTTAGACCCCATGGTATATAAGGTTTTTTTGTTTGTCTTGTCGTTCCCTACCACCATTTTTTTTAATTACATGAAACTAATTAAACCCTGAATATATAGAATGTATACCCAGGAACCCAACCAACCGCGACAAGTTTCAGTCAAGATTGTTTACTTATACCCAAAATAGAGCGAGCTTTTTAGAAGAATATAAAAAAATTGTAATTTAAGGTGGCCATTCCCTAGAAAGAGACATCTGATAGGGAAATATTTATGATTTTTGGCCACAACTTTTTTTTTTAGTACGCATATTTAAAAAAACTATAAGAGTACCTAAGTAGAACCATAACAAGACTATTAATATGAATTTTCATTCAATAATTTCAGCGGGTTGCGAAATAGCTAGATTTAAATTTAAAAATTATGCTAATCTTCCTATTTCATAGTTTTAAATCGAGCTATTTTGCAAACCACTGAAATTATTAAGCGAAAATTCATAGTAATAGTCTTGTTATGGTTCTACTTAGGTACGTTTATAGTTTTTTTTTAAATACGTACTAAGAAAAAAGTTGTGGCCAAAAATAATAAATATTTCCCTATCGGATGTCTCTTTCAAGGGAATGGCCACTTTAAGGGAGAACGGCGATTTTTTTTAAATCATGATTTGTATCAACCCTGGTTAATTCATTGACGAATTCCAATTTTATTACGTAACCTATTTTATGGAAACAAAAAAAAACAAAAATTCAAGAAAATGCAGAAACTATATGTATGCGTATTGTTATTTAAAACACTCCCCTACGATGAACGAGTGAAGTAAGAATATCGATAGCATTATAGACTTTCTAAAAACGACCCAAACATTTCGCTGCAAAGAAATTGCCTCTAGTTATAGTGAATAGTTGGTACAAAATTTCTATACCCACTGTGTAAATAAAAATTGTAAGGAAAGAAACGACTTTGCTTCGAACACATTTGTATATTTTTCGTTTTTTAAACAACTAAATTAAATACATGTAAATTACATACCGTTAGGTCCATAAGTAACGGATAAATTCATTGTGTACGTAATTTATAAGTAAAATCCTAAAACACGTCAACTTTTAATTCTAAAGTGAAATGTATGGAGCATAATTCTATACCTCCCCTTTCAACTCCCTTGGAGTGAAAGCTACCCCTCTACATTTTTTAATGGAACAAAGGTGTGTGTAATAGCTCATTTGAATGGGTTTTTAATTCTCTATCCAGCAATATAAGATTTCTTGTTAATGTTATTAAGTAAATAAAAGAACATGAAACAGTTTAAATAAAATGCTCAAACTGGGCGCCCGTTGCTTCTTGGCAATATTTGGTACATAGGCATAAATAGTTTATAGCCTGGGAGGCAGCGACAGTTTTCGTGAAATCATTTCTATAAAGCTAGATTTTTTCCAAAGAGAGTTTAGATAGTATCTATAATGAAGGTGCAATTCTACCAAACTCTTAGTGGTGCATAAATGAGTAAAAAATTAAATATGTTGAAAAATAATAGATGGACGAAAATTTTGTTTTTCGTATTGTCAAGAAATGACGATTCGCATTCACTCCTGCTGGCCCCAATTTTCGATCTTCACCTCTCGATTCACGTTGTACAGTCATTGCCGACCTTCTCCTCGCCATCAAGACATAGAATATGTCTCCGATTGACGTATTTTTTCAGTTCTTACGTTTGAAAAATTGACTTGCGGTCGTGCTAATCGCCGACTATTCTTAAGTGGTTTCCCGAGTTCGAATCCCGCCCGGGGATACTTCTCGTATTCGTTTTCAATTTTTTGGCAAATATTTTTGATTCTATAATTGCTGTTTACTCCGTTCTATTGCATTTCTTGGAGAAGTTTTGCATTTTCTGCCGTGGAATACGTATACCAAGCCAGTTATAAGTGAAAAAATATATAAAAAAGAAAAACACGTAATGCAGTAAAACTTGTCACAATGAATACATCTGGTGCGATAAAATTGCGTTATGTTTTGTGCAATATTTTCATCCATTTTCGGAGGAAAGTTTTGCGTAACATGTCACACATCTTCTTCGAACAGAAGATGGAACCTTTTCTAAGTGGTGACTTTCGCGAGCACGTGGGTTGGACGTTTCAATATTTTTAAGCTTAGAAAGATCCAAGAAATGGCTGACCAGCTCCTCTTTGAAAGAAGTGATAGAGAGTTTCTGATTGGTGATTTTCTGGGGCATTATATAGGCGTTGGCAAGTACTGACCCAAATAGAAGCTCAATTGCTATTTTACCATATCATTTTATCGACTTTCGTAATGAAGTTGAGTAGGACTGTTGGTCCCAAATGTTTATGAAACCTTTGCATTTATTGTAGTAAGCAATCGCAGATGGCTTTTATACAACTCCACTTCGTTAAAGAACGTACACCGAGAAATGCAATAGAACGGAACGAGTAGCAATTATAGAATCAAGAATATCTGCCGAAAAATTGGAAACGCAAAAAAAAAGCTTCCCCGGGCGGGATTCGAAACCACTTAAAAATAGTCGCTGATTAGCACTACCGGAAATCAATTTTTCAAACGTAAAAACTGAATAAATACGGCGATCGGAGACTCGTTCTATGTCTCGATGGCGAGTAGAAGGTCGGCAACGTGAATTGCGAGGTGAACATCGGAAATTGGGGCCGGCAGGAGAGAAGACGAATCGTCATTTTTTGGCAATTCGTGACAATTCGAAACACGAACTTTTCGTCCATCTATTTTTTTGCAACATGTTTAATTTTTTACCCATTTATGCACCACTTCACCTTCATTATAAATACTATCTAAAGTATCTTTGGAAAAAAATCTAGCTTTATAGATATTATGATCCACTAAATAGCTTATCTAACTAATAGGAAAGTTCCACTATGTCTAATAAAAATGATGTTAACATTGGAACTCCACAAGGTAGTGTGTTATGGCCATTAATATTTTTATTATATGTGAACGATCTACCAGCACATATTTCTCAAGGTAAAATTTTTATGTACGCTGACAATAATGATTTCTGATCCGGATCCTATTGAAATACATCGTAGGGTATCAATTATTGCATTAAATGAGTTTAGTAAATGGTGCCATAATAATCGCTTGATAATTAATCATGATAAAACTGTTCTAGTAGATTTTAGCACGTTCAGAAATCAATATAACCTTAAGTTTAATTTTAATGGCTTTACACTTGCTTGTAGTGAACAAGTAAAACTCTTAGGTATCACTCTTGATCGACACTTTAATTTTTATAATCAAATTGATGTAGTGTGCTACAAATTAAATAAAGGTTTTTATGTCCTTAATTCGCTAAAGAGTGTGCTTAACAGAGATGCACTAATAAATGTATACTATGCCGTCATTTACTCCCATATAGCTTTAATGTATGGGGGCAATCAAGTGATATCAATAGTGTCTTTGTTATTCAAAAAAGGGCAGTTAGACTCATGTTTGACTTACCCTACCGTGAATCGTGCAGGGAGACATTAAAAAACGCACAATTATTTACTGTGACATCGATTTACCTAATTGTTGACCTTTGTTCATTACAATAAAAGCAAACTTCTAATCAACAGTGACTTTCATGCCTACAACACTAGAGGGCGGAACAGAATGTGCACAATCAAGCATGATCATGAATATTTAAAAAAATCTCCTAATTATGCTGGCACAACTCTGTACAATAAGCTGCCATTGGAAATACAAATGTCAAAGTATTGTGAAGTGTTTAACTAAAAGCTGAAGATTTTGTTATTGGTGCATTTCATAATATTCAAGAATTCATAAATGTTTGCTCCAGTTAAGTGATTAGGATACGATACGATTTTATGCTCCTTTTAATTATTTATTATCTGTTTGCATTATACTGTCCATTTGCATGTATTGTTGTATTTATTCTTGCATATTTATTTGTTATATATTAGGTATTTATGTATTTTGGACTTAAATGTTTAGTTTGTTATTTTCACATCCACATTTGTATATTGTTATTTACCATTTCTGTTGACTTGCCACATGTACAAGTTATGTATCTAAAGTGGTTAATAAGGAAAGATTATTATTATTATTATTAACGCGAAAAATCTGTCGCTGCCTCCCGGGCTATTAGGAAACAATTAAAAACCCTTTCAAAGGAGCTATCACACCCGTATTCATTTCGTTTAAAAAGGGGTAGCTGGTTGTAGGTGGTTGAAGGGAGATGTATAATATTATGCTCAAAGAATGTCATTTTTTAATTATCAATTGACGTATTTTAGGATTTTACTTATAAACTATAAATTACGCAGATAATTAATTTATCTATTACTTATGGACCTCACTGTATATGCGCTGTGCAGCGTTTCTTTAATATGAAATAACAGTAAGGATAATGAACACACATTTGGCGAAACACAAATCTCCATCAGCTCCTTCGATTTGCAGCTAGTCCATCAGGAAATATAGGTGGGCTGCTCCTACCTCTCGGCCTAATCATCATTCTGGCTTGAGACAGACTGTATTGGGCACCCCTGAACTCACCCCAATACATTCCTTGATAAAGGTAGCTCTCGGGAAGCTCTCCGTTTAAATACTTGCCATTCAGGTTGCTTGTATCGCATCCTCTGTACCACCAAGCGCCGCCTAAATACAAAACAGATAACATTATTCCGCTGTACGAGCGTAAACAAACGCTACGTCTTTGTGCAATCGATACGGATCTTCTAAGTGTTTCCGGTTGAAATGCATAGCCGAGTTGATTACTGCCTTACTTAACAAACATGGTGAGAAAGAAAATATACAAATATTCTTCTCCGTATTCTTATGTAACTACTGCTGTTTTTCAAGAGCATATATAAATAGTGATACCATCAATCATATGATGGAATGTTTACGTTATTGATAGTATAGAGCCAGGCAGCGCACAATTACCTGACACGTTTGTATCAGCTAGAGACATTATACAGTTCTTTAGAGCATCGCATACAACAGAAGTGATATGAGTATTTTTGTTAATGGCGTAAACTTAATTTATAAATTAATTATGAAAAACTGGTAATAAAATATCCAAGTTTAAAAATTATTGGGATACATGATGTGGATGATAACGAAAAACGAACCGAGCAGATGATTGAACAAAATCACGAAAGAAGGATTTCATTTAAAAATAATGAGGAAAATAAAAAATGATAAGTATCCGAGGACCTTTTCATTAATTATACAAACCGACCCAAAAACACATGGCAAGTTGGCAGAAAAAGAAAGAATCAATATAGGATGGTCAAGAGGAAAAATTTGTGATTTTGTAAATGTAATCATCAGATGTTATAAATGTTTAAGATTTAATCATTTAGCAAAGGCCTGTAAAAATAATTCTACGTGTTACAAATGTGGCTCTGAACATGAGAGTGCTAGATGTAATTCAAAAGAAAAAAAAGTGTATAATCTGTATGGAGGCGATAAAGATATATACAATATAAATATAGGAGACAATCATGAGGCATATGACATTAATTGTCCTTGTTATAAGCGCATTTTAGATAACTTGAAGCATAGAATTATTTATTCACATGAATAGCAATTAGCAACAAACAAGCATCAGATTTTAACCTTAAATGTAAAAGGTTTGGTTACAAGATGAAGTTGAAACGTTAATACAATCTGTTAAACTTCAGATAGTATGTGTGACCGAAACACATGTAACCAACTATATTCATAGTAAACATTGAGGGCTATTATCATGAAATATGTTACACAGATAGTGTTCATACTCGGGGAATTATTTTATATCCGAAAATAGAACTATCTTTTAGACTTATAAAAAAGATTACAGTTGAAAAAAATGTATGGATGCTAGTAATTACATTACGAATTAATACTGTTAATTATATACTAACTAATTGGATTATATCACTCACCTAATTCAAGCCATGCAGATTTTTTAAGTAATAGAGGATGAATTTAGCGATAAGCAGTTACTTTTAGTAAGTAGGTGACTTTAATATAGATGTGTCACAGAACACATTTTATGCTAATAAATTGCAACAAATTTTATCACAAAATCGACTTAGCCAATTATTAAAGAACCTATATACGAATAACAAATAAATCAACAATAATGGATTTAGTTATAACTAATTGTGAGCACATAACTTATCAAGTTAATCACACTTCAAGAATATCAGATCATGCAACAATTTTAGTAAATTTGGCAAGAGATAGACATAAAGAAGAGGTGTTATAAGAACTTTAATGAAAAAAATTTGGAGTCATACTGAGATAATACAATATCAGATGTAATTATATTAGCAGATAATTTTGTCAATGGTATAGCTAATTCCCTAGGATAGAATTTGTCCTGTAAAAATAATAAAGGTGTCAGTGCAATAAGCAGATAAGAAATGGATAAATCAAGAAAGTCTGGAATGTATGGGAGAAAGGGATCGGAGGTATACAGCGGCAACAATAAGTAATGCAGAAGAAGACTGGGAAATATATAAGAGAAAGCGAAACGACTAAGAAGACAAAAACAGAATTATTACGAACGAAAATTCGACGACAATAAAAAAGACACAAAAAAAAATGTGGAAAACTTTGAAGAAAATATGCCAAAATAGAAACCACTCGGCACCCAAAGAAATCCAGTTCGGGAGTGAAGTAATAAAAATAATAATAATAATAATAAAACTCTATTGCTATAGATCTTACAAAGAAAAGACATTAGCATTGTCAAGAAGTGATTACAAAATATCCAGGTAGAATAAAATAAAACAAGATAAGAGAGACACGTTAAAATTTGTAAAATATATAAAAGGAGAACAACGTTAACAAGGTAAAAAACATGCACTTAAAATTAGCTTAAAACTAAAGGTAAAATAACAAAATATGCTATTATCTAACACATACAATTGATTATTAAAATCATTTATTCTTATGCATTTAAAAAATCACTGAATGAATAAAATGTGTTTTCTAGTAAGTACAATTTTAGATATTTTTTTAATGGAGTGGATATTATTTATAGACTTTAATTCTCGTGGCAGAGCAAAATGAATTGATAATCGCGGAAAAGTTTAATGTGTATTATTTGGTAGGCAGTATTAACGATATTATTTAAAAGTGTCCCTAAACAAAATGGGTATGAGTTAGATAGTATAGAAGTAAAAAATAAATTAACAATTTAAACCTATTGAAATGCACAGCCTTAGAAAAATTATGTCTGACTTACCTAATAAATCAGGTATTGATGGTATATCCATAAGAATTATAAAAGCTGCTTTTGAAGTAATTGGTAACAAATTTTTAGATGTGATTAATAGCTAACTACAAAAAGGAATTTGATCTAATAACTGGAAAATATCGGTGGTTATAGCCCTTCCAAAATAATACATTATCAGTATATGAAAAAACGCTAGCATTGGTAGTAAGAGAGCAATTGACAACATATTGCATGGATAATAACATTTTAATGGAGAATCAATCTAGATTAAGAAAAAAACCATTCCTGTGAGACGGCACTACAGTTCATTATATCAGATTGGGCTATGACAATAATAATAATTAATAGCAAATATTTATATTAATTGATAACAAATAAAGCTTTGATACTTGTTTGTCATGACTAGTGCGAGCTTGCAGGCTTAGAGTGTCTGCCTGTAAACCTCCACTAACCGGGATGTACGTATTTCTTATTCACTAATACCGCTATCAAAATAGGCATTCAACTTTGTAATAATTCGTATAGAGTTGAAAATTGGTACAAACCTTGAATGCACTATTACAAATGAAATGTGAAAAGTCCCCACCGATCCCTTGTCGGCTGCAAATTGCATTCAAGGTCAAACGTCACAAATATCATTCTTTCGCGTATTTCTCATAAACGATAAGTGTTGTCGTAAAAATAGGTCATACAAAGTTTGTAGATCATGCAATTACCTACAAAAACTGTTTCAATGCTTTTTTCCTACGAATCATCATTCATGAGATATCACGATTTCAGAAGTTGGAAACGTCATATTTGCACACATTGTCACATGACCTATGAGGTAGTGTATTTGGCGCATTTTTTTAACGTGGTTTCTCCAGTACGCAGAATCCGCGATCGATTAAGCAAGTCTGATCAGGCAATTTCCTATTGATTAAAGAAATGGTACTGTTGGGAAAAAGAAGGCCCACCCCTTACGAGGCCGGTCCAGGTCTACAGCGATGATTAGGGCAAAAAGCTCAAGCTCGACCCCTACATCCGAGACCATGACGGTCAAGTTAGTCAAGAATATTGGTACTGTTAGGAATTATCAAAAGTGGAACGGATTATTGTTGACTTTTAACAGTCGTATGATTAATAATCCTCGAATTCCTCTCCAACAGTAATGTCTTCTTTTTCGCCTTCTTCTTCTTCGCTTTCTTCTTCTTCGCCTTCTTCTTCCTCTTCTTGCTGGATTTCTGTAAATTGTTGTAAGAAAAAGATGGATCAGTTATCTCCTCGTTGATATCATAAGTATTATCATCCGTTGTATTTGGTTCAATATTGGAGGAAGACTGGCCTTGGCAATTGGTACATACTGATGAACAAAATAATTCACTTTTTTACAGCCTCAGTTATTACTACAACCCTTCTTACAATTACAAAAAATAGTATTAAGAAGTTTTTCTGGAGTAGGCGGGAGAAGAGTTTGAATTGGCTCAAAACTATTGTCTATTAATTACCATCCCCAGTCTTCTGGATCCAGTTCGTTGCCGAGCCATACTTGACCTTGATAGTAGACACGATATACATATTTATAAGCAGCAGCAGATGTTGGAGGAAGACAGGATAACTGTACTCTTTTATTGCTCCGTGTATTTTTTACAAAACTTAAATATCTATACCTGTCTATAGAATCAATTTTGTTTAGAACTCCAGAGTTAGGAGCAATAGCATATTCAAAATAGTATAATTTGTATGTATTTTAGAGTATTTTAGTCACACACAAACCAATATTTCCATGTTTTTACTTATATTGAACGTCCAATGACTTATACAGGCTGCGTGTAAGAGCATATTAGCATTTTCGTAGGAAAAAAGTATTAAAACAGTTTTTGAAGATAATATACAGACTGTCTATTTTACGAGGGCCACACCAAATATCTCGCTTAATATCTATTGTAGAAGAATAAAGTTTTAGAAACAGTTATCCCATTTTTTTGTGAGCTATATTTTAGTAAAAAGAAATTTGAAATCCATAGCCTACTTTATGAGATATATTACAAAAACCTGAAAAATAGGAAAAACACAAACGGTTATAGCTTCCTTATTTGAGGAGACACGAAAAAAGTTAAAGGAATGAAAGTTGACGGCAAAGACAATAAGAATAATAACGTGTAACAAAAAAATCGAAAAATGCAGTTGGCTTTGACATACGCTATTGTGCAAAAATGAAAAATACATATCTCAAAGTAGGCCATAACGCCATTAATTCCGTTATTTTTTTCTCATTCCAACGATATAAAACATGTCACAGAAATTTTAACCGATAGTGTCAATATTTAATATTTTACGAATACCACAATTCATATAATTGAATCGTAACAATCAGCTGTGCCATAATTAGTAAAAAACAATGTATACAGTTATTAATAAATTTGACAGATTGTCACTGTTGTATGTTGTATGTTGCGTTGTCGAGTTCTAAGACAAATTTTATATCAGTAATTATGGTGTACACCAATAATAACAAATTCGATATGATTAGCATTTATTGTCAGTGCAATTTTGACGCTGAGATGGCAGTCACGGTTTACGGAGATAGATTTCCAGATGCTCCGCAGCCAAATCGAACTATGTTTAGGAAGTTAGTTCAAAATCTAAAAACGCACGGTTCATTTTCAAAAAAAGTAGTAAGGCGAGCGCATGTTGCGGATAATGTAAGAAAAGTGAATAGAGTAATGAATTATGTTAACCAAAATGAGGAAACCTCTTTGAGACAAATTCAGAGAATCTGTCGCATAAAAAAAGACAGTGCAAGAAAAATATTGAAAAAAAAACGGATTTCGATGCTACAAAATGAGGAAAGTTCAACATTTAAATGAGGGAGATAAGCCAAGGAGAGTAAGATTTTGTAGATGGTTATTAAATAAGAAAAGGAATGACGCGCTGATATGTAGCAAAATTCTTTGGTCGGACGAATCAAATTTTTCTAATAATGGATTTTCTACGAATGTTTGGTTGGGTCTTTTAGGGACTAATGTAATTGGACCTTATTTTTATGATGGCAAATTAACCGCTCGTAGATACCTTAATTTCCTGCAAAACGAATTTCAAGATTTTCTTTATGAATTAACAGTGGCAGAAAGATTAAATTATTCATATTTTCAACAAGATGGGGCTCCACCTCACACTGCTGTAATATGTACAAATTATTTAAATCAAGTTATGCCAGATAGCTGGATAGGCACCTATGGACCCATTCTATGGCCAGCTCGATCACCAGATATTACTTCCTTGGATTTTTTCGTCTGGGGTTACATTAAAGACAAGGTATTTCAAACTGCCCCTGAAAATATTGAGGACATCAAAACCAGAATTCGAAACGTATGTGAGGCAATTACTCCTGAAATGCTCCAAAATGTAATGCGTGACGTGTCTCGTAGAGCACGTTTATGTGTCAGAATGCATGGTGCACAATTTGAGCATTTGTAGTTAGAAAAATAAATACATACAATTTCTTTTCAATATAGTAGTAGGTAGTACTGTTATACATAGTTTTTCGTTTTTTTCTTTAGATGTTCGTTTTGTACTTGTATTTTTATTTATGAGATATTTATTGGTTTGTATTAAATTGTAATAAATAATTACGGAATTATAATTATTATAAAGTGAATTTTTACTATTATGGCACAGCTGATTGTTACGATTCAATTATATGAATTGTGGTATTCGTAAAATATTAAATATTGACACTATCGGTTAAAATTTCTGTGACATGTTTTATATCGTTGGAATGAGAAAAAAATAACGGAATTAATGGCGTCATGGCCTACTTTGAGATATGTATTTTTCATTTTTGCACAATAGCGTATGTCAAAGCCAACTGCATTTTTCGATTTTTTTTGTTACACGTTATTATTCTTATTGTCTTTGCCGTCAACTTTCATTCCTTTAACTTTTTTCGTATCTCCTCAAATAAGGAAGCTATAACCGTTTGTGGTTTTCCTATTTTTCAGGTTTTTGTAATATATCTCATAAAGTAGGCTATGGATTTCAAATTTCTTTTTACTGAAATATAGCTCACAAAAAATGGGATAACTGTTTCTAAAACTTTATTCTTCTGCAATAGATATTAAGCGAGATATTTGGTGTGGCCCTCGTAAAATAGACAGTCTGTATATGAACTACAAACTTTGTATGGCCTATTTTTACGATAGCACTTCTCGTTTAAGAGAAATACGCGAGAAACTGATATTTGTGACCTTTGACCTTGAATAAAATTGTTAGCCGGGATCTGTGGGGACTTTTGACACCATCTTTAATAGTGTATTCATGCGAATTATTACGAAGTATCAGTTTTTTTACGTCAAATTTGACTGGAGTGTAAGGGGTAAGTAATCGATAAAGTTTTAGCAAATACTTGCACGAATTGTAAAACGCCTTTCGAGTTATTTAGTGAAGCTTCCACCATTAATAAAATTTCGCACATCAATTTGTTTGTCTGCTGTGCTCTAAGGTACAAGATTAATAATGTCTCTAACTGTTACAGATGTATCTGGTAATTGCACACTAGCTCTTGTACTATAACTTTTGAGAGATTATGTTGCAAAATGACAATCTTCAACAGAGTTAATATGCAAAGAATTTAGAATCATTAGCATGTTGCTTTGAATATCGTTGATAAAAGGAATAAATAACAGTGGCCCCAGAGTGAGACCCTGTGGAACTCTAATGTTGCTAACACAGCAATATTTAGGAAACAGCGATACTGCATATATACTTTGGTTTTACCAAAACAGGATTTAAAAAGTCTTAGAAAATCTAAATTTAATCCGAGTTTTCACTATTTTTGCAACGGGAGCTCATGGCTCGAGTCCTTCAACTGTTTTTTACAATTTTTTTTTCAATTCTTTTGTACTTCCTGCCACATGTATTTTTTCTTTTTAAGCGGTGCACGGGGAATCTACAAATTATCACAATAATTAACCAGCGTGTTACTGGTAAATAACCTCTACGCCTGTGACTTTTACGTCAAAGGATCAGTTAGAGGTTGCTTTTTTAATGAAATAACGCAAATAAGTAAAAAAAACTTGAAATTAAATATTTCGCCGACGTTTCGGAAATCTAATTGTTTCCTTTTTCAAGGCTTTTTTGAAAATTCATGTTTGCTGTGTCACGGGCGTAGAGGTTATTTATCAGTAACATACTGGTTAATTGTGATATTTTGTAGACTCCCCGAGCACCGCTTAAAAAGAAAGCATACACGTGGCAGGAAGTCCCAAAGAATTGGAAAAAAAATTAAGATAATGCCACAAATAACATTTAGACAATGCTTTTTACAAGTCTGTATAAATATGTGAGTTGGTACATGAAGTGCTTACGTCAATGATTCATTGACAATATTTACTTTAACAAAAAAAAGCAATTTATTACCTTTCAGCTGTAAAGTTTGAAATATAACTTTACAGTACAGTTAATTATTGACTTCTGCACCTCTTGTATCAAGCTACAAAAATTTTATCTGCTTAACTTCCACGATCAAGTGCATTCGCAATAAAATAAATAACAATTATTAAATAAGTTATTGCAGATCTACTTGTTGTAATTCCTTGTTGTCAATAGGAAATTTGAGATATATAATATGAAAAATAATTGTATTGTATTAGACAATTTTAAAATGACTAACAAAATTACACAAAATAACAGTGGGTTTGTAATATTGGTTCTATCTCCTTTTTTAAAAATGTTTGGGAAATGTGGCTTGAAGAACTAAATTAAAAATTATGAAAAGTGATAATTCGAAGATACAGGTCCAGCCTCTTAATAAGAAAACATATTGTCCGCCTTTCTTAAATACCTGGCCATTGTCTAATATTATACAAAATGTGAATCAATACTGTATCAGTGTATTCAACATTTTTGAGACCTACCATGAGCTTGAGCGCAGTTTCCCTCAACCCAACTATCTTGATCTAGATCCTTAGTGCTAAACCTGCTGCCAGCATGGTAAACCAACGAGTCGCCGGCGTCTCCATTGTAGCCACCCAGGATTTTTAAGGCATAACCTTCGAGCTCAGATCCTATGCTAAATGCCGCATAGTGAGCATGGGCCTTTTCGTTGTTTGCGTCCACTAATTCGACTAGTAATTCATTTACTTCGTGCCCTACAAAAAGAGAAGACGTTGGTAAAATACATACCAATCCTGTATAAATAGTATAATATATAAGTATAGTTTAGTAATCAATACAAAATTCATCTGCTCGACGTAAGGGGTAGAAATGGGGAGCACATTGTGCTTTTACATGCTTTTAGTAAATCTTGGTTTAAATGATAATTTGGCAATAAACAAACTTGTGGTTTTGTGTAATAAAATTGTCTATAATTATTAATTTGGATTCTTCATTATTTCTCCCACGATAAATATGGACCGAGATTCGATAGACGTATGCTGCTTTGAACTTCATTGTCAGAGAAAAATGTAGTTACTTGAAAATAACTTGGAGGGAGTCTCGTAGGTATTTCTTAGTTGATGTTCGTTTATTTATAAAACATAAAAACGAAGCTATATCTAGAAATTCTTTATAGCATTCTACTGTAACGAGGTGAATTTTCCGTTGCCAAAAATGCAGTTTAAATTACCAATATACTTCGTTATTTGCTCCGCTTACATTCGAATCATATGTATTGTAAATTATTATTATAGATTTCTCCCAAATTTAGCTAGCTGTAACCGCGAAACAGATTTCTACTTTAAATAGATAATTTGATAAACCTGGCAGTGAGAGGGCTGTCCATAATATTAACATAAATTACAAGATTTGATACTGAGGGCGTTGGTAAGACAGCTGCGTAAATTAGTTTCATTAGACCACATTTGAAATCACTTCTGTCCGATCCGTCAAACAGCCCAGTCCGGTATTGTTCCGTATATCTGCACATGTAAGTACACCGTTTTATCACCGCCGCTGGTTTCCTGTCGACCTTTTCATATTAACACCGATAAGAATAATTCACTGAAATGTGTGTTTTAAAGCAATCATTTGAAACCGATTCCGTTTAAATGTATCAGAATATAATTATTATTTTCCGACTTTGCCGAAATTAAATGAATTTAAATTATTACAATAGTAAGAGAGTCCAAGTTAGGACCTGTCAACTTCTCCGATTTTATCCAAATAGCTATGTTCGCAAGAATTTCCAAATGGGAAAAAGAACATACCTAGATGATATTTCGAGAGAAAACTGTCTACCCTTTACCGTTTATATTATTTTGATCCAGACCATTTGTGATGGTACTGCGATAGAATAATATGTTATTCTACCAAATGGGTAGAAGTTTTAATTACCGTACATTTTATTTTAGCTAGGTCGTAGCAAAATAAAATCTGTATTTGCAAAAATTATTTTTGTGAAATTTATTCTAGTGTTATTGTTAATTTACCGTTCATTTTGTTCCCAATATTTCGTATTGTTACGAAATGGAACAAAATTCGTTACTTTGAAATAATTTATAGAAATTTATTATAGTCCGGGAATTGAGAATAAAATCTAGGCTACCGTAAATTAACTAACATTATATTCTGATACATAGACATTTTCCGCATAAAATCCGACAAGATACCACGTGGCCGAACCTAAATGCATTTAATGAAGGCATCCAGCTGTGGGGTTTGAGGCTCTTGGCACACACCGCATCAAGTGTTGATGTAATTTCAACATTTCCGAACCGAACCGAAATACCACCGTTCTGATTATTGCTGTCTGTCCGTCTAGGCAGAATAATCTCCGCCGTAAGCTGATACCAAATCCGATAACCGTTTTGTTTTCAGAACCGAGTGTAACCAAGGTTACACACCGCTCCGAATCCGATAACCGTTTTATTTTCCGATCCGAGTGGGACTTAAGTTACACACCGCACCGAATCCGAAAACCGTTTTATTTATTTGGTATCAGTTTTATTTCATTTTGCCAAGTTCTTCACACTTACACCCTGACCGTCCATGTAGGCATGATTATTGCTGTAGATAACCGCTTGCTTTTACCGGGTATTTGCACGTTGTCCGTTTTTTTAAATTACTTACTTGTGTATTTTTTTTTCCGTTTACTGTTTTTTTTTATACCGCTTTATTACTGTTTTTTTTTCACCGCTTTCACCGTTTGCTTGCTTAGCACCGCTTGCTTCCGCATTAATGAGTAGCTAACTAGCTTCTCACCGCCTGGTTACCCGTACGTCACAAAATGGCGCCCTACCCAATTCAAATTAAATTAAAATGACATATCTTAAGTTTTTGTTATTGTATTTATCAGAAACTCCGTATTTTGGTACCTAACCGTTTTTTATTGTTTTGTAAAAATTTCGTTGTATGTTAATAAACTTTGTTATTTACCGACATCTGCCTTTTACTGTTGAATGTGAGTGAAAGTCTAATCTGCCGCCCAGACCCCTGGACATACCGTGTCTCCACTGTAACTATCCCAGCCCTACTGCAACAGGCTGCGTTTAGGAGGCTAATGTGGGATCTTCGCCCCACGTAAAAATTGCAAAGGTGGCGCTCGAGATTACCGAATTTAACCGAGATATAGCTCAGCGCCAAAGTGACGCTTCCACTTGCCTATGCGCTAGGCAACTGGAAGAAAGCACGTCACGGTAGACGCTTTTTTTCGTGTTACACATCCAATTCTAGCACTCGCGGAATGGAGGTCTGCATCGCATAGCTCAGTGGTAATAGGCTCGGTTATTATCTAAATTAAGGTATTTTTCTTAAACATTTGGAGGCAACATTTCAACTGCTTCCAGTTGTTATCCATTTTTTGTGAAAAAACGTAATAGGCATTTTGTTTTATTTGTTTTCTCCAAAGATTAACGGCTCGTTCTGTCCAATTTTTCAACGAATTAATATTTTATATAACTATCCTTGATTCTGAAAGGAGTTAATAAAAATGAACATCTGTGCAAAGTTTCATTGATGCCCTAATCTTTTCCTGTATATCGTAAATTTTACAGTGATTTTACTGTATTATTTTCAAATGATATACCAAGAGAAAAGATATATAAAATGTAACTTTTCGAAGTCCATATTTGTGTGAATAACTGAGCAGAGTATAGTAAAGACCGCTGCCTAAGGAATCACTACTTCTCCATCCAGGCTTTTCATCCAAGTCTCTTTATAGAAACATCTGGACTATATTTGCACTCTAGTATGTGGAAATAATTAATTGGTCATAGATAATATAATATTTGAGGCAGATGTAAAAAAAACTGAATATCTCAATTTCATTTTACCAACCCGTTTAATTATGAAGGTGGTGGGTGGTTAGAAAATATTATAAAGAAATCTGCGGCCTTGGCCTTTAGTAGATAAACCAAATCCCAAGTTTCTGTACTCTACTAACTTGCTTTACTTATTTTCCCCAATTTACTCATATTTAATCCCCCAACCCTTCATCGAAATCATCTCATAATATAATTAGTGAAAGGTCGTCATTATAATACATATGTCTATTAAATTTCAGGTGAATATCTCAATTTTATTTTTTCAACCCCTTTAATAATGAAGTGTGGGTAGTAGTGGGAGGGTGTAAATAGTATTTTATAAACCAAGTGCGTTGTACAGATTATAACGCCTGGAGAGTAACATGATGCAGCCCGAGGGCCTTTGGCCCGAGAGATGCATGTTGCCAGGATGGGCGTTATAATCTAATAACGCTCGTGGTGCATACAGTATTTTTTTCACGAAAAATGTATTTTTCTAATGAAAAATTGACTTTTCATTCTTCAAATACATTAAGGGCCGGTACTTTTATCTATAGATAGCGACATTCATTCTTTAGAATAAGTCTTATCTAGTAGATAAGCAAAAAATCGGTATTTTCACCTACAAATAGTGATATCACTAAGATAAATATGCTTGTTCCTAGGATAAACTATTCGGCGCTCAAATCAACGAATAAAGCTTTTATCTACCGGATAAATGAAGCCACGCCTACGCGCTTGCGCTCTGATTGGCAGTGCTATTCTATTTTCTAACCTAAGTTTTGAAAAGTTCTTTGCTGTTTTGTGTTTAACAATATTTTAGATAAGGTTTGGCCAGTTTGGTGACTTTTATAACTGGGTGATTTTACGGACTTTCACAAGCCACGGCGGGAAGAATAATAAAAAAAATCTAATAACTGCTCACTTTGTCCAAAAATATATCACATGAAACACAGTTTTATTTTATATATACCATTTAAAAATATGTAGACACAAAATCACACAATAAAAGCCATTGTAAACACTGTACTCACAATGATAAACAACCAAAATGACTGAAATGTCATTAACATGTAAGCAATAATAGTAGGGGATTATTTCTATCTTTATTTGAAGTACGTAGCTTCTGCATACATTTCTCTTGTTTTACCACATTTTAAGTTGGCAACACTTACTTTGGGAAGTGTCTAAAATCTTATCCATCGAATTGTTAACCGAAGGTGTGATTTGAATGAAAGTACAGATAGAAGATATCCAGTAGACAGCAAATTCTGGTTATCTTATCCTTCGGATAGTTATCCGGCAGATAAAGTATATTTATACTTAAGTGAAAGTACCGGCCCTTAGCAGTCTATCAGCCGGTTTTACAATCGCAAGTTAACTTTCATGTTAGTTGACTCTTACTTGCAGGTTAACTACAACTTTACCGACACTTGGGTTTTTCAATATAAAGTTAATAGGTATTAGGCCCAGCGACATTTTTTTTATTTATGACCACACCGTTGAAACTTTTTGTATATGTTATTTGGATGGAGTCGGACAAATTTGGGACTTGGCACATTATGGTAGTGGGGCGTTTGTCTGTTAAGCTGTCACGAAGTAGTCAATTTTATGCAAAAAAAAAATTATAACCACATTGGTAATTTTATTTTAATCAATAGTTTTTATCATATAACTAGCGAAAAAAAATATGTCTGACAAAAATAATGGGTCACTTGACGCGTCGGACACGCTAAACACGTCAAGTTTATGTAAAAAAAAAATTTATTACCACACGGCTGATTTTAACAGAATCTACCATAAAAAATTGTTGCAATAATATGGTAACCTTGTCGGACAATTTTTATGGGGCATATGCGCAGTCGGATGCGCCAAAGTCGTCAACTTCCTGCAAAACTTTTATTTACAACCATAGATGTCATTTTGATTTTGTACTGTTTCTTTACACCTGTAATGCATAAGGGATCGGTTGTCCGACAAAAATAATGGGGCTCTTTGATACAATTAAAAAAAGAAAGGACTTTTTAAATTTTCGGCTATGTATTCTATACATATTATTATGCAAACGTTTATTAATGTATGTATTGTATATACAGTGTGTAATTAGTTTCATGTCATTAAAAAAAACTGGTAATAGGGACCGACTAGACAAACAAAAAACCTGTATGACTTTTTTCTCTAGGGACACTTTGACAAAACTGACCTGGGTTTACATTTTTAATGTTAAGGTAGGAAACTTTTTGGGAACCACTGTTTTTCAGGGTCAGTGGATCAATAGTTCCGAATATTAGAAATAATAAAAAACAGTTAAACCCGACTTGTGTTCCCGCCGGTAGAAGTGCGGCATTTTCATGGGATGATTTATAGTGAACTTTTTATACCACTATTTATGAAAGTGTAAATAATTCCTTCTCTTTCGACACAACGCAAGCATAGCATGGCCGCAGAGGTTTAAATAGGATTTGTTTACATGTGTTTTTTAATTTGGAACAAAGTTATTGTAGCTTTTATTGTCGTTTATAAGAATTTATAAAATTTAAAAGTGGTTCATTAACATTTGTAACATTGTGTTAAAAGCTTAAAATTATTTTATGAAATTGGAAAATGAACAGTTGGACGTCCGAGATACGATAACAGAAAATAGTTGTGTATTTTAGGTTAGGAACAAATCTGATTTTTTTAACGGATTGAGCGCATAATTTTTCAGGTATCGAAAACTTAAAATCGAGTCTTTGGTCTCTATGAAAATCAATGTAAACATTAATAAACAGATGAAAATAAGACAGCGAATAATAATAATAATAATAATAATAATAATAATAATAATAATCATACCTTGTTCGAAACCAAAAATTGTTCGAAATGACCTCCATCTCCACGTATACACATTTCGGCACGTCGAACTAAGGACATACGCACTCCGTTCAATATATTTGGTAAATTAGGATCATTTTTTATGGTTGCTATGCACATTAAAATACGTTGTTCCAATTGTTCTAAAGTGTCAATTGGATCACGGTAAACCAGAGATTTAAAATGCCCCAAAAATAAAAGTCCATCGGAATTAAGTCGGGCGATCTAGCAGGCCATGGTACTGGTCCGCCACGTCCAATCCATCGTTGAGGAAACTTTCTGCTCAAAAAATTTCGAACAGACAAACTAAAATGGACTGGCGCGCCATCGTACAAATACCACATTCTTCTGCACGTAGCCAAGGGTACATCTTCCAGCAAATTTGGCAATGTTTGTTGCGAAAAATTTAAGTATACATCACCATTTAATCGAGCGGGTAATTGTATAGGTCCAATTATTTCATTACCGCAAATTCCTGCCCACAAATTAACGCCGAACTGTCGTTGAAAATGCGCCCTTCTCATTACACGTGGATTTTCGTCTGCCCAATAGTGCATATTTTTAAATTTAAACACTCCATTTCTGGTAAAACACGACTCATCGGAGAAACACAGAACGTTTAAAAAATCCTCATTTGCCGCGTGTTTTCTTAAAATCCACCTGCAAAGTTGCATTCGCTATGCAAAATCTTGAGGTTCTAGTGCTTGGACACGTTGATAGTGATAGGGATGTAAGTTGATATCTCTCAATGTCCTCCATAGCACAAAATGGGATACTTCCACACGGTTAGCGATATCGCGGGTGCTTAAAGTTGGATCCTCTTCTACAAGTTCCAAAATTTGAACCTCTGCGTCAATTACCCTTTCTTTAGGTTGTGGACCTCGTTCTCCTCCATGTCCATCGAGACGACCTGTTTCTCTAAGACGCTGGTCAATACCAACAAATGTACGGGCACAAGGATGACGTCGATTGGGGAACCTTAAACGATAAAGCTCTTCCGCACCAGCTGCATTTCCACTTTCCACCACTTTCTCCATACACCAAGTGCATATCCGCGAGCTCTGGATAAGTGTAATCTTCCATAATGTTTTGTTATTTATTATTTTTTAACCAATAAAAAACTTGTATTATTATTATTATTATTATTATTATTATTATTATTTATGTATATAATTTCAATAATATTTGATTTTCTGAACAATATTTATTTAATAATAATATTTTATGTATTATTTCATAACATATATATAAAATAATAAGCATTAACTCACCTTTATAATTTAAGAACGTCGATAGCCTATAAGAATTAAATTTTTTTGTACGTTTGCCCTAATATTTTTGTCAGACAATTGCATTTTTTATTTAAGAAAATAATTACTTGTAACCTCCTACTTTTGTTGGAAAAATGGTTGTAAAAATAAAGGATGCAGAAACCCTGTACAGTTTGCGAATATCGATTACCAATAAAAATTTACTTTTTTTGTCCGACTGGCGATTTGCCCCAATATTTTTGTCGGACACTTAGATATTTTGATTTAGATTATAATTACTTATAACTTCCTTTCTTTGTCGGAAAAAGGGTTGTAAATAAAAGTTTTGCAGGAAGTTGACGACTTTGGCGCATCCGACTGCGCATATGCCCCATAAAAATTGTCCGACAAGGTTACCACATTATTGCAACAATTTTTTATGGTAGATTCTGTTAAAATCAGCCGTGTGGTAATAAATTTTTTTTTTACATAACTTGACGTGTTTAGCGTGTCCGACGCGTCAAGTGACCCATTATTTTTGTCAGACATATTTTTTTTCGCTAGTTATATGATAAAAACTATTGATTAAAATAAAATTACCAATGTGGTTATACATTTTTTTTTTGCATAAAATTGACTACTTCGTGACAGCTTAACAGACAAACGCCCCACTACCATAATGTGCCAAGTCCCAAATTTGTCCGACTCCATCTAAATAACAGATACAAAAAGTTTCAACGGTGTGGTCATAAATAAAAAATATGTCGCTGGGCCTAATACCTATAAGTCATGATTTGTAAACGAGAGGTTGTGAATAAAATTTATAATGTTGGTACTAGAAAAATGATTAATATACATAAAATGCATGAATTTTTGTCAAAGTCACGTCACATACTAACAAATATAAATATCAGAAGCAATTTATCAGTTAGTGGTTTATTATTATTTATTAAGTAAGTACCTATGTAGTATTTAATGTTTGCAATTTTGTATAAATAATATCTTTATATAATTTATTCTACATTCTATGAAACATAGAAATGTTTCTTTTAACTCTATTTCATCTAATACAATTTCCACTGTTCTGGGCGACGCGACAGTCTGTATCGATTTAAAAAATCTCTTCCATCGTATTCTTCAAAGAAGTTGGGTCTATACCGGATTATTTTGGGTCTTTTTGGCTCCTCATCACTGCTATATGCATTCACTTCATACATGTCCATTTTTGAGGGAAGTATCAAAATATTATTTTGTGACAGTTATTTTGTAGGTTATAAATTGCTGGTAAACTACCAACTTCCAGTTTACTCACATCTCATCTGCCAGTAAAGTTAACTTCCAGATAACCATCACCTTGAAAATAACCAGCTATTGTAAAACCCAATTTCTATAGTAACCTGAAAGTTAACTCTGACTGGAAGTTAACTAGCGATTGTAAAACCGGCTGTATGACATTTGTTGGTACTTGACGTTTATTAACTGTATCTGACAGCTGTTGATATTTTGACGTTTGTTGATGTTATTGGAAAAAGTAAAATTAATATGCAAATACCAAAACAATGCATGAGAAGCCACAGAAAATGTAGTGCCGGACAAATCAAAGCCATTATACGATAAGGAATATGAAACATTTACTCTTTCTTTACTTCCCAAATAACGGCGTTATGGCTATAACGCCCGCTCATTATGCCCGTGGTCATTATAAGCGTCTTTATGGTAACCGTATCCAAGGTATAATAAACAAATAATATGCAGGTGAAAAATAAATATTATTTAAAAAATCTGAGGTGTTCGCTTCTAGTATATACACTAAATCCCAAATTACTGTACTCTTATGAACTTGCTTTACTTATTTTCCCTTATTTACCCCTATGTAACCCTTAATCATTCACCGAAATTACCGTAAAATATAATTCACTTCCATATGTCGTTATGGTAGATATGTGTACCAAATCGAGTCATATCTTAAACTCTTCCTGATAAAATGTGCGCACAATAAAAAGTTACAGACAGACAGCAATTGTTTTCGCTCTAATTTAAAATCTCGACGTTTCATGACGTTTTAAGTCTATATGAAGAAAAAAAGTTTTTAAACATTTTTTTACGATAAAGATATTTTCAGTCCACAACGAGGGATGTGGAAGTAAAATCATACCGTAGCAATAGTGTACCTCTAAGCCACCAGGTTGTCATAAAAATTAATCAAAATGAATTAACTCTTTTTGTACATTGCAAGAGATAGACTGGATATTACACCAACTAGATGTTTTATTTTAATACTAACCAGTTAACTGGTACATATGGTCGAGGCCCAACCAAAATTCTCCTCCCAGATTGCCAAAGCCAATTTTATAGTCGTGAAAGTTTAAGAAAAAGTCTTGGGAGCCATCGTATCTGTTATGGATATAAGTCCAGCCTCCGTCTTTAGTGTCCATATCACATAATGCCATAAAAGCTTTATGTGATTCGTGTGGCTGTATGCGATAAATTCCAGATATCTTCTCACCTGAAAATGTATTAATTATATTTATTGATTATCACAATAGCACGACTTGTTTCATTCCCAACTTTGCAGTGGCGGCTCGTCAGGGGAGGCAGGGGAGGCTGAGCCTCCCCTTGGAAGAACCACCATATCTTCAAAAGTAATATCTTAAGAAATTTCTATTAGGTATATCTCAATTTTCAATATTTTTTATTGTTTATTATTCATTAATTAATTTTCAGTTTATATATAACATTTTTGCATTTCCTTTCCACAAACATACCTATAACGTTACAGTCCGGATAGTCTTTGTATGCATATTTCCCGGTCGGCCGGTCTTTTACTGAATGAACACTGCGGTTCGCTGGAGGCTAATACGAAATAGCTTCCAACTTTACCGCCTTTACTTATAACATGAATGACCTTGAATTTCTTTGCGCTGTGTAAAATAGCAACACTTGGAATAGCCAAGTATGAGGCTAGCCTCAGTTCTTTATAGCGCATGTGCACAGGTCATTCAAGAGTCAGGTGATTCACAAAAAAAAGGAACTGACGTCTGACAGTTGCGTTTAGCCGGTTAAGAACAACTTGACGTATAAATACATAAAACATTTGATAGGCGGGCTAGAAATAAGTGCTCTAGGTGAAAATATTCCCAACAACATGTCTTGTTGTCCAGACGTGGTGGATTATTTGTTATCAAATGGATTTACTACTCTTATTTATGACGAAAAGGTAAGAATTAAAAGAAATGCCAGGCCTACACCAGCAATGCTTTCGTTAGTTTTTAAAAGTGGTAAACAAAACAGAGGGCTTTGTGATAACAATTATAAAAAAGTCGAGTGGTTAACGGCATCAACAGTTAGAAACAAATTATATTGTTGGAGATGTTTATTATTTACTAATGATCAATCCTCAATTTGGGGCAGGGCCGGGTTTAATAATTTGCAAAATTTGTCGCGAGGTTTAGAAAGGCACGAAAAATCCCAGGAGCACATTTCATCTTGCATTAAATTCGAAATGTTTGGTAAACAAAATATTGTAAATTTCTTGGATTCTGCACTTAAGAGAGAAATAGAAAATGTTAACGAAAAGGTCCGTGAGAATAGGGAAATATTAAAGAGGTTAATAGATGCCGTTATATAGTTATCTTCACAAGAAAATTCTTTCCGAGGACATGACGAAAAACGAGAATCGTGCAATAAAGGAAATTTCAAAGAGCTGGTAGATTTTTTAAAAACTTATGACCCAAAATTAGAGAACTTTTTGAATAACGCCACTATTTTTTGAGACAATTCCGGTAAGCTTCTGTAGAATGATCATTTTCAGCACTTAAACGCATAAAAACATTTTTACTAGAAACAAAATGAGTCAAGACCGCCTTTCAAATGTATCGCTTATTTCAATAGAAAAACGTTTTTTGCCAGAATTGAGGAAACGCGATTCATTTTATGATGAAATAATCAACCATTTTGCTAGTTCCAAAAATCGTAGGTTACCACTCATTTATAAAAATATTCAGGCTTTAAAGCAGAGATTAATATAGGTAGTTGTTATTTTAGAAAAAATATTTATTTGTGTTATTTATTTTTTAGGAAATATTTTTTATAATTCTCCATAATATAGAGTTCCGCGGTTATATTTTTTTTTATATAACTTCTTTCTAAAAACTATTTTAATTTCTATTAAAACTTATAATTTTACACGCCTGGCAGTGATAATGAATACAATTTTTTGTTTGTAGAAAAACACTTTAATTTTTTTACCAAAACTATTTTTATTTTTATTAAAAGTTATATAATTTAATTACAAGTGGGATAGTAGGACTCCTTTGGATACCGATACTCGAGTCGTAGGAACGAGAATTTCATGAGAATGATTTTTTCATCTCATCATATTTTCTATTTCCTTTTCATTCTATTCTTTTATTAGTTCTATTCTATCAAGTCGTGAATCGGTATCCTGGCGAACAACCCACGGCAAAAAAATGTAACGCGCCGTTGTAATACCTCAGGGGTGGTGGGGAAATGTACAAATTGTAGTCATATTGCACATCAGTTGTCTTTCAGAATATCAAGCCTCCTCTGCAGACAATATCGCGAGCCGCCACTGGTACCTTGCACCATTATAAAGGCAGCATCCGTTATATTGAGAATCGATACCCTGTATCTTTCGCAAGGGTCTTAGGCGTATTGAAAATACTTGATAGAATTCATAGTTTTTTAACTGAAATTTAATAAACACTTTAAGTGTAATGCCGGAAATGTATGCTTATACTGTTTCCTGAGTTCTTAAGGGCTACCTCAATAAATATTTATAAAATTAAAAGTATAAACTACCGACGACTGTCGTTTGCAACATTTCTGTTTATTAGTTGAGTGTTTACTCTTAACCTTGATCTATTGTTTCATTTGTATCGGATGAATTAATTCTAGTAAATTTTAGATTTTACTTTTTGATTATTGCTCGGTTTCAGTAAATAAAAACAAATTCATGATATCACGTGATATCCTAGTCTACTAATTATGAACCATTACGCTTTAAGCGATTGTATCAAGTTTTCTTTAGAATTAAAGAGCTATTTTAAAGAATGTAATAATAATAAAACCATTTTTTACAAATGATGCGTGTATTAATTTTGTTTTAAATAAATTTATTTTAATTTCCACGGATTCATGTCATATTTCTGTTAAAGTATTAGCAGGACTTGAATAGTACCAACCGCAGATAATAGATAAATTTATAATTTTCATCGTCCTCTACGTACTGCTTCTTGACAACGTTGGCGCTCTGGATTATATCAAGTAATCATAGGAGTTGTTTGCTATATAAAACCAACAAATTTAGATCTATGTACTCACCAGCGTCTTGAATTTCTTTACAGTTCTTCGGAATTGTTGAATTGGATCCACTATTGGACGGTTCACTGAAGATATGCTGGGGTATATGTGGATAGAGTTGTTGATGCTTTACTTCGATTAAACCATTTGTTAAAAATTGTTTTGTAACCAAATGATCATATTGGTGTAAAAGCGTGCTATAAAATGAGAAAGAGGGATCATTAGGTTGAAATAGAGACAGGTGATATTGAGGTTGCCATTTGGCACCTTCAAATTGATTCAGTAGTACGATTTGTGTTTTTTTTAAATTATTTTTGTCACTTCTAAATGTATTTAATCAGATTTCTTCTTATGTAACCATTTTATAATCCGCAAATACAAATTTCATTTAAATGTGGTAAAATATTACGAGAATATATGTGCAGTTTTACCTCTTTTTGAGTAAAGATATAAGACAATACGACATGAAAATATTTTAATATAAATACAGGCTTGCTCTTAGTTGTACTTTAGTTCTAATCAGATGATTAGCGAAACGCTCGTCCAATCTTAGTATTCAAGTGTTGTTCTCAAGAGTTTTGATATTTATATAAACTATAGCCATCCGGTTTAAGACTGAAGTACTCGTTAGACCGGCTCACACAGCCACACGCAATGTAGTTAAAATTTGAATTGGCCACTATTCAACTCGACCCATCCTCCGTCGCAAAACCTTTCTACTATGATGGCATAGTAGTAGTAAGTATGGACTTACTTATATGTTGGTAAGTATCTGAATAAATTCGGTACTGAATGACACTAATAAAATTTATAATCAAACTTATAAATCGCACGTGAATTGTATACAAGCGAATCAAAACAACACGGATCCGAGTTTATATCTCAGGTCGTAAGAGAGTGTAGCAAGGATTAAAAAATTAACAAGATAAAGCAGTCAGGCAGAGAAGACGAAATAGATGAAGATCTTTGTTAACTCCAATTTAAAGGGGTATATCCAGCGGAAACAGTTTCGGGATTGTGGGGTACGCATTAACTGATCTTGACCAAGACTCCTTAAAGACAAGTTGCCTCATAAGAATCAGCAAGTGTTATGCCACGTGTAGACCTCCACGATAGCTACGTGTGACTGTTCTCTTTTCATTTTATAAAATAAATCACAGAAAAAGGGCTCAGAATTATTGGTTTACATTCTGTCCTATACTGATTAAAAAGATACCGAATATATAAAGGTAGAAATATTTGTGGCTTCATGTGAGGTATGTGAACAGGCACAACCTGTTTCGTTAGTAACTTTGGGTTTAGAGTGTTTAGAGTTTTTAGACAATCAGCTGCGTTCGGTCGTTGAGTGACAGATATACATACGAAGTGAAGTGTAAATAAAGAAATCGGAGGATAGACCAGCAACCAAAAACCAGCTAAGCTATATTAATTTAATTTATTAACTTAATATAATAACTTAATTTATTAAGTTTATTAGTCTAGTCTATTAATTGTATTTGTTTATTAATTATTAGTTTATTACACAAGAGAGAAAACATTGAAAAGGTATTAAATATAGGTAATGAAATAGAAAAATACCCGGAAATGAAAAGCGGCCCGGAATTGGAAAACAGAAATTAAAACTGATTTAAAAAAAATACAATGTGCAGGGTGTACAAAATATTCCCTCCAACGTCTTTCTCATAGCTCGATATAATAAGCTCTTATTTTAATTTTTACCGCAACACATCCACCGTAATTGGATGTTTACCTGTGGAACAGTTAATAAAAAAAGTAAAAAATGAAAATAAAAGTTGCTAGCTAAATAAGGAGATGATGATTGATGGAAACTTAAAAGAAGCATGGAAACTTAAAAGAAGCATCTCACAAACACCTACATTTCCCATCCTATATTCCTACCCCATGCGTCAGGTGACTCGCCGCTGACAACAAGCATGTCCAATGTCCAACCCAGCGTATGGAGCCGGTTCGGCGGTATATAAAACATCCGAGGTTTGGTTCCTGTACGCGGTTTGGCCATGCATTGGGCGTGTTCAGCGGATGACCAAGGTGCGGATTGGAACGAGCCTCCATGGATGCCCGGCAGCAATGCCCACCTTACGCTGACAAATCATTTAATCAATCAGTCAGCGGTCGTTTTGGTCAATGAGAAGCTGAGAAATAGCTTCCTAAATAAAGGCAACGAATCAGTTTTGAACTGAATGGACTATATGTCTCCAGAGACAGCTTGCACTTATCTACAGAGCTAAATTACAGATGTTTTGAATTTATTAGTAAATGATTACGTTACATTGAGAATCTATAAGGGGATATAGATATGAAATATATTCTTTATAGAGCTGTGTATTTATCATACACAGTAAAAAGATTTTTCAAAAAAAGCCGTGAACAAGGAAACAGAATAGATTTCCGAAACGTCGGAGAAATATTTAATTTCAAGTTTTTATACTTATTTGTGCTGTTTATTTAAAAAAGACAACCTTTAACTGATCCTTTGACGTAAAAGTCACAGGCGTAGAGGTTATTTACCAGTAACATACTGGTTAATTGTGATATTTTGTAGATTCCCCGAGCACCGCTTAAAAAGAAAACATGCATGTGGCAGGAAGTCCCAAAGAATTGAAGAAGGAAGAAAATTAAAATAATGCCACAAATAACATTTAGACAATATTCTTTATAGGATTTTGCAAACAGCGGAAAAAAAACTGTCTATGAGAACTAAAAGAAAAACTGTATGTAAAGATATTAATGAAATCTTTGCATTTTTCCGATAACCTGACTTCTGGTTATGCTAGCAAATTAGAATCCTAAAATAAATTTGTCCAATTTCTTATTTGACATTATCATTATAACACTAGCATCCAACATAGTCTGCCACAGCTATTCAGATTAAACTAGTATTTACATGACCCCCTACGATATGAAGATTCAGTTAAAAATGAGAACAAAGGCCTAAAATGAATTAATTTACCTACATTGTCTTAAACATTTTTACATTCTGATGGATTACACTTTCATAAAATCTCTCATTCAGTTTCTTGGAAATGCTTAGCCTTTGAAACGTTTTTCGCCCTTATTCTGAACTCATCAGAAAGGCACAAAGCCACTCATAACGATGTTTCATGCAAAACCAAGGCAATCCTCATGAATAAGTATGAAATTTTTATATTTGACATTGACTAATAAAAAGCAATAGATCTTCACCTATCTTTTAGCTAACTAGTATTGGAGCCTAAATACTCTATGCGTGTTTAAAAGTGAATTATTTATTATTTGTTTGCTTATAGTAATGAACAGAATTTTGCATACAGCGAAAAAAATACTAAATAAGCATTTCCAAGAAATTGGATGAGAGATTTTATGAAAATGTAATTCATTAGAATGAAAAAATTGTTAAGGCAAGGTAGGTAAATAAATTCATTTTAGTCCTTTCTTCTCATTTTTAACTGAATCTTCATACCGTAGGGAGTCATGTAGATACTAGTTTAATTTGAATAGCCGTGGGGGACTATGTTGAATGCTAGTGTTGTAGTGTTGTAGTTCTCATAGATGGTTTTTTTTCGCTGTTTGCAAAATCCTATAAATAATATATTTCATTACTGTAAGCAAACAAATAATAAATAAATCACTTTTAAACATGCAATAGAGTATATGGGATATAGATTTTTATGACACAATTTAAAGCAAATGTTTATAGTCAAAATGCGACTTATTTTTTAATGCCCTATCGCCCTCTCGAAGGAAGGCCGTTTTATGGGATACCCTGTATATAACTATTATA
The DNA here is from genome assembly GCA_963583905.1 of Stenurella melanura. NCBI lineage: Eukaryota > Metazoa > Arthropoda > Insecta > Coleoptera > Cerambycidae > Stenurella > Stenurella melanura. The sequence continues at coordinate 2,188,000 of OY757309.1, forward strand.
ATGGGCTTGTTCGGCAATTTTTTTTTATTTCATGAATCGAAAGTGCAAGTATAAATTAATGGATCTGCAAAAAATCAGAATCTTATTCGCACGTTTAGTATCTTAAAAACAATTACAAATCTCCATCTCGCGAAAATGGGGCGTGGCCAGGCGCTACGTCACTATACGCATAGACTCGGCGATCACAATAGACTTGATGCTCCTTAGTTGTTATAATCATAAGTGTTTTCGAAGTATTGTTTGTTTTGCTTACTTCTTGACAGTAAGGGAGTACAATTTAGTGAAATGTCAAAAAATTACAATTTTCTCTCGCTCCCGCCGGGACGAATTTTCGATTTTGACCCTGCAATTTACGATTAGAGATCATCGCCGACCTTCTCCTTTCCGTAGACACATAGAACGAACTTCCACTCGACGTATTTATTTAGTTACCAGCGTTTAAAAATTTCATGTTTTTCGACTTTTCAGGTTAAATTTGAAAGGTCCCAGAAAGCCATTTTTCTTACGTCACTTGCGTATAATGACGTCACAAATGAGCGCTCTGTTTTTGCAACTATTGCTAATTTCAACTCCTTATATCTCGAGAACGGAAAAAGTTAATAATACGAAATTTTAAGTGTATAATGCGAATATCGAGTACTATATGAAAAAGTATAAAAATCATATAAAAAGAATATCATGGAACAAGCCCATTGAATTACTTAACGCGCGTAGGATATTATTTTTAGTTTAAAACAACGCAAAATGCAGTAATATTTTCCCCACAATACCAGTCACTTTTATACAGAGAATAGATTATGACAAATAGATATTCTCTAGAAACAAAAGTAGTCATTGATACAGTATTACTTGCCTAGTGACATTTTCGATGGCCGAGACATTCTTCTTGACCCAAGCAATGTCCGAGTTGAGTCCCCTTAAGGCAGCCACTACGAGTTGAACCCCTTTCACTAAGTTATCCACCCTCATCTCCAACTTGTCATTACTCTCCTGATAATCAACTGGTTGCTGAAATCGTTCTCGCTGACTGGACTGCGTGAATCGGCCTAGTTCATTTCTGAAAGCTTTTTACAAAAACATATGCAGAGAAATTGCAAATGGTATACGAATATCATAATATCGATATTAGTAAGAAATAGTAAAGTAAATCTTTAAACGTAATTGTGTCATAGGAAGAGTATTTTGTACATTCTTAGAATTAATAGTGAAATAAAATGAAATGTGTGAAGAATTGTCTCTCATACCGGATGCCTACGATATTACTAGGCAGTCTATATAACTTTCTAGTAAAAAAAGATATCAATTTCAAATTATGGGAAGTTATATGATTGAATCAGTTGCACATTTTGATTGCTCTAACTTCTGATTTTCATTTTCGGTTTGACCTGAAACAGTATAAACTTTGCACCCTATGTATTATTCAAAATTTAGATTGCTTAAGAAATTTTAGGTATAAAACAAGTAGCACCACACTCTTATATCTATCTTTGACAATTTTCGAGAAAATGGCAGTTAAAAATGTTATATCGGTGGTCATAAATTATCCCATTTTCACATAAAACAAATGAATGTACGAACAACTCTGTTTTTTGGCGAGTAAAATTTTATAGAGCCATAAAAATTTAATTTCCGGTTGAACCGGAAGTACTATGAAAAAGTAATGGAACACCCTGTATTGAATCTTAAATTTACATTCTACTGACCTTTCTGGATATTTTTTTATTCTATTGCCCTTTGTATAAACCTAATAGTTTTTGAGATATCGGCAATTGAATATTCACCTGCACTGTAAATAACGATGTATATTCTTTGTCAGTTGTATACTACTTCTCGACAGATGGCGCTGTAAGTGATCAGATTACGCCTATAAAACTTGAATGTTACAATGGACACGTAATACATATTTAATTATATATAGTTTTGAAAAAGACATTTGAATGGATACTGTATGATCTATAAATAAGTTGATACAAGAAAGTAGAGAATACAAAAAAAAAACATTTTTTTTATCAAAAGTGCAATGAAGATTTTAGAAAATTTTGACGACTATCTATCGAAAAGATTTAAGAGAGAAGTGAAATTTTATGATGATTTTTTACTTCCCCGTAAAATACAACTTAAGATTATGAATTTTCCACTGGCCACATAGTCCAATATAATTATAAAGATTTCCATAACAAAAAATGTTATCTGAGATTTTTCTTCAGTAACTGTTAGTGGAGGGACTATACATTACAAAACCACAAAAATCAGTTCTGGGGTACCGCGCAACCGCCCAAAAAACCACCCCTTCGGTGAAGATAGCCATATTTTACTGATAACTCGTTAACCGTTGAAGATATAAAAAATTATTATAAAAAAGAAAGCTTGACTAATTGCCTAAAAAAAAGTCCCCTAGTAATTTTCTGGTATATGCCATGGTGTTTGAGAAAATCGATATTGAAAAAAATTGCAAAATTTGTATTTTTTAATGCACACGAATTTTGGTTTATTTGAAATTTTTTGCGCGCGGCGTATAGAAAAAATTGAATTGCTCTAAAACCAAACATGCTAGGAAGATAAATCAAAACGGGTTTTAAAGGGGATATAAAATACTCTTTTGTGTTTCCATTTTTGATGGCTATTGATATCTATTAGTATATAAAAATAACAATATAATATAGTTACATCTTGATTTTTGCACTTTTAACTTCTCACAGGCCCATAAAAAATAACTGACTTTAATATGAGTTATACTTGCATCATATTTTAGTTCAATGCAGAAAAAGTTAGGAATAAAAATATTCACATTTATAAATTTAGCAGCATGTTGAAGTTAACCAAATTTTGGCCAATTTTTTATTGTTTCCTAAAAACAAAAAAAAGACCCAAACATCTTCGAAATTTAGCTCGAATTTTTTTTTCAGTTTTTATATCAGATAACTATTATTTCTAATCATTTAATAGTTAAAAAATTGTATTAAAAAAATATCATAAAAAAATTGAATATGCATTGTTAACTTTAACATGCTGCTAAATTTTTAAATGTGAATATTTTTATTTCTAAACTTTTCTGCATCTTGAACTAAAACATGATGCATTTATAACTTATATTATAGTCAGTTATTTTTATGGACCTGTGAATTGTTAGATGCACAAAAAATCAAGAGATAACTAAATTATATTGTTATTTTTATATACTAATAAATATCAATAGCCCTCAAAAATGGCAACACAAGAGAGTATTTTATATCTCCTTTAAAACCCATTTCGTTTTTTTTTCCTAGCGTGTTCGGTTTTTAAGTAATTCATTTTTTTCTATAGGCCGCGCGCAAAAAATTTCAAATAAATGAAAATTCGCGCGCATTAAAAATTCAAATTTGCAATTTTTGTCAATACCGATTTTCTTGAAAGCCCTATCATATAAAAGAAAATTACAACAGGACTTTTTTTTAGACAATTAGTCAAGCTATCTTTTTTATAATCAGCAATTTTTTTATATCTTCAACGGTTAGCGAGTTATCAATAAAATAAGGCATTTTTCACCGAAGGGGTGGTTTTTTTGGGGGGTTGCGCGGCACCCCAGAACTGATTCTTGTGGTTTTGTGATGTTTAATCCTTGCACTAACAGTTACGGAAGGAAAATTTCAGATAACATTTTTGGCGAGCTTCTGGTGTATTTTTTACTTTATCGGCTGGACTATCAACGAGTCATTTTAAGAGTATTAATTAAAATTTCGGTAAAAATCTGTATTTTTCATTTTCATTTAAAGGTCTATAATCCTGTTAGGAAGTATTTTATTGTTCACGTTTATAACAACTTTTTTTATATACTTTTTACTATACCTAGACCCTTTAATTTCTTTATTGTTATTATAGGACACCCTGTATTTATAATAGATTATTTTAATTAATCAAAATGAAATTATTATAAATGTGTAGTGACTCAGAGGCTCAGTGCTTATGTGCTTGGTCTGAGAGGCAGAGTTGCTGGGTTCGAATCCTGGTTATAGTATAAATGTTCACTGAAATTTTAAATAGATTACCGAACAGTGGACTACATCACGATTGAGTAAGACAACACGGCTAGTCGTTGTTATCTTTCCTGAGTTCAGGTGTCTGTTGCTTTGTTCTCTGTATATTATGTCTAGGTTGAGTAATGGAATAGTTATAACTAAGCTTTGCCAACAAGTTAACATAAATAACGACATCCTTTACTATGAAAAGTAAATAAAGTACAAACAAAGTAAATAATGAATGCGATAGAAAGTCAGGACATTAAATTAAATTACTGTTCATAGGTGTAATAAATTAGTAGATAAATTGAAACATTTTTATTGATAACACTTGTTTTTTTTTATCGCTGTTTGCTTTAAACACGAAAACCATTTTAAAGCCGGTTGTTCTCACAGGACATTTATATAATTACTTTTCTTTGCGACATGTTCTGCAATGAACAATGTTATAAGTATCAATTTACAATTTATAAAGCAACTTTGTACAAAATACCATCATAAATGTTAAATAAAGTAGTTGCAGAAATTGTATGTCCTACCCCTCAATTTTTCTTAATTTGAAAAAAGAACTTGTACCTTCAAGAGCTGTCTGTACCTCCGCGCTCTGATATTCCACAGCCTGAAGTCGTCGGTTGCTTTCTCTTAATTCTGAAGTTATCTGTGCTGATTTTTCTCCTACTTGGACCTCCAATTTGGTTAATCGATATTCCATTTGTTCCGCATCGCAGGGTCGTCTTCCACTACTTGATCGACGATGATAATCGAAATCATCTGACTAAAAAACAAAATATAATATCGGTTAAAACACATGTGATAATTCTTCAATGGATCCGTGTCAAAAACTACAACTTTAAACAATCACTTTTTTGACGTGGCCACTTCGTAAAGAAAAAAAAACAAAATAATTTAAAATGTAGATTTCAAATGTATAAGACACGATTTAAGATTGGAACTATTTTCGGTAATGAAATAAAGAAATGGACAAAAATTGTCTGGCTGGTGTGAATTTTTCTGGAACCAGTCCTCCAATTGATTAATTGTTTTAACTGCCTTAAATTGGAATTGCTGCACACTTTTAGCATTTAGTGTACAGAAGAATGTCTTCTTTGGTCTGAAATGATGCAAGGTTATTGATAAATATTAAAAAAGCGCTGCCTAAGGAATCACTACTTCTACATCTAGATAGGTCATGAGTCATAGAATTTTAATAAAATTTGAGGCAGATGTTATAAAAAAATTTGAGACGTTGGCCTCTATCATATACGCTAAAAAATAAGTTTCTGGACTCTTATTAATTTAAACTATTTGTATTAAAAAGCGTATAGGAAAAAAAATGTGTGAAAAATATGTATACCCATAATAACTTTTTTACCCCCATTCTATAGGGATAGCAACCCCTATATTGAAAAACAAAAAGATACCGTCATGTATATTTTTGATCAGCCAATGGTAGAAATACGACCTCTATTCTTAATATTTTAACTTATATAGTGTGTCCCTGTCCAATAATCCTTGAGTCTTGTAACACTAGTTGGTTCTCTCGTGTCAGGTTATAGGTCGATTAATTTTCTAGAATTATAGGCTTCAACAATATACTATTTGTAATATTTTATGTCTAATGTAGTCCATTTAACAAGAAACATCGGGGCTAAATAGAAACATCCAAAGCCAGTGAAGGAGAAAAAAACTTTTTTCTCTATGGATTTTATACTAAAATATTATATTATCAGCGATACCTTATAAATAAACATTTTTCATAAAGAACTTTAGTACTGCGTAAAAATGTTACCTATCTGACAAGTTGCCAATTTTACTTCCACATCCACGTAGTGCATTGGAAGTATGGCAATCGTAAATAAAAACATTTTTTGTTCTTTTGAAATAGGTTAGAACGGTTTCTCCGGAACTGTTCAAGATATTGACTTGAAGTTTCGTACACGTATGCATTATACAGGGTGTTTCACTTAAAAGTCCCCAGGCCATTATCTCTAAAACTAATTAAGATATTTTATTTTTGTAAATGGCAGATGATTGATACCAAAGAAAGGTTTAAATACCGGTGATTAGAATTTTTCCTCAACAGCACACAGAGATGGCGCTGCGATGCAAAACTATTTTTTGATGGCTGGAACCTTGAAACATAAGTCATGTGATTAAACAATAATTTGTGAATAATTTTGATGGTCTAGAGAATTTACAAAAAACAAGCCGTTTTGGAGTTACATGAATTTCTTTCATTAATGCCAGTACACGTGAATTTTGATAAATCCCTATAATTTATTTATTATTTATTATAGAATATTGGTTACCAAACACTTTTTTTCAAGATAAGGAAAGTGATATAATACACTATTATAAAAATATGTTTAACACTTCCGGCCAAACCGGACAAAGAAAATATACACTATATATACACTAATTTAGAATGGGCTAAATTTATATTAACAATTCAGTAAAGAACGTAAACAAAAGTTTTATAAACAAACATTTAAAAACTATCGAAATATTATTAAAAATGAAATTAAACTAATTTCTTTCTTATTAGTAGGTACTTATTATATTAAATGTTCAAAATTTCTCCCTTCTTCATGAATACACATATTGTACCTTTTCAGTAACTCTTCATTGCAAACTTTTTGTAACGTATGTCTATTTATAGCAGCAACACTTGCATATATTTTATTATACAAATCGGCCATATCCTCAATGGGTTCAATGTACACTACACTTTTTAAATACCCCCAAAGGTAAAAATCTAATGGAGTCAAGTCAGGTGATCGTGCTGGCCATCTGACTACTCCATTAGTACCAATCCATCTCTGAGGGTACATTTCATTAAGACAATCTTTGAGTAGTACTGAGTTATGGGGTGGTGCACCATCTTGGTGAAACCAAATATTCTCCTGGTTATGAGGGATAGTCTCTAATAATCCTGGCAATACATTTCTCAAAAATATCTCATATTTTCTTCCATTTAAAGTCCCATGGAATAGATATGGTCCAATAATATATGAATTTAATATTCCACACCACACGTTAACTCCAAAAGTTACCTGATTTCGGGTCATTCTCATCCATCTAGGATTATTTTGTGACCAGTATCGGCAGTTATGCTTACTCACAACTCCGTTGTTGTGAAAACGGCTTTCATCGCTCCAGAGCACATTTTTAAAAAATTTGGGCATTCTTCAGAAAGAACTGAAAATTCAGCTAGAAAATGTAATCTTCGTTCATGATCACCAGGCCTTAAATGATGGATCAATTTTAATTTGTATGGACGGTATTTATTTGATTTGAATATTCTATGGCACGAAGATATCGACAGATTAGTTTCCGATGCCAATTTCCGGAGAGAACATTGAGGATTGTTGACAACACTATTTAACACCAAGGCTGTATTTTCATCGTTTCTAACTGGCCTATTTCTGTTACGAATAGTTTTCTTAAAACTACCCCAGTTTCCTAAATTTTTAAACAGCATGATAAATGTTTTTTTATCGGGTTTAGGTCTATTTGGAAATCGTAAACAAAACAATCGTTTTGCTTGTCGGGAATTTCTTTTGCATTCACCGTATATTAAAATCATATTTAACTTATCTTCATTGGTGTATCTAACCATTTTTTAAATTTATTTTTTTTATTGCCTTATTTGGATTAATTTGCTTTGCATTGTTTCTAAGTACACTATTTCTGTTTGAAACTATGATTGAAATGCACCAACTACAAACTTTGTTTAATAACTGTCAAACTTAAAATTAAATCAAAGCCTACTAATATCTCTTAAGTAGATTTTTCATTACCATTCTAAATTAGTGTGTATTTTCTTTGTTGTCTTACTTACTTTAAGTTTCGGGAGCCGTTTTATTAGAAGCGTTATTAGAAAAAAAAATGTAATATGTAGGAACATATGGATACTGGTTCATCATGTTAGTTCCGGTTTTGCCGGAAGTGGTAAACATAATTTTATGATAGTGTATTATATCACTTTCCTTATCTTGAAAAAAAGTGTTTGGTAACCAATATTCTATAATAAATAATAAATAAATTATAGGGATTTATCAAAATTCACGTGTACTGGCATTAATGAAAGAAACTGATGTAACTCCAAAACGGCTTGTTTTTTGTAAATTCTCTGTACCATCAAAATTATTCACAAATTATTGTTTAATCATGACTTATGTTTCAAGGTTCCAGCCATCAAAAAATAGTTTTGCATCGCAGCGCCATCTCTGTGTGCTGTTGAGGAAAAATTCTAATCACCGTTATTTAAACCTTTCTTTGGTATCAATCATCTGCCATTTACAAAAATAAAATATCTTTATTAGTTTTAGAGATAATGGCCTGGGGACTTTTAACTGAAACACCCTGTATATTATAGCGACATCTGACACTAGATTATATTTTGACATGCTTCCGTTGAAGGAGTGGGGAGTATATACTAGAAACCAAAGCCTCAGATTTCTTTCTATTTTTCAGACCCCCCCTTCTCCACTCCATTATTAATGGGATCAATAACATAAAATTGAGATATTCACTTGAAAGTTAGTACACGTATATATTGTAATGACATTTGATTTAGGCCAGTAGAATTAGAAAAACCGCTGGATGAAATTCCTTACAGGTAACCACATGGTTTAGTCGATGTATTTATTGATAAGGAACATACCTGTGAATTTTCTCCCATTTAAAATTGGGGGAACATTTTTAATTAACGTCTTCTTGCGCAAAAATCACGAAAAATGGGGTCTATTGACAATAGCCATATTTGATGTTATTATACGTTTCGCAGGTGATATAAAGACAGTTAATTTGCCGCCTGAATCATTTAAATCGGTTAATAATTTTTTGAAATAATCGAAGAAACTGTCGAAGAAATCGAAAATTTCAATAATTTTTAATTGCGTGAAAAATGTTCCTAAATCCTCAAAACATGTCTCATGTAACCCTGAAGCTACCATAAAAGTTTCATGAAATAATATTTATAACTTTTCGAGAAAATGCATTTGTTTATAAAAAAGGTCTCAAATGTTTAATTCAATCTGACCCAGTTCCCGTCATCAAAAATGATTCTTCCGGAGCAATTTTTTTTCGTCGTGACGTCTAGTTCACGAATACATTGTTGGCATAACGATTTTTTAATATTTTGAATAAAATGGCGTTTGAAAAATTAGGACTTTTTCGGACAGCGTTTTTTGCGAATATTTAATAACAAATTAATATATCGGCATAAAACTCATATTCTGGTAGCTGGTATTTTTACACGAATTAAAAAAAAATGTTGTAAGATGCTTAGAAGCCGAGATAATTTTTTTAGTTGTTAATTACGCCATTTGTTTATTTCTTAACATAAACATTTGAAATTTACATAGTAACTAGTTGAGGACTTGAATTTTGTAATTCAGAGAACTGCCACGCATGATGTTATGTTTTAAGGGACGTAGTGTCAATTTTTGTACACCACAGTCTGAATGAGCCTTCGTGTTCCGCCCTCAGCTGTCCACGTGAACGTTTTTGGTCAAGCGACTTCAAATTCCGTCGGCAAAAAAGTATCGATGTATCTCCGTCATTTACGATGCGATTTTGACTTTTTTTTTTAATTTGGGGTAGCACGATGAAATATTAACTACGGTATTAACATTGTTGAAAAATTGTTAATAAATTTGATAAAAACAATTTAAATAAAAATTTTTTTTGCCTTTTATTCGAGGAGCGGAGTGCCGAATGAGTACTTAATAATAAACTAATGGAACATCATGATTGTGGTTTATAATAAGATGTTTAAATTTATTAGCACCCCTTTTTGACCCCATGCAATTATGGTTTGTCGTCCTTTTTTGGGTACCTGATAAGAGCTGGAATTATTCTGTTCGCCGCAGAGCCATGCAGTTATCGGTATCTTCGCGAAGGTGCACAGAAAAATAAATACAAAGATTCGATACAAGAAGTTCTTTATAAAGAAAAATAGTAATATAATTTGTAAATTAAATTCATTATTATTGTACGTGTAAAATAAAAATTATAAAAATCAATTATTGCTTGAAATTGGTATACAAAGCCGTGTTTGTTGTATAAAGATTATCGTATCAATACCTAGTAGTGAACATTATTACGACAATTTATATGCAATTGGAATGTTAATATAAATAACGATATACTTACAGTTTACTAATCTCGTGCGAAAGAATCGCTGTGGAAGCAGGTTAATAGTCCTCGAATAAGTCACTTTACTAACTCGATGTAAAAAGTGACTTTTGGACACATATATATCCACGTTGCTACTTTTATCTACTTAGTTGAAATAGTAATAAACAGTACAAACAGTATCAATACGTGTACGCCACATGTTTCGAACTGAGCTAACCCACAAATTCTCACCAAAACAGAAACGTCAAACTGTGGTGTACAAAAATTGACATTACGTCCCTTAAAACATAACATTATACGTGGCAGTTCACTCAATTATAAAATTGAAGTCTTCAACCAGCTACTATGTAAATTTCAAATGTTTATGTTAATGACTAAACAAATGGCGTAATTAACAACTAAAAAAATTATCCCTGCTTCTAATCATCTTACAACAATCATTTTTCTATTCTTTATAGGATTTTGCAAACAGCAGAAAAAATAACTATTTATAACTAAAAGAAAAACTTTGTGTAAAAATATTTATGAAATCTTTGCATTCTTTAGTTAACCTGAATTCTGGTTATACTGGCGAATTAAAATCCTAAAATGAATTTGTCTAATTTCTTATTTGACAATTCTTATTCTAACACTAGCATCCACACAATCCCCTACGGCCATGTAGATTAAACTAGTATCTACAAACCCCCTACGATCATGAAGATTCAGTTAAAAATGAGAACAAATGCCTAGTTTAATCTGCATGGCCGTAGGGGACTGTGTGGATGCTAGTGTTACACTGAGAATTGTCAAATAAGAAATTAGACAAATTCATTTTAGGATTTTAATTTGCCAGCATAACCAGAATTCAGGTTATCGAAAGAATGCAAAGATTTCATTAATATTTTAACACAAAGTTTTTCTTTTAGTTATAAATAGTTATTTTTTCTGCTGTTTGCAAAATCCTATAAAGAATATGTCTCAATACAATTATAAGCAAACAAATAATAATTCATTATTAAACAATCTTTCTTTTTAAATTCGTGTAAAAATATCAGCTACCAGAATATGACAGTTTTATGCCGATATATTAATTTGTTATTAAGATATTCGCAAAAAACGCTGTCCGAAAAAGTCGTACTTTTTCAAACGCCATTTTGTTTATGAAAATATTAAACAATCTTTATGCTAACGATGCATTCGTAAACTAGATGTCACAACGAAAAAAATGAGCTCAGATGAGTCATTTTTGATGGCGGGAACTGGGTCAGATGGAATTAAACATTTGAGACCTTTTTTATACACAAATGCATTTTCTTGAAAAGTCATAAATATTTTTTGACGAAAATTTTATGGTAGCTTCAGGGTTATATGAGACATATTTCCACCAAGTTTTGAGGATTTAGGAACATTTTTCACGGAATTTAACATTATTGAAATTTTAAAAAATAAAAAAAAAAAAAATTAACCGATTTAAATAATTCGAGCGGCAAATTAACTATCTTTATATCACCTACGAAACGTATAACATCAAATATGATTATTGTCAATCGGCTTAAAGCTACGCATAAAAAAACACGATTTTTCGTGGTTTTTGCGCAAGAAAACCTTAATTAAAGAATGTTCCCCTACTTTAAAATGGGAGGAAACTCACAGGTATGTTCCTTATCAATAAGTACATCGACTAAACCATGTGGTTATTTGTAATTTCATGCAAGATTAGCCTTCCCATGAGCTGATTCTACTGGCCTAATTGAGATGATTCTGTTGAAGGGGTGGGAGGTGGTAAGTTGTGAATAGGTGAAAATAAGTATAGCAAGCTAGAAACTTCATTTTTAACGTATATGGTAGAAGCCAACGCCTCAAATTTTTCTAAGACATCTGCCCCAAATATTATTAAAAATCTGTGACCAATAATTTCCACATACTATACTAGGGCCACTAAATGTAGCCACTAGAGTCAGGGGCGTGCGGATTTAAGAATTTCGTAAATTCGTACGTGCGTTATGCGAAGAAATGAAAGCACTCAGATTGTGTTAATTATGTAGAAACTACCAATTGTCTTAAATTTAAAATATTATACTTAAATCCGGCAACATTATCTCTACGCATTATAGCAGCGCAGCTGCAAATTTTTGGCCGTCCCATTGAAACCGTTACTGTTGTAAATATGTATGTGACGCTACTGAATACTTAGGTTAGCTTCGTGAGGTTTGTTTATCACAATTTTGCAAGTAGTTGAACAAATTATTAGGTATAAAGGCACCACAATCAAACGTTTATTCTATTTGGTCGATTGTATTAATTACACATAATAACCTAGTCGTGATTTTCATCTCTGGTAGGTGGATAAAACATAAACCATTTCTCTCGATTATGTGGGATTATATAGTAAAACGAGGTGCCGCTTAAGTTTTACATAACAGCTACTATCCTTTGACCAGAATGCCGCTGATTTTTTGCTCTATTGCGAAAACTTTTTGGCGCTACTATAGAGTGCAAATATAGTCTAGATGTTTCCTTTAAAGTAACTTGAATGAAAAATCTGGATGTGGAAGTAGTGACTCCTTAGGCAGCGGTCTTGCCACTTGTTCTTTTTATCGAATCTTCGTACAAGGCACCGTAGGCGGGGATTCTGAAGCTTTGATATCAAATTTGCGATGCGTTAAGGAATAGAGAAACCTTGAACTTTCTTGAAAATCGTTCAAAACTTCATTCAGGACGTTTTGATGTTGAAACAGTTCGATTTTGATATCGAACTTACGTTGTATCATCACCAAGAGGAACGAAATAAGCAAATAAAAGTAAATAAGTAACACAAATTAAATCAAGTTTTTACTAAATACTAAAACTGCACTAAAAGGGCAAATGCTGTGATAGAAGGAACATATAAGTTTTCTTTAGTGCAGTTTTAATAAAAGCGTATTTTAAAAGAATATTATTTTGTTCAATAGCCTGCAGTAGTTTAGAAAATGTAATTTAAATATTGCAAAAAATTGAATTACTTACGTATGGCCTTGTAGTCGTTGCATTGTTTACAGAATGGGTTGGTTTACAAATCAAAATACAAGACACAATTACCGCACTACATAACCGTTTAATTATAGACATTGTCAAGTGAGGAGATCAACCGCTACTAAAGAATCTAATAAAGTTTAATAACGTTATATTCAGAAAACATAAACATTACTTCAGTGTTAATAATAAAAAAATCATATGGTAACGTAACAGATAGACGATCGCTCGGCGGCGGCGTCTGTTATATGTTAACATCAAGCCTGTTATATGGAACGATAAAATTTATTTATATTTGTACCAGGGCTGTTAAAAAAGTTTAGTTAATTTAGTAAGTATTGTATTCAGTATTGAGGAAAAATACAATTAACATAGGACATTTCACGGCAACAATGCTAAAGTTAACTCCGTACCTAGTTTGCTAGTTATTAAATTACAATCGATTGAAGTGATATATTACTCTGTCAAACACAATGCACGATTTTAAATTATTTATCACGATTTATGTTTTGTGGTAACGACTGAGTTTCCGGATTTGGATGTGATCATCATACCCAGTTCATACTACTAAGCGATTAGAAGTTGAATTCGGACGTGACCGATTGCGTATACCTATTTAATTAACTTTTGCTCAGATGAGACACAATTTTTTTATACATAGTTCCTAGAAGTACACAGCTAATAAGTACCTTATTGTTTATTGTTTAAATAGGTATTCACAGTCGACAGCGCCGGTTTGCAAGATTCTTGACTTCGTAATAGTTTTGTTAAAATAACCTTAATGATATGAGCCAACCTTCGTAAAGTTTATTCAAACCTGTATATCGCAGTTTGGATATCTTGTAAATCTTACTTTTGTATGCTTAATCAATAATATTAGTAAAATATTGCTCTAAAATTATAATAGGTATATTATAGTTTATATACAACACAATAATTTGGGTGCCTCCTGCAGATCACCTTGTACGATAGATATGGCCTAATATCGATAAGGAATATTCCACTATGCTATTTTGCATATCCTCTAAAGGATGGTGGTCAAATTGGCCTGACTATGTATAGTATGTATACAAACTCAGTGTAGACCATATAAAAGATCTCCATACAAGTTTAATAGTCCAGTCGATAAAGTAAAAAATACACCAGTAGCTCGCAAAAAATGCTATCTTTTCCTTTCGTAACTGTTAGTGCGAGGATTAAACATCACAAAACCACAAAAATCAGTTGTGGGGGTGCCTCGCAACCCCCCAAAATAACCACCCCTTCGGTGAGAAAAGCCTTGTTTTACTGATAACTCGTTAACCGTTGAAGATACAAAAAAATTGTTCATCATAAGTCTGTCGCAGTTAGAAGCATTTTGTCGCTGACAGACCAATTCATATGCATAAAGGGGACCTCAAACTTAATTAGAAAAAAATACGAAGGTAGTGTTTTGTCGCGGCCATTGTAAAAGCTTATTTAAAAAAAAGAAGCTTGTCGCGCGCTTCATAATTAAGAAAGCTTGACTAATTGCCTAAAAAAAGTTCTGTTGCAATTTTGCCATGGTTTTCGAGAATATCGATATTGACAAAAATTGCAAAACTTGTATTTTTAATGCGTGCGAATTTTCGTTTATTTGAAATTGTTTGTGCGCGGCCTACAGAAAAAATAGAATAGCTTGAAAACCAAACAAGCTAGGGAGAACAATCAAAATGGGTTTTAAATGGGAATATAAACTCTCTTGTGTTGCTATTTCTGAGGGTTATTGATATTTATTAGTATGTAAAATAACTGACTATAATGTAAGTTATAAATGCATTATCTTTTAGTTCAAGGTAGTACTTCAATGCAGAAAAAGTAAGGAATAAAAATATTTACATTTATAAATTTAACAGCATGTTAAAGTTAGCAAACAAAAAAAAATATCCAAAAAGGCTGCATATTCTATTCTTTGATGATATATTTTTATTACAATTTTGTAACTATTAAATGATTAGAAACAGTAGTTATATGATACATAAACTCAAAAAAAATTAAGCTAAAGTTTCGAGATATTTGGGTCTTTTTTTATTTTTAGGAAACAAAACAGTCAACAAAAATTGACCAAAATTTGGCTAACTTCAACATGCTGGTAAATTTGTAAATGAGAATATTTTTATTCCTAACTTTTTCTGCATTGATGTACTACCTTGAACTAAAAGACAATGCATTTATAACTTATATTAAAGTCAGCTATTTTTTATGGGCCTGTGAATAGTTAAAAGTGCAAACAATCAAGAGGTAACTATGTTATATTGTTATTTTTATATACTAATAGATATCAATAGCCATCAAAAATGGAAACACAAGGGAGCATTTTATGTCCCATTTAAAAAGGCATTTTGATTTTTCTTCCTAGCATGTTTGGTTTTCGAACGATAAATTTTTTCTATAGCCCGCGCGTAAAAAATTTCAAATAAACGAGAATTCGTGCGCATTAAAATACAATTTTTGCAATTTTTTCAATATTGATTTTGTCGAAAACCATGGCATAGGTATAGAAGAAAATTGCAACAAGACTTTTTAGGCAATTCCTCAAGCTTTCTTTTTATGATGATCATTTTTTTATATTTGCAACAGTGAATCAGTAAGATTAGGCGTTTTTCACCGAAAGGGTGGTATTTTGGGGGGTTGCGCGGTACCCCCTGAACTGATTATCGTGGTTTTGTGATGTATAATCTCTCCACTAACAGCCACTGAAGGAAAATCTCAGATAACATTTTTTTTATGGAAATATTTATAATTATTGGACTATAAGTTTATACTATGGCGACATGTTATGTCTAAGCATCAGATATATTAAGGTTTCGACACAGGAGACAGGAACTGCACGGAAGTGAAAAGTAGCGTTCTCGGTGGGACTAAATTTGTTCATAGTTGTCATGGTAATAACACATATGTCTATATGTCTGTCAAAAGTTATATGATAATTGTTGATGTGGTACGATTAACAGTCTTACAATGCCTCATGTTAATATATGACACTTAAAAGATTTTAAGCCTCTAATTAATACTATCTGCAGAGGATTGCTGATTAATTATACCTGAAAAGTTATTAAAAAATGAAACAAAGTACAAATAACTCAATTTATTAAATGAGCATGAGACGTCAGGTGTGAGTGAATAAAAAAACACTTTCGTTAAATATACAAAAACAATATAGCATGAACAATAAATACTATATACAAATTATTATATATATTAAAATAAAATATTTCTGTCAATCACCTCTGTGAATCCTTATTTTCATAAGGATAATAAACCAAACTGCAAATAATTGCGAGCCTGGCCGCGTTAAGTATAGAAATCACATTCTACAAACAAAACGCTTTGTTTTGATTTAAACAAAACATATATATATATAATATATAGAAATGCAAAATATATACTCAAACATTTGCGTCTGGCCACTTGCGCGTAAAATAAATGTTTTGCTATTATAGCAACAAAAGTTAAATGATAACAATTTTTACAGTAATATCAAAATCTATAAACCAGTTACATAAAAGAAACCGACACGTTAATATTCGAGGGGTTAGTTGTTGGACTAACATATATTCTCGCACACCATGAGCTTGAGAACACGCTGTGTAAATTCGACACTCGCGACGATTTCACTAATTAGTTTTCAGGGAAACCATCGATGAAAACTAAATGTTTATAACTGGATGTCATGTCCGGAAAATATAATTCTTGTTACCGAACATCCAGGGACTACATGATCATAACTAACTAAATACGTTAGCGAACGTTGTTTATGGCGTCGGGCATTTAAAATGCAGAACAAGTAGAAAGTTGATAAACGTACTTACAATTTGATACCTCTTTAACATGTATCAATTTACCAAAGAAGGTAGACTGGATGACCAATATTATAAATTTTTTAAAGTGTGGTATAATTCTCCACGACTGACCCAGGCAGTACTCTTATTATCGAGTGGATTAAAAGTGGCCCGTTACATATATTTTGTCTCTACATCATTTCTCTAAGTGTAGTATCACAAATAACTGTCACTTCGAGGTAATAAAAATCAGACCCTCCAACATTTTGATGTCGGTTGCAGCGGTATCTTTGGGTATCGCGGCAAGCTTTCGTTTCAGTATAGTTCCCCTCTTCTGTGATTTGGATAAGAGTTATTCATTTTCCAACTGACTGCATGGTGAAAGCATAAATATATTCATTACAGAAGAAGATGTTGATATTGCTATTGTCTATACTGCTATCGAAACATTCGAGAATAATGATGAAGTTGTCGTGATTGGATAATTCGTCGATCTTATTGTTTTATTAATGGCCCCCACCGCGGAAAATGTCAATTAACAGTCCACTAAACTTACAAGTGTGAAACATACTTTTTTTACTGGTAATCTGAGAAGGTAAAGAATCTAGGTAAAAAATTATAATAAAAAACCGCCTAGGTAAATAATGAATAATTTTCTATATTTTTAATGAAATGAATAGAAACGTGTTAACTTAATTCTAAGCAAAAACAAAATAAACTCTGAAATTCAACACTGGTAAGTGATATGATGAAAATTATAAAAAAATATTTCAAATTATAGTTAATTGTACAGTTATGACAAATCATGTGTATACCTGCTTTCTCTTTATTAATAGATCTAACGTTTGTAACAGGTATATTTACTTCTGCATTATGAATAGTTTTGGAATTTTGAGAACATTGATTGACACTTGGCACTAAATCATCACTAGCCTGGAAGTTTTCAAGGACAACGTCTTGATGTGCAAAGGGAACGGAAGATATACTTTAATTTTCATTGGATAAAGTGGGTCTTTGTACTAATTTGGCAATTCTCTTCTTGTCACCTATCCATTCCTCAACATACCCTTCAGCCACTGTAGCCGACTTCCACCCACCGTGCTTTTTTAAGCTTAGTAAGTCTCCTCCATTCTCTGCCAGAAGTGCTGACGAGCTGCGCCGTGAATGACCAGTATAACATTTAGGATTCTCTAATTTCAAATATTGAGCTATGATATAGGGTACTTTACTAATAGTATTGTGCCAAATATTTTAATATGTTTAATATGTTCACCTCTACGGTATAAATTAAAAAGTTTTCTAATGTCAGTAGGCCTCTTAGCTAAGTATTTTTTTAATAATATTAATCCATTGTGGCTTAATAATAACAAAGTTTCTAGATGTTCCATTCTTTGAATTAGGAATATTTATTACAATAATATCATCTCGGATGTCTAAATCATCAAAAACCATATTGCACAGTTCGTCTGTTCTGCAGGCACCTGCCACCCCAATTACCACAATAGCCTAGAATATAGTTCTTGTAAAAAATTAAACACAAAATAATTTTAAAATGTGCGTTTTTGATAGATATTCATCATCAGAAGCTTCAATTATAAATTTGTCGATACCTTCTTTTGCAAATACAAGTGATTTTTTGGGTTTATATGCATTGCTTTTTCTTTCTGCTTTAAAAATGCTGTAAATTTGCAAAACTTTGAAATGTCAATGTTTACTTTTGTTGCAACAGTGGATTTCAACATAGAATGATTTGCCCACAATGTTTTATATTTTTTGCAGGCATCTTCTTCTTTGAAATATGCCAATAAAACATTTTCTGTTATTATAACAGCTCCCTTTTTTTCACTCCATATTTTTATTGAGTGTATATGCATTTATGTACAATATTTTTGATTTTTCTGGCAACAAATCGCTACTTACACTAGTTGCACCTCTATAAGTTTAGGCGGGGTACACATTTCCATCTCTAAATCACGGTCACTAAAGTTCTCACCCATTTAACAATTTTATTCGCACGTTTTACGTAGAATTTTTAGAAAGCGTCCATTTTCTGGAAAATGACATTTAAAATTACATTCCATTGACCATTTTCGGTAACCTAATTTTGACACAGGTAATAGAAACATCATCCAATCACAGAGGAATTAAAGATGAGTTGCTAACAGAAGCTTGTTATTAAAAAATAACAACTCTTCACCGTCTCTAAAAAACAAAACAATGAGTTGTGTGTCCTCCACGCCACCAGCGTGACGAAAATCTCCCAGACCAATTGATATTTCGAAATATTTCAAAATAAATGGGAAATGATTAATATCAAAATATAATCAAATCAAATATAGTAATATATCAATGTTAGTAGTAAAAAAATCTATGTATACTTCGTATTCGTGGGTCCGTATTTTTTTTTTTTGGAAAAGGAAAGTTGCTGTAAGTAACACTGTTTAATAAACGAAAATACATAGGCAAACTCGTTGTTGTTTTTTACAACGCCAAGTCCTTTTCTGAGGAAATTGAAAATACTGAAGGACGATTCACTTTACAATACTTGACAATCAGAAGGCAGCTTGAGTAAGCAAATATTTGCCTCTTTAATATTTTTTTTGCCAAGAAAACAACGCTGTAGCTTTATTGACACTATCATCAGCACTACCGTCGTACTTCCAAATTCGAGCCTGGCGTGGACCATCATTACAACCATGGGTATGAGGCTGGAAGAGAATTAACAACAACTACACTACCAAGGTACCAGGCCCAGCTTCTATCTTATCATTAATAACCCACAACTATTAGGAAGGCTGTGGTAAGCGGTGTAACTATGCAAGGGCGAGGTTACGTTGTTTAACTTTGTGTAAATACTACGAACGATGGTATTGATTGACAATATTGAACGACTTCAGTGGATTAGACAAGTTGGGTAAACGATTTGATAAACGTACCAAGAGTTCTTCCTCAACGTAGACGTGCAAATGAACTCAAGCCACCAAAGGTGCTGTAGCACTCAGTCTGTAAAATCTGGTGAAGAGAAAGATGACATGTTATCTCAAACTTGTAGACTATGCTCGTAGGCCATATTTTGGCAAGAGTATGTGAAGCGAGCCCCGATTGGAGGTCACCCCTCAGTTTGATCTCATATTGCTCGAAAGCCATCGAGTCTATCGGTAATATGCTTAGGACCTTATTTGTATTAAAGTTTATACCGACTGTTCTTGCTGAGAATAAAATTTAGGGTGGGACCAATCGTTTCATTTGAAAATGCCAGGTAGGGAACCTACCTATTTCGTTTCTTAAAAATCGCTCTCTGCTGCATATAATTCCAAAAGGTAAAACATTATAATTTATTTCCTTTATTCGTCGATTTTAGATCTAATTTCAGTGTAATAATAACATTTATAGAATATAGGACGAAATTGAAAATTTGCCACCAGCTGAATCGCTTTATAAGATTCATCTTGCCTATACTTGTGACCGTCTCAGAAGTGTTCTTGGATATAGAATTGTTGGAATTTTCGAATAATATAGAAAAATGTCTGATAAGAATATTAAATATATATTTCTCTCCTTAGATGCTTTTTAATAACATAAAAGATAGAAAATCAGTGCATGTGTAACAATACTCACTAAAAAAATTCCTTGGTCATAAAGCTTCAGCCGTGTTTATGTTGCATTTTAACTTTGTCTATTGATGTTAAGATTCTCTCATCAATGTTTTTGTACACATTGAAACTTCCTAGCATTTATTATTTTAATATCATGATGTGAGAAATAATAATTTTAAAATCATGTTTTCTTAGGTAACGTCTAAAGAAATAAATACCGCTCTAAATTCGTATAACCGCAGAATAAAAATATGCCAATATTAAGTTTTTAAATACCTTTGCATTTTTGAGTTTGATTAGCGATTAGATATTATGCAAGTAAAATGTTCTCTAATATCGTTATCACAACTACAAGACTTTGTCTACGTGTTCACAATATTTGGCAGACATTTTGTGATATATGCTTTATTTTAGTTGGCTATCATTACTTCATCTGTTACGGGATTTGGTGTATATACTAAAAGCCAAGGCCTTAGTTTTTATAACATTTGACAAAACAGCACCATTGTGGTTAATAAAATAAAACTCTTACCTAGTAAGAGTCAAGAAATTTGGGATTTTCCGTATATACTAGAATGTAAGGCCTGTATTTTTTTTTATAACATCTGCACCTATTTCCAAATAGACTTAGGGGCCATTACTTTCGGTCTAAAACTTTAACCGTCTGCTAAATCATTCGAAGTACAATTGTTTTCATGGTAACTGAATTAGTTTGACCCACGATTTACGTTTAATGGGGACTGAAAGTAATGGCCCTTACATACCAAATATTATTATACTCTTCGCAAATACAAAACGAAAAGTATATTGCATTCGATCGGCACATTTGTAAAACCGGTAATATTGCTCGTAGAGAAAAAAATTTAATTTGACTGTGTTGGTGATCGAATTCTGAACAACTTTCAAAATGTCCGCCTATCTGTTCGTCCGTCACGTTTCTTGTAAGATAACTTAAGAACGAAAAGCCCGATTGTATTGAAACTTGGACAGTAGGTTAGTGTTAGCTAGATGAGCTATTTTTTCTGAACAAAATCGATCAACGAATAAAAAAGTCATTAACTTTTTAAATTTGAAAGAAAAAACATGTTTGTTTTGTTTCGTAATTAAACAAGAAATGTCTAAAACTAATATTATTTACAAAAAGAAACTGCGAAGAGTATCCTATTAGTAGAGGGTCCACACCTTCGAAAGCCGTCTAAATCGCCAAGTAACCCATTCCGGCAAGGTAAATAAATTTTGAGCTCGCATATCGAAAGAGGGTCCTAATGGGCATCCGAAATGGCTTGTTGGACTTTTTTTGGCGCTTGCACAACTTCTCCACAAGAAAAAAAGATGGCGGAACGTTATTTCAAGAATGTGTGTTTTTGAACATATACCTCTCGCTAGAAAATTAACTACGTACGATATTGATGTGATTTTTTATATTTGTATACTACTGACATGAGCGCATATATCTGTACTGTTAGAATTTCAAAATCACTTACGATTTTTTTCTAAATAAATCCTAAATCACAGGAAGTAAATTTGTGTGTTTGAATTTTCGACGTGCGATCAACTATATTAAATGTTTAATTTTTTTATATATTATATGCGAATGAAATATGGTCTAAAGATCAAAAAAGTTTTTGCAAAAAAAATTAGCTCCATATCTTTTACAATTTTTGAGTTACAGACTTTTCAAATTAAACCATAATTTAGGTCCGTGATACTCCTATTACCATGCGGCTATTATCTCACGTACTGCTATGTGGTTAATTGTAATGCATCAAGATAGTAAGCCAATACATTTTTGATATTGTGTTATTATTATTTATAAATTTACAAAAATATTAATATGTAAAATGAAACTCATTTGGCATAGTATTTATTAGATCTATAGTTTATGAAGGTGTTGTATATGGAGATATTTATTATATATACCATCATTATACAATATAGAAATAAAATATAAACACGTACACAAAACGTGTAATTTATAAGTAATAATAATAATAATAATAATAATAATAATAATGCATAATTATACACAGCTCAGTAAGCATCGACAACGCACTACTAGACTAGTAAGAATTACTCTGTATTATTTCTGCCCTTAAAACAATTGTAGGAAAGGTCACATGCACATGCAACAGAACATCAACATTTTTAGTCACACTCTACTTTACAATTCCACTTTTTGTTTTTTTTTAACCACTTGTGGTTTTTTGTCATCATTTGTGGGTTTATTTGGTTATTCTCTATCAGATATCCAAATTTTCTGGAAGAGTGTGATGTGTTTTCTTAACCGTTTTTCAAGTCACCGAGGTAATTTGTTTAAAATCCAGAATTCTGTGTTAGGTAAGGAAAGTATAGGAGAATCTAAACCACTTCCTGTGAATAATTTTTACAATTAAAATTATTTTGCAATAAGCAGGGTTTGACCCTGCTTCGCTAAGTACTTCAGTTGCAAGCTAAGCTAAGCATAACAAACTACTGGACTTAATCGTTTCAAATGCAGTAAGTAAGCTCTCTTGTAGGACTTAGCGAAAGTATGTCTAATAACTTTATGAAAAATAAATGCTACCTTGGTGAATCTAATTAAACTCACTATGGCCATACAGATTCACATAGGTCTTACGACCATCTTCAATGACACGATCACCAATTGCATCGCAGTTATATCCAAGATTAGTCAAACTGTTTAAATGGCCTGTTTGATTTAAGGCAACTGTAACTGCTCACTTTTTCCCCTTCGGAAAGAATAACTGACAGGTCACACAATACATAGACTGCCAATAAACAATATTTACAATATTTTCTTCTTCATGTTTTTCACCTAATTATTTGTTGGTTTCGTGAATACCATAAAATACCCTTTGTTGTCGTATACCCACAAAACTTTTGTAGTTTTTCTATTTTGGAAAAATTAAACATACCTTTCGTAAATATTATTGTGTTCGTTTGTTCATCACTGCACTTCAAATTTTATGCTAGGCGTGAGGAATCCAAGTTCACATTGTTGGGCAGCATTTGTCCTTATTTACACCAATATTCAGGGCTTGTTTTCTTATCATGTCATATCGTACTTTTTTTAAATAAAAATAAATTTTAAGTTTAGGTCAATTTTTATTTTTAAACTCAATTTATTAAAACTTATTAACGATTTCGTACTCTATTTGCAAGTCTAGATATACTGTCCCAAACCAAAATGACAAATTGGACGTACTTCAAAGTTTCCTTGTTAAATGACCGGCTTTTTTCAAAATCAATAAACCATTATTTTTGCATCTGCCTCATAGAATTAAATTAAAAAATAGAATGAAACTATTTAAAAAAATAAGATGTGCTGAGATTAGCGGCATAAAATGTCAAATATCTCAAGAAGAGCGTATAATGAAGTACGTCATTTTGGCTTAGGACGGCAGTATATTACATGTAACAAATTACATCATAATTTAAAACCACGTATTTATTGCACCGAAATAATTGTTTAATAATTTTCAGACAATGAGTGATCTAATAATCAAGAATAATATAACATCTAAGTCAAATTAGGTATTAGACTAATATATGATCTATCCACAATTGCACAGAACGAGCCCTGCCGTAGCTGTCACGTTGCGCGCTAATAACAAGACATTATTACGGTCGAATTTAAAAATCCGCATCTCGAAAACTGTATAAGATATCGAGCTAATTTTTTTTGCAAAAACTTTTTTGATCTTTAGACCATATTTCATTCGTATGTAATAGATACAAAATTCGAATATTTAATATAGTTGCCCGCACGTCGAAATTTCAAACACACAAAATTCGTTCATGTGATTTTGGATTTATTTAGAAAAAAACCGTAAGTGATTTTGAAGGTCTATTAGTACAGATAGATGCGCTCGTGTTTGTAGTATATAGATATAAAAAATCAGATTGATATCGCAAGTAGTTAATTTTTTAGGAAGAGGTAAACGTTTAAAAACACAAATTCTTGAAATAACATTCGGCCATGTTTTTTTCTTGTGGAGAAGTTGCGCAAGCGCCAACAAAAGTCCAACAAGCCATTTCTGATGCCCCTAAGGACCCTCTTCCTGAATTCGTTTCCAAAAATCATTTACCTTGTTGGAATGGGTCATTTCAATTTCTAAAGCTTTGGACCCCTTACTATATAGAATGTGCAACAATTATTTAAAAAGTGCAGTAAACTGACGAATTCTTCTCTGTCAAGTAATTCTCTACAACAGCGCCAACAGACCGAAAGACACACAGTCAGTCTGTCTGTCTGTCGAAGTAAAAAGTCTGCCTGGGAAGTAAAAACATAGCGATTTTTAACAAATATATTTTGCATTCATTACTTGAAATTTAAAAAAATTATTCGGTTACAATATATCTATTTGATTAAACCAAATAGGTATAATAAAATATTAGTATGTAATTGTTTCCTCTTCAGGTACATTTTCAGTCTCCGCTCAGTATTGCAGTATTGATATTATTTAGAATTCCCTCTTACATCATACATCTCATTATATCTTTTTTTTTGTTTTTGAATATATTAACTAATTCTAATTTAAATTGATGAATCACACAGATGAATTGAATTGTTAATGAGTATAGTACAAAACAGTAAATCAAGGATAGAATCAAATACACATGAAAATACTTGTAACTGTTTTAACTTTTTCAAAATACCTATTACAGATAAGTATAAAATATATATCAATTTTATACAATTATGAGAAAGAAAATATGCCCACTACGCATAGTATAACTACGATCATAATTATTTTTAATTTAAATTATCCTGTTCAATGGAACAAAAGACAAATAAAACAATAGCACTTGCCAACAGTTATAGCAAACTTTAAAATATCCACAGTCACATGTTTCGGCATGTAGGACTCCTCAGTGCAGCTACTTCTAAGGCTCTCTAAACTGATTTTTTACTTCCCTCGCATACCGAAGGGAAGTATTGTATTCGAGAAAAAATCACCCTGCGAGATTTTTACGGATTCTGACGTTTCAGATCACGGAGATTACGAAAATATAGGTTTTTCAATTCCGTCAGTCTGTCTGTCTGTCTGTCTGTCGGTCTGTCTGTCTGTCTGTCTGTTGGTGTATTTACTAAAAAACTACTTGACGGAGAGCAGTTAAATTTGGCAGGTAGTTGACGCTACTGTCAGCGCAGAAATGGTAGAAATTTCACTGGAAAATATACAGGGTGGACCGTCTAAACGGAATAAATAGTGAAAAAAATTTTTTTTCGCTCAAATAAAAAATTTCCACGTTTCATGACGCGCTAATCCTATTTCGGGAAAAAAAATTTTTGAACATTTTTTTCACCAACATTTTTGACAAATTTTTTACCAAGGTGAAAAATTTTTTTTTGCTCAAATTTAAAATTTCTACGTTTCATGGCATTCTAAAACTATTTAAAAAAAAAAAAATTTTTACCATTTTTGAAAAATTTTTTTCTACTAAAATGATAAATTTTTTTTTCTTCGAATTTAAAATTTCCACGTTTCATGGCATTCTAAGCCTGATTAAAAAAAAAAAAAAATTGAAAATTTTTTGAAACTTTTTCTTACCAACATTTTTGAAATTTTTTTTCCATTAAAATTGATGGATTTTTTTTATTTCTTCATTTACCTCAATTTACCACTAAGATATAATTTTTTTTCTTTGTTCAGATTTAAACTATCCACGTTTCCATGGCATTCTAAAACTATTCAAACAAGTTTAAAAATGTTTTTGAAAAATTTTTTAAAAAATTTGAAAACATTTTTAATCTATTTATCACTACTATAGAATAGACGAAAAATTTGGTTTGCTCAAATTTTAAATTTCCACGTTTCATGACATTCCAAACCAATTTCGGAAAAAAAATGTTTGCAACATTTTGTTACCAGTTTGGAAAAAAAATTAACACTAGAATAGATGGAAACTTTTTTTACTCAAATTTAAAAGTTTCACGTTTCATGACATTCTAAACCTATTTAAAAAAAATACATAATTTTTAAATCTTAAACTTCTTTTACCACTAGTATAGAATAGACGGAAACTTTCCTTTTTGCTCAAATTTAAAATTTCTACGTTTGACATTTTAAACCCATTTCAAAAGAAAACATTTTAATTTTTTTTTTAACATTTTTGAAAAATTAAAATAAAAATGAAATTTTTTAACCACCACTATACTTCCACTCCATTACGCGAATGTTGGATTGATGTGACGGATGGCAATAATATCTGACATATACACCTATTATACTTTTATTGAAAAATGTACAGGGTGGTCATCCCAAGGAAAAATTCAGTCATGGTGGACATTTGTAAAGGTATTTGCGCAAGCCTGCCATATGTGGCACCTGTTAATCTGTTATATAGTATTGAGCTTTTGCTGTTGGATGAGCAATCTGTATATTTTTTTGGCCAAAACTTATCAAGTTTTATTTGTAATAATAGCAATAACTATATTCCGATTATTATTCTCAATGTCATTTCGTAATTATTAATTTTTTAGAGTGACTGCCATGCACAAATAACGAGGGAAGTTCTGTGTAAAGACCTTTACCGATTTTTTTTATTAACAAACACTCTCGCCACAATTGTTAATAGATTACCTGAACAGGATATTAAACGTTAAAACTGGATTAATTTTAAACTGGGACTCGACAAAAATTTTAACAACAGAGGTAGATAGCAAAAAAAGAAAAAATTATGAATCCGCGATAATATTATTGAATGAGGATAGATGCGTGTCGAATTGTTCCGTAGATAGTAGTCTGTACAACTTGGTTGCCAATGTTAAAAGAAGAACTTCACAAACTTAACATTGCATAAAAACTAAAAAAACTGTAACTATATCAACAGTCCTATGTAAATAGTAAGTATCTATGGATATTGAATATAACAAAAATTCTTAGAGCTGTGTATTTATCATACACAGCAAACAAGATTTTTCAAAAAAGCCTTGAAAAAGAAAACAGAATAGATTTCCGAAACGTCGGCGAAATATTTAATTTCAAGTTTTTATACTTATTTGTGTTGTTTAATTAAAAAAAAGCAACCTTTAACTGATCCTTTGACGTAAAAGTCACAGGCGTAGAGGTTATTTACCAGTAACATACTGGTTAATTGTGATATTTTGTAGATTCCCCGAGCACCGCTTAAAAAAAACATACATGTGGCAAAAACTCCCAAAGAATTGAAGGAGGCAAAAAAAATAGCAGTTATGTTTCCGAACAATGAAGATGAAGATATTCCTGCTGAAAATGTCTGGTTTCAGCAAGACGGGGCCCCACCTCATTTTGGGATACCAGTGCGTCAGTTTTTAGTGTTTTTAGATTACATTTTTACTGGAAGGTGGATAGGTCGTCGAGGTCCGATTGAGTGGCCCCCGCGTTCGCCGGATTTAACCCCCTTAGACTTTTTTCTTTGGGGTTACGTAAAGTCAAGTGTGTATTTTAACAGACCGGATACCATAGAAGAATTGAAAAACGGGATTGACTTGGAGATGAGACGAATTGCCCATGAGACGATTCAGAACAGCGTGCAAGGTGTCTGCACCCGTCTTGGTCAATGCCAAATGGTTAGAGGGTCGCAATTTGAGCAATGGAGATTATTTTTTTCTCAAAATTTCTTATGTAAGAGATCAATCAATAAAAATATTTTTTTCCAAAAGAATGGCTTAGGTAATACCTATCAATTTTTTTCATATCACCAGAGAGCTAAAGGAATATACCACCAAAAACAGTAAAGAAAATTGTCTATTTCCATTAAAAACAATTTATGATGACATCATAAGTCAAAAGCCAATGACGTCATAAATCGACCTGTTCGAGGATTTTTGTGGCAAATGACACATACCAAAGATATGAATTTTGTGCGTTTCTTTAGGTTCATACTGTATTTTATAGAACTTTTACATATTCAAGAAGTTACATTTGCATCAAATTAGAGTAATAAATCAAGGACTTGATTGTTCATGTTCACATTTAAATTGTTTTCTGCACCTAATAGAAAATGTGTATTAATTTTCCTTGATCATTCGATCAGACAAATTAATAATCTTAGACAAATCTATTAAATATTATGCATGATGCGGCGAAAACAAAGGCCACAGTTTTTTTTAAATTAATTAAACACATATGAAGTCTGAAGTGAACCCAAATAGCTATCAGCTTTCCTAATATAAAGTGTTCACTAAGTTGCGTGGCGCTTAAATACATTCGCCTCTTCGTACTTAAACTGATATTATTTAATAGTTAATTAACAACAGTGCAACATCTGTCGTTTATAATTTTTTAGGCCAAATGAAGACGGCCGTACATCATTAATCAAAGTTAAATTAAGACAATAATTATTTCAGAATGTTGTCAAATAATAATAAAGATCCCATAAAAATCGTGCGCAGATTTGTAGTGAATTATGCTTCCCATAATTTCAGAAACTGTACATTGCGTGTTCCGAAGATAATTACATTTATCTCTTGCAATGAATAGTAAATGCTATAATGTAGAGTTTAAATAAGAATTATGGAAACGTTGTTATTTTGATTAACTAATTTGAGTATTCTTGTTTCCTTGTTTGTTTGCACCCTGCAACTTCGAACATGTCGGAATTAGTTCCAACAAACTTTCTGGATTAACAGCGTTTTCAAAAGATTAAAAGTATTAAAAGATCCGATTTAACTTACTGATTTAAAGAATTAACCTACTGTTCTAAATAAAACATAATGGTGCAAAATTCTTCAATTTGTACCACAAATTCGTGTTCAGCGAAAACTTTGAAAACTATGACTTGTCTGATGATTCCTTTGGCACCCGGTATAGTGCTTATAGAAAAAAAAAATTATTAATTTATTTCAATGTAATAATTAATAGTCAGTAAAAACAAGCAAAACACTGAAAACGCAAAAATGTAACTTACAAGTCTTAGGCCCGGATGTACCATCTTGTTGAACTTTGGTTCACTGCTGAACGAGATCAAGTAATGAATTTAAGTTGTACCATTGCGTTCTATAGTGGATCAAGAACAATTTAGTTGAACGGTCCTTTTGGTTGGTTCAAGGAAAGTTCAAGTAGTTCAAGTCCACATAACCTAACTTAATCTAAATTAAATTGTCATTTGCCGAGATTTCAAATATCCGAATGATTGTATACCCATTTTATCCTCTAGCCTTTCTGACGCGCGACTTTTAAATGATGGAGGAGCAAGCTGCAGAAGATATGTTTGATGAATTAACCGATGATGAAGATTTTATGGAGTTGGTACATATTATGTTGAATAGAGGATGCCGGCAACATTATAAGCATCGCGTCAATCATTTCACTAAATGGAATACTTCAGAATTCCTTGCGAGGTTCAGACTATCGAAATATGTTGTAAGATTCGTAATAGGCAGAATTGCAGATGAATACGTCCGGCCCACCGCCAGTCCCTAGAATTTTCAATTTCTCATCTGTATATGTTTCGTCCGCATTAGTAATAATAAATATACACCTATTTATCTAGTTGTTTAGTTTACTTTCGCGCGTTACATTTTAAATTCTCTTTCTTTGAATGGTATTGTCAGGGTTTTTTGTGACTTCTTACGGCCATGCGCCTCACGCAAAAGGAAGTCAGATTGCTACAACACGTTCGTGGACGCATATACAGGGTGATTCACGTAGGCCATTCATTAGAAGTTTTTCAACTTGCAGTTGGATTAGAAACTTGAAATTTGGTATGCAGCCATAATCGATCATGCCCGTTCTATCTAAAATATTTTCAGTCCTCCAACTATACAGGGTGTGCCAAAAATTGGTACCAACTTTCTTATTTTAAATGGAAACCTATATTTTTCTTTACATGGTTCGATTGGTCTTCTAATTCTGAGTTAAGAGGACCTAAGTTATGTTAACTTATCTATTACAATTTTTGACATATGTCCAATTTTTTGAAAAAAATTGCCGCTGTAGTAGTTTACGAACAAATTTGTATCTCGCAAACCTTTCAAAATTATGAAACCAAATTTGTGAAGCAGTTAGCTGGAAGTCCACGCTAACTTTTGATGTCCCATCGGTGGTCCCATTTTGTACCATATGGGCGCAGTCGATTTTCAAATGTCGCAATCAAAAATTGTCAAAAAGTCAATTTTTTCAAATGGCACCTACTATTTTTTTTCACACTATTCGAAAGAAAATTGAATTTTAGGGTGAGTTACTTAAGCATTCCCTATACCTAACTTCACCTCATATCGAGTTATTCAATAAAAATCAAGAAATACCTTATCTTGCCGAGAGATTCCTTACTTCATCAAGTATGCCATGGAAACAAAAGACAGTTGTAATAATTTTTAAAGAAAAATATGGATTCTTATTTAATTACACACAACATCAACAAATTATTATTAACGAACAAGAACAATATTGACGAAATTCGGTCAGTGAAAACAGTGCACACATTGAGCATTTGTATTGAAATAATTATTTTGTTAATCTGATTATTTGTTGTTATTTTGTTGTTATTATTTATTATTGCAATACGATTTTTGAATAAAAATTAAAATGAAAAATGATTGTTTCCAAAGCCTACTACGTTTTAGAAAAAAAAAAAACAATATTTTTTTCAAAAAATGCCAATAACTCAAAAACGACTGTAGATAGACATACACAATGTTAATAAAACTGGCCCTAAAATTCAATTTTGCATTGATTTCTGGCGTCAGAAATGGTAGGCGCAAAGATGTGCTACGCAATCTGTTGAAAGTAGAATAATAGAATATTTGAACAAAAATATGGTGGTCACATTGAACATTTACGTCAGAATTTCGTCAACATTGTTCTTGTTCGTTAATAATAATTTGTTGATGTTGTGTGTAATTAAATAAGAATCCATATTTTTCTTTAAAAATTATTACAACTGTCTTTTGTTTCCATGGCATACTTGATGAAGTAAGGAATCTCTCGGCAAGATAGGTATTTCTTGATTTTTATTGAATAACTCGATATGGGGTGAAGTTAGGTATAGGGAATGCTTCAGTAACTCACCCTAAAATTCAATTTTCTTTCGAATGGTGTGAAAAAAAATAGTAGGTGCCATTTGAAAAAATTGACTTTTTGACAATTTTTGATTGCGACATTTGAAAATCGACTGCGCCCATATGGTATAAAATGGGACCACCGATGAGACATCAGAAGTTAGTCTGGACTTCCAGCTAACTGCTTCACAAATTTGGTTTCATAATTTTGAAAGGTTTGCGAGATACAAATTTGTTCGTAAACTACTACAGCGGCAATTTTTTTCAAAAAATTGGACATATGTCAAAAATTGTAATAGATAAGTTAATATAACTTAAGCTCTCTAAACTCAGAATTAGAAGACCAATCGAACCATGTAAAGAAAAATATAGGTTTCCATTTAAAATAAGAAAGTTGGTACCAATTTTTGGCACACGCTGTATAGTTGGAGGACTGAAAATATTTTAGATAGAACGGACATGATCGATTATGGCTGCACACCAAATTTCAAGTTTCTAATCCAACTGCAAGTTGAAAAACTTCTAATGAATGGCCTACGTGAATCACCCTGTATAGTATCACTCGCCGCTATCATTAATTGTATTTTATATTGTCTATTTTGCTTCAAATTTGTTGTACGTTTCGTAAATTTGCCGATCTCTAGTGTGTTCAACGTGCCTGCCAGCAGCGTGATATTGTGAGAGCTCTCCCCCCAAAAACCACCCCAACATCAAGACATCAAGAAGACCAAGGCGGGCCTTTATTAAGGTAAGAAATTTGCGCAATTCCTCTGTTCTTACCATTCAAACGCAATTAATTACAGTCCAAATCCGGGCACTCATTCGAGCTGCCGTTTTTTAAGTTAATACCGCACAGTCCCTAGAATTTTCAATTTCTCATCTGCATATTTTCGTTTTGCACGTTTTTTCATATATTCTTTTTACTGTATGAAGAACTCTAAACTGTTGTCCACTACTGCAGTTAAATTCACTTGTTAGGGTTTCTCATGTAGCATTTCTTTTGGCTGGTGAGTACATATCAGTGCCTTCACATTCTAAATTTTTTTTTATTTTTGAATGAGTAACATTAATAATTGTTCTTCAGATTCCGAGAAATTTGTCGTTCTATTAAAGTTCACAGTTTTTTTTCTCTACAATCTCAAAAAAACTTATAACGTTATAACGCAGTTGGATATAAACAAATGGTAAATAACATAGACAAAGAAATTTTTTTATGGTAAATAATATGTATAAATAAAGTATGGTTAATAACGGTGGAATCTTCTTTTTCTGTTAGAGAATTATGGGTCATACTCTGATCCAGTAGTGCCAACAAGCGATGAAAACTGAACGAACGTTTAAAACTGATGGTACAACATAATTGCTCCTGAACTGAGTTCACCGTAGAACTGTCGTTAAACTTAGCTTGAACGTGCTTTTGGTACAACCGGGCCTTAATATATAATTCTGAAATAACGATAAATACAATAAAAATGAAAACCCCTGCCTAAGGAATCACTACTTCCACATCTAGATGTTTCATCCAAGTCACTTTAAAAGAAACATGTTGACTATATTTGCACTCTAGTATGTGGAAATTATTGAATAGAATTTTAATAGTGTCGATGGGGGGGGGGGGGCGGATGGGAGGGGAGTGAAAACTATTAGAAAGAAATCTGAGGCCTTGGTTTCTAGTATCTACACCAAATCACAAGTTTCTGTACTCTCATCAGCTTGCTTAACTTATTTTTCCCTATTTACCTCTACTTACCCCCCACTCCTTCAACAGAATCATGTCAAAATATAGTCTAGTTCAAGATATCATTATAATACATACGTGTGCAGAATTTCAAGTGAAAATCTCAATTTAATTTTATCAACACTTTTAATGGTGGGAGGATGGACGGAGGGAGGGGGGGATGGATGGAAAATATTATGAAAAAAACTGAAGCCTTCACTTCTAGTGTATACACCCAATCCCAAATTTCTGTACCCTTACCAGCTTGCTTTACTTATTTTCACCTATCTACCACTATTTAACCCTAAACCCTTCAACGGAATCATCTCAAAATATAATCTAATTTCAGATGTCGTTATAATACATACGTGTACCAAATGTCAAGTGAATATTTCAATTTTATTTTATATAACCCTTTAATAATGAACTGGGGGATTGAAAAATATTATAAAAAATCTGAGGACTTGGCTTCAAGTACATACACCGAATTTCAAGTTTCTGTACTCTTGCCAGCTTGCTTTACTTATTCCCCTGTATTTACCCCTGTATACCCCCAACCCTTCACCGGATATGTTCAAAAAATCACCCAGTTCCAGATCTCGTTATAGTATATACGTGTACAAAATTTCAAGTCAATATCTTAAACCGTTCCGGAGAAAACGTGCGGACAAAAAAAGTTACAGACAGAAATTCTCTTATCACTCAAATTTAAAATCTCGACGTTTCATAACCTTCTAAACCTATTTCAAGAACAAAAAAATTTGAAATTTTTTTCTACGACTACTATAATCCAATCCACTACGTGGATGTGGAAGTAATACATCGTTTCATCACAACCATTTAAAAGGCGTGCGGCGCGACCACGTTGCCAACTCGAAACCTTCAACATTCTATGTTCTACCCTTACCGCACCTATTCAAACTGCACCTATTTTAATTAATGAAACAAATAAACCTGCAACAATTGAATTAACATAAGCATTAATAATAATGCGTGTATAAATATTTACACGTGTATGTGTAGTTTAGATCATGTTTATTTTACTTCCACATCCATGTAGTGGATTGGAAGTATAGTAGGTAATCGTAAAAAAAAATCAAATTTTTGTTTTCTTGTAAGAGGTTTAGAATGTAATGAAACGTCGAGATTTTAAATTTGAGTGAATAAAAATGTCTTGTCTGTCGGTCGGCTGTTTGTAACTTTTTTTTGTCCGCACGCTTTCTCCAATACTGTTTAAAATATTAACTTAAAATTTTGTATACGTATATATTATAAAGAGATCTGGAACTGGATTGTTTTTTGAAGATATCCGGTGAAGGGTTGGGGGGTAAATATGGGCAAATATGTATAGCAAGCTGGTAAGAATACAGAAACTTGATATTTGATGTATGCTACAAGCCAGTGCCTCAGATTTTTTTATAATATTTTTCAACCCCTCACCACCCCAAGTCCATTATTAAAGTTGATAAAATTAAATTGAGATCTTCACTTGAAATTTGGTACACGTATGTATTATAACGACATCTGGAACTAGATTATATCTTGAGATGATTCCGTTGAAGGGTTGAGGGTTAAATAGGAGTAAATAGGCGAGAATAAGTAAATCAAGCCGGTAAGAGTACAGAAATGTGGAATTTGGTGTATGTACTAGAAACCAAGGCCTCAAATTTCTTTCTAATACTTTTCCAAACACCACCATCTCCGCTCCATTATTAATGGGTTTGATAACATAAAACTGAGATATTTACTTGAAAGTTAGTACACGTATGTATTGTAATGACACCTGATTGAGATGATTCTATTGAAGGAGTGGGATGTGGTAGGTTGTGAATAGGAGAAAATAAGTAGAGTAAACTAAAAACTTCATTTTTCACGTATATGATAGAAACCAACGTCTCAAACGTTTCTATAACATCTGCCCCAAATATTATTAAAATTCTATGACCAATAATTTCCACATACTAGAGTGCAAACCTAGTCAAGATGTTTCCTTTAACGTGACTTGGAGGAAAAATCTGGATGTGGAAGTAGTGATTCCTTAGGAAGCGGTTTTTTACTTTTTAGTTTCTCGTCTGCCTCTTTTTAAACAAACGCCATCATTTCATTTATTCTTGTCAAACTTTGTCATTTGATACCCATATCAAGAGGGTTGTAACGAAAGAGGTAATCCGCCATTTTGTGTCGGCCGCCATATTTTAATTTAAAGTAACGTCACACAGCTTATTGTATTTTTGTCATACCCTTTCATTTGATATCTATGCCGTGGGGGTTGTCAAGAAAAAGGTAATCTGCCATTTTGTGGTGGTTGCTTTATTGGATCTACCATAATATTGAAAATACTATATTTATTGTCTTCAGAACCAAAGTTGTGTGCAAAATTTCAGCATGATTGGATATCGGGAAGTGGTAAAAAATTCAATCACCAGATTTGAAAATACATACATTTCGAGCTAAAAAAACAATGGAAAAAAATGTTTTTTAAAGAGCAACTGGAACTGTTAATAAAATGCACTAAAAAGAAGAAAGCTATGTGTAACTTGTTTTAATTTATAAACGTACAAACGTGAGGTGCTCAAGATACTTAGAAAAGCCTAAAATTTTAGTACAATATCTTAACAGTTTCAGTTGATACAATTCCCTACCCATACATTATTTGTCATCTTGAAGCCATCATTTAGAATTAAATAAATAAACAAATAAATATCGACTAAGTAGTTAAAATTTACGATCTCGAAAATTCCGAGAAACCAAATCTTAGAATTGAATATTAAATGACAATAAACTGTCCGCCGTTTTAGATTTTTTATAAAAGATATCAAAATATGTAAGACATTACATGCAAAATTTCAAGTCAGTGCGACATCTGCAAGTGGGTGAAAATTGAGAAGTTCTGCACATAGAAACCTAAATGGCGGGCTGTACCCGTAGAGTATGGACTCTAGTAACAAAGTACAATAGAGAATAGTTGTGGAGAATTTATTTATTTATTTGTTTATTTATTTATTTATTGCATACACTGTTCAAAAGTTAAGATACCCAATTCCAGAGCAGGAAAAAGAATTCTACATAGTATAAGATTAATAATAACTACTTTCTTCACACGATTAATCGAAAACGAGACATATCGGAAAAAACCATTTTTTGTGTATAACAACCAATATGGCTGCATTAGCGGAGGCCATTGTATGAGAAGCATGAACTCTGTTTTACCGCCGGTTTTACAATCGCTGGTAAACTGCCAGTCAGAGTTAACTTTCAGGTTATTATAGAAATTTTATAAGTTCGTAGTTATCTAGTAGTTAACTTTACTATCAGGTGAGGTGTGAGTAAACTAGAAGTTAGTAGTTTACTAGCAATTTATAACCTACAAAATAACTGTCAGAAAATAATTCTTTGATATTAGTGATGGCGAGCCAAGAAGGCGCAAGGTAATCCGGTATTGACCTAACTTTTTTTTAGGAATACGGTAGAATTTTTTTATTAAATAGATTCAGACTAAATAATTAATAATATATTAATTAATAATAAACCACTAGCTCATAAATCGCTTCTGACATTTATAGTTGACAGCAGGTGACATGATTTTGACAAAAATTCATACGTTTTATGTATATTACCCATTTTTCTACTAGCAACATTACAAATTTTATTCACAACCTCTGGTGTAATGAAGTGATCTTTTCATGATCAAAATGCAATGTAAATTCATATTTTCCTTTATTATGTGTCCCGCTTACGACCGGAAAAGTTGTTTTAAAATGAGTATAATACTAATTAGTTAGTTTACACCGCGAAACAGCTTCCTATTTTATATCTGAAATTAAATACAGCGAATTCAGCCGTGAGAAGGTAATCTGCAAACATTAACATTTTACCGTAAGTGGCGTTTGGGTAGATCAGCGTTTACCTGTTTCATCAAAGCATATTTGTCTGCCCATTCCGATCCGATTCTTCAAATCACCAACACACGTGCCAAAGAGATTTCCGAAACCGAGACCGCAGTAAGTACACATAATTTTATCAGAGCTACGTTTCACCGTTTTTGCATTAACACGGATAAGATAATTCACTAAAATGCGTGTATTAAAACCCCGATATAAAATAATTTCAGAGCAAATATATCAAAATGTATCAGCGAAGAAATGGTTAAACTGTCACTGGAAAATATGCAGGGTGGACCATCTAAAGGGAATAAATAATGAAAGAAAATTATTTTTGCACATATTTAAAATTTCTACGTTTCATGGCATTCTAAACCTTAAAAAAAAATTGAAATTTTTTTTTATCAACATTTTTGAAATTTTTTTTACCACTAAAATAGATGGAAAAAAAATTCTTTGTTCAAATTTAGAATTTCCACGTTTCATGGCATTCTAAACCTATTAAAAAAAAAAAAATGAAAATTGTTTTTACCACTAAAATAGATGAAAAAATTTCCACGTTTCATAACATTCTAAATCTATTTAAAAAAAATTGAAATTAAAACAAAAATAATTGTAATGTTCTTTTACTACTACTACTACTACTATAGAATAGAAGAAAACATTTCTGTTGCTCAAACTTAAAATTTCCACCTTTCATGACATTCTAAGCCTATTTCAGAAGAAAAAAATTTGGAAATTTTTTTTACCATTTTTAAAAAATTTCAAAAATAATGAAATTTTTTACCCACTACTAACACTTCCACTCCACTACGTGAATGTGCAATTGAAAATGTGACAGATGGCAATAATATTTGGCATATGCAACTATTATACTTTTATTGAAAAATGTACAGGGTGGTCATCCCAAGAAATAATTCAACCATGGTGGACATTTATGAAGGTATTTGCGCAAGCCTTCCATATTAGGCACCTGTTATTTAATATTGAATTGTTGCTATTGGACGAGCACTCAATTTTTTTGACCAAAAGTTATCAGGTTTTCTTTATAATAATAGTGATAACTATTCCGATTATTATTCTCAATGTCATTTCGTAATTAATAATTTTTAGAGTAACCACCATGCACAAATAAAGAGGGAAGTTCTGTGTAAATAACTTTACCGATTTTTTTGTATGCACTAATTTATTTTTCTAAACATAATTTTGAAATACATTTGAGCTCCTGTTATTCATTTATTTATTTATCTTATTGTTTTACATTGTATGGACGAATTTTATTTGTTAATATACTTTATTATTTACCAACACGTGTTTTTTACTGCTGAATATTAGTAGAATAGAAGTCTAATATACCGTCCGGACTCCTGGACATAACCGTTTCTTCACTGTAGCTATCTCAGCTCTACTGCAACAGGCTGCGTTAGGAGGAACCTTTGCCTCACGTAAAAATTAGCACTCGAGAAATCGAAACCATGCTCAGCGTCACAGTATGCGCTAGACAAGTGGAAGAAAGCCCGTCACACTGGTTTACAAATCATCACTTAACTTTTTATTTAAAAATGCAGTGTCGGTAAAATTATAGTTAACCTACAAGTATGAGTATACTAACATGAAAGTTAACTTGCGATTGTAAATCCGGCTGTTTTCGAGAGCTATTCTACAACATAACATTTTATCAAAAAAATTTGAAAAAGTTTCTCATTGTGCATTTATCGATCGTTTTTTGGGTATCGATTGATTGGACTAGTACTGGTTCAGTTATTTTATAGCACAGTATCAAAGCAAAACTAAATACAAATGTAAAATAATTTTTATTAAATCTCTTTTCAACAATCTACATGATCAGGAAAATCACAAGAGGTTATGACTTCGTGCCAGAGGAGACCATCAGGGCATTGCCCTATTATGTCGTGACCTAAGTTGCACTCAATGTATTTGCTGCAATCATCTGGATCTGAGAGGTAAGTACCATCGGGATGTCTGTAGCATAGAGCCACTAAAACAAACAAGTTTAAGAGTTTTTAATTTATCTGACAAACATAGACATTAAACGAAAATAGCCATATAGCGTAAATATCATTTACTCATATAATATAAAAATATAAAAAAAACTAACTACCTGGCAGTTACGTTTAATTTCAAACAAAATTGTCATAGCACAATTTTTTAATGAAAAAAAAAAAAAAACTATTAAAATTATATTTTCGGACTCGGACATTGTTTTAAACAAAATTTCAATAGTCTTTAATATTACTGAAATTTTGCTCTTTTTGGACAATTCTGAACAGTTTTTATTAATGCCTAAAATGATTTCTTTATTTTTTCTATTTAGTTTGGTACCGCAGGTGGCTTTGCACTTGTAAGACGCTATATCCGCCATATTGGTCACTTCCGGTTTCACCGGAAATGGCCACAATAGTCTTTTCTAAATGGACCAACCTGTATGTTTTTACATTTTTTAAATGAAGATCACATTTTGGATACTTTTATACTATTTTGAACAATTTATACAGTGTTGCACGAAAAATAATTTGAATTTTAGTTGTCAATCTAGATGGCTGCGAATGTGTTAAAATTATTTTTGTTATAATGTAATTCATATAAAAAATGCGAAAACGTCAATATGTCCAATAATACATCATACAGGGTGCTATAAACTCTTTAAAATCACATTCTTCAAAATACTAATTTTTATGATATGGGTGGTCACCCGGATATTCAGAAAGCTCTATTTAGTAGGGGTTAAACGGTAACAAAAGTTCAGTAATGTGTAATCGTTACTGGCAGGAATGACACCTTTTCTTAAGAAAATTATGATTTATGTCAAACTTCAATTAAATTTTGTATATTTGTGTTAATATTTTATGATGCAACAAGAATGAGCCAGAGGCCCATTCTGTCTCCTATCTGACATATTTGTTACTTCCGGTTTCACCGCAATTAACCCTAAAAATAAATAGAGTACTACAGTAGGTTAATAATTTGTTAATTGTTCATTTCAATCTCTAATTTAACAATTGTTCAAAATTAGTTTTTATATCTTAGTAAGAAAAGTCTTTTCACCAGCATGTTTTTTGTTTATTAGTCAAGCCATTATCATCGCAGAAATACAAAAATAATAGCTATTTGTATGACAAGGGAGAAAAGTGCATAATTTCCTCCCGCGGATAGTTTGATCCAAGGAAGGAAATGGCACTTTGCTCCTGTGTAATACATATGATTTTTTCTACGACCATTTACAGTGTTTTTTACATTGGTTTTACATATATTTTATTATATTTTCTTATGCATGACAATAAGAAAACCAAATATGTCAAATGTCATAATAGGTATTTAGATAAGTAAATATTTAAAAAAATCAAATACACGGAACGTTGCTAAGGATGCTTCTTGTTTTCAAAATAAACAAACTTCCAAAAAGTTTATAATAATGTATTCCGAATGTGAAGATGAAGTTCCTCAAGATATTCTGGAAGAAGCAAACGTGGTGTCGTTAAATCTATTACCGTTAAAGTCTCGTGAAAAATATGAAAAAGAGTACCAGCTATATAAATGTTGGATGGAGACTAGGCGAATAAGAAAAATATGCGAAGAAGTGGTCCTATTTTACTTTTCCAAAAAATACACCGATTTGAAGCCTTCAACATTATGGAGTAAATATAGCATGTTGCGATCTATACTCCAAATTAAAGACAATATCGACATTAAGTTTCCTAAATTAGTAGCTTTTTAAAAAAGGAAATCTGCTGGATATGAAGCCAAGAAAGCTAATACTTTCTCAAGGAAGGATATCAACAAGTTTATTGCAGAAGCTCCAGATGAAACCTACTTACATATGAAGGTTATTGTTGAATAATAAATAAAAACGTAACGCAGCATTTATTATTAGAAAGTATATATAAAATGACAATTAAGTGATATTTTAGGCAGTTGTCATAAGTGCATTTTCCTTTTTCAGGTCGTGCTTATATTTGGAATTGCTGGGGCATGCCGTAGCGATGAATTATTTAATATGGTACTTGAGGATATCAGTGATAAAGGCGATATTTTGGTAGTGCAAATACCTGACTCAAAAACTAATATCAAAAGGATATTTATATTAATAACAAATGAGATTTTAAACGGTGATGTTGAAAATGGAATTTCGTTACAGTCAAAGTGAAAAAGTCGACATGTTTTTAGTATACGGGGAATGTAAGAAAAATTCTCTTCAAGTGGCGGCGTTATACGCGAGGCGTTATCCAGATAGGAACCATCCTAACCCTCGCCAGTTTGCAAAGGAGGAACAGAAAATGCGATGGGCACCTAACAATGATGATGAGAGATTCATTATAAATGAGAATAGTGAGGTATTAGCTCATGTAGAGGCACATCCTACATCATCTACAAGGACACAGCTCATCACGCTGCAATTAGCCATCAATCAATATGGAAAATTTAAAAAAGCATAAGTTTAAAAGTATTAAATACCAATTACATCAACACCTCTATGAAAATGACAGTGCTAGAAGAATGATTTTTTGGAATTTGGTTATGGGAAAGTATGGGCAAGATAGAGAATTCCACAAAAACATATTGTTCTCAGACGAATCTAGTTTCACAAATAACGGAATGTTCAATAGAAATAATTGTCGATATTGGGCCACAGAAAATCGACATTTAGTTAGAGAGGGATATTTTCAGGAGCGTTTAGGTTTTAATGTCTGGGCGGGGATAATGAATAACCGGACTATAGGACCTTTTTTTTAACGGCCCACTTACCGGAGGAAGGGATTTGGATTTTCTTCAAAACGAAATTGAAGACAGTATAGATAATTTGCCTTTAGATCAACAGGGGCAACTCTACTTTCCGCAGGACGGAGCGCCTCCCCATAACTCCAGAAATGTTGCCGCTTATCTTAGTAATAGATTCGGGGAGCAATGGATTGGGACAAACGGTCCTGTTCCCCGAGATCTCCGGATCTAACTTGTATAGATTTCTATTTATGGGCTCATCGAAAAAATATTGTGTACTCGACATCTGTGTATACGAGAGCTGATTTAGAAAATGGTGTGAGGATGGCATTTGAC
Organism: Stenurella melanura; assembly: GCA_963583905.1. Classification (NCBI taxonomy): domain Eukaryota; kingdom Metazoa; phylum Arthropoda; class Insecta; order Coleoptera; family Cerambycidae; genus Stenurella; species Stenurella melanura. Next base: position 2,230,187 of record OY757309.1, read on the forward strand.
AACATATCTCCTGCAGAGTTGCAAAATATTCAAGACAATTTTATTAAAAGAATTCGGAAGTGCAGAGATCAAAATGGAGATCATTTTGAACAATTGTTAAATTAGAGATTGAAATAAACAATATATTAACCTACTATAATACTGTATTTATTTTTAGAGTTGTTTCCGGTGAAACCGGAAGTGTAAAATAGGGCGGATAGGTCTCAAAAAGTTGGAAATCTTACCTAATTTCACCATACAAAATTTCATCCCGATATCTTTGAAAACAAGGACCCCAAGGCCCACTATTCGTTTACACCCGGCATATAGGTTGCTATTTAAAAATTAAAAGTTGTTGCTACTTCCGGTTGGACCGGAATTTGTAGGGACTGTACCTAGTATGTAATGATGTTTTGTATTTTTATTTAAGGTTAGGGATTTGGGGTACTTTTTAATTTACAAGTTTAGCGAGTAATATTAAACATAATGTACCTGCAGTAGTAGTTGATGCAGGAGTTGTTGGTTGGGTTGGTGGAGTGGTTGCTTCTGTTGCAGTGGTTGTTGGTTGGGTTGGTGGAGTGGTTGCTTCTGTTGCAGTGGTTGTTTCTGTTCCAGTGGTCGTCGGACCTGTAGTAACTGCCGTAGTTGTTGGTGTAGAGGTAGGTGGAGGCGTTGTGGTAGCATCTGAAATAGTACGATTTGTTAATCTTTAGCTTTTGATGTCTATTAATAAGTGACAATAGTTATGACCTTTATTCATTATACAACTTTGACATTTCTGTTCATTATTGATCAGATATTTTTATTGATGGATGTGTCTGCTAAAAGCAGACTCATCCATCAATAAAAATATTATTAAATATTAACCGACTTTAAACTGTATTGACTAAATGTTACTTGTGGCATTACGTATTTTTTTTTCTTCTTCAATTCTTTGGGACTTCCTGCCAAATGTATTTTTTCTTTTTAAGCGGTGCTCGGAGAAACTACAAAATTACACAATTAATCAGTATGTTACTGGTAAATACCCTCTACGCCTGTGACTTTTACGTCAAAGGATCCGTTAGATGTTGCTTTTTTTTAAAATAAATGACACAAATAAGTATAAACACTTAAAATGAAATATTTCGCCGACATTTCGGAAATCTAATCTGTTTCCTTTTTCAAGGCTTTTTTGAAAAATCTTTTTTGCTGTATGTGATAAGAATGAGCTTCGAGGACTCGATATTTTTATCAAATGAAGTTATTCAGTATATTATATCAAAAATTATTTTAAAAAAAATTTTTGGCATTAGACATTTATTAACTGCTTGACAGCTGTCAAATGATATATGACCTATACTTTACAATTTTCAGACAAAAATAGTTGTTTTGAAGGTTCTAGCTAATTAGAAAATACAATAAAGCAAAATCAGCTGTCAAATTAGACAAAACAGTGTCAATTGACAGCTGCCAAACTAACATTTGACTTGTATTCGTAAATTTGATATTTTTATCATATGAAGTTATTCAGTATATTATATCAAAAATTATAAAAAAACATTTTTTTTTACCTTTAACTTAAAATAATAAAAAAGCCATTCTTGAACCAAGAAACTCCGTCTGTCTACCTATTTCACGGTCTAATATAACAAATATACAACTCTGTACTGCTTGTAAAGATTACACAGCCACACACAAAAAATCTCGTGCTCGAGCAACTCGAACTTATGTATCCAAAGTATTTTGATCCGCTGACCACGTTTCCAGGGCTAAGCACGATTCCGAAGTGTGTTTGGCTCCATCGGGCCAGGGTTTTCTGCAAATGGCCAAAAACTGGTAAAAATTGGGCCATATTTCAATTTTTCCGGAATTTAGGTTGAATAGTTTTTTTGTGGAAAGTCTTGATGTGATGGAGCCAAATAGACATCGGAATTGCATTCAGTAAGCAAAAATTAATAGGAATATATGGTCCACACTGCAATTCCAGAAACATAAAATGGCCAAATTTGGATCCATTCTCGGCTACGGGAAAAATCCTGGCGTCCTGGGGCCAAACAAACTTCGGGATTATGTTCAACGGGCAATAATACATGGGAAATAATGGTCCACACTGCGATTGCGAAAACATTCGTAAATGGGATTTTACCCATTTTTGCCCATTTATGAAAAATCCTGACGTCATGTAGCTAAAGGAATCTGGGAAATATTTTCAACGAATCAAAATATTTTAGGTACGTGGCTTCGAGTTGCCCGCGCACGAGATTTTTTTGTGATTATGTTGCATAAGAAATGTAATTGATTTAATCAAATGCAAATAATATGTATTTGTTTTTTTTCCTTCTTCAATTCTTTGAGACTTCCTGCCACATGTATGTTTTCTTTCTAAGCGGTGCTAGGGGAATCTACAAAATATATCACAATTAACCAGTATTTTACTGGTAAAAAACCTCTACGCCTGTGACGTTTACGTCAAAGGATCAGTTAAAGGTTGGTTTTTATAAATAAATAACACAAATAAGTATAAAAACTTGAAATTAAATATTTCGCCGACGTTTCGGAAATCTATTTATTCTGTTTCCTTTTTCAAGGCTTTTTTTGAAAAATCTTTTTTGCTGTGTATGACAAATACACAGCTCTAAGAATGTTTGTTATATTCAATATCCATAGATACTTACTATTTACATAGAACTGTTGATATAGTTAACAGCTTTTTAGTTTCTATACAATGTTAAGTTTGTGAAGTTCTTCTTTTCACATTGGTAGCCAAGTTGTACAGACATCTACGGAACAATTCGACACGCAATTATCCTCATTCAATAATATTATCGCGGATTCTTTAAAAAAAAGCCTTGAAAAAGGAAACAGAATAGATTTCCGAAACGTCGGCGAAATATTTAATTTCAAGTTTTTATACTTATTTGTGTTATTTATTTATAAAAACCAACATTTAACTGATCCTTTGACGTAAACGTCACAGGCGTAGAGGTTTTTTACCAGTAAAATACTGGTTAATTATGATATATTTTGTAGATTCCCCTAGCACCGCTTAGAAAGAAAACATACATGTGGCAGGAAGTCCCAAAGAATTGAAGAAGGAAAAAAAATTAAGATAATGCCACAAATAACATTTAGACAATATGTATTTGTTCTTTCGGTAGTGTTTTAAAATGAAAACAAAACATATACGTACTTGTTATTGGTGTAGTTCCAGTGGTTGTTGCAGAACTAATCGTTGTTGGTTGATAATCTAAAAACCAAATTAAAATTAAATTAAATATAATTTTTTCATAAAATAAACTCTTCTAAAGAGTATATGTATATAACATATTGATATACCGGGCGCCCACTTTCTTCTTTCGTTTAATATGAACTTAGAATACAGGATATTTGACATAAAAATACATTTTTAGACATAAGCAGCCACAGAAATTAACTTCTGGTTTACCCGGAACTACGAAATACTATTTTTTTAAATTTCAAATAGCATTCTAACAACTAAGAATCTCATTATACACAAAAAAATTTTCGAAAATAATTAATTGGCAGAACTTCTATAAAAGTAAAAAATTTAATCGAAGGAAAACTTAGGGGCCACTACCCTTATAGTCTTGGAAATGAAGCATTTAACCCCAACATGAGACTCTGCCCCACCGGATTTTTTATGTGAGATGGTGCAATATATTCCTAAAGATTTTTAGAACAAAGTCAGGGCCACGGGAACTGGTGCTTTTTTGATTTTGTTCGTAAACCGGGGCAGAAGTTCGCTATTTCCAGTCACCAACAATTTTTTTAAGTGGAATAAGAACCATTAGATTTTATATTCTGGACAATTCTAAGTACTTTTTGACTCTTGACATTTTTTACCTAACCTCTGTCTTCTTGAGATATAAGAGTTTAAAAAAAACGTTTGATTGTTTGTATTTAAGCTTCTTTTTTCAAGAAACTAGTATTTTGGGCGCTTATTACGATTACAAGTATTTCACTTATTCATAGAAATTGTCTTGGTTTTCCATGAAACATCTTTATGAGTGGCTTTATGTCTTTCTGATGAGCTCTAAAATAAGGGCGAAAAACGTTTCAAAGAACCAAAATGATAGATTTCATGAAAATGTAATCCATTATAATGAAAATGTTTTAAGACATAAATAAATTCATTTTAGGCCGTTATTCTCATTTTTAACTGAATCTTCATGATCGTAGAGGGTTATGTAGATACTAGTTTAATCTGCATGGCCGTAGGAGACTATGTGGATGCTAGTGTTAGAATGAGAATTGTCAAGTAAGAAATTAGACAAATTCATTTTAGGATTTTAATTTGTTAGCATAACCAGAATTCAGGTTATCGAAAGAATGCAAAGATTTCATTAATATTTTTACAAATAGTTTTTCTTTTAGTTATAGATAGTTATTTTTTCTGCTGTTTGCAAAATCCTATAAAGAATATGTTTCAATACAATTATAAGCAAACAAATAATAATTTATTTTTAAAAATTTTATCAAATTTCTGGTCCTACATAGAAGTGAAAACATTCTTATAAACACGTCTGAGTACGTCCCAGATAAATTATAAAATGGCGCTCTGACTTTCGGACCCGGTTTACAATAAATTCTAAAATGAGTTTTCCAGTTTAGAAAAGATTTATTTTTTCCTTCAAAACTGAAATATTATTTCTATATGATTATTCAATATGTCTCCGATAAATATGGACTATGCCTGGAACATCTTTCTTTTTTACTTAAAGTTAAACAATCACTTCATCATGCTGAATATTCTGCTATTATCTTATCTTAATGATATTTGATTTAGAAATAGCGATTAGATGAATTGTGTAAAATTGTTACAATGAGCTTGCCGACCTTGTCAACTTAAACAATCTGCTACATCGTAAAACGTAATCAATTTTGTTTACTTACTTTTGGTGCAGTCAACATTTTCGAGATAATCACAATAGTTTGTATCAGTATTCCAAAAGAAATTTGCGGGGCATTTTTGCAATTGTTTGATTCCTCGATAACATAAATAATATTGGGAACAATCCTTTTCATCGGGGAAATACGTGAAGTCGTCTGACGGATAGGGGCATGACGGGTCTGGAACAACTGAAATAAAGAAAGCGGACGGCTATTATTAAATTATTTTAAATTTCATTTAAATTTCACCGTTTGGAAGCTGGCAACATTGGGGGCAAACAACTTCAATCTTCCAATGTAATTAATGTGAAAGTCTTCGTTTACCATTTTTTAACTTTCCTGTGCTATGAGCTATTGAAATAATGATATATCGCTTTATTAGGAGTAAAAGTGATACTTTTGTGACGAGTCTGTATGGCTCACTTCGTTCATCCGGCAATCCACCGATTGCATCGAGAATGAGAAACGGCCCGCATGCGTGAACTCCACCCCATCTAGCCCGCTAAAATTAAATCGGCAAGTAAAACTAGGGGAAATTGCATGTTTTAGATTTACAGGTGTCATGACGTGTCATTCAAATGAAGGTGGGCTGGGTTTAACTTCCCGCCGCGCATGCGGGATATCAATTTATGCTTCGATGCAATCGGTGTATTACAGACGAGTCACAACAAGTGGCTTTTACTCCGAATGCTATTTTTCAAATGTCGATTAGCTATAAAAAAATAAAGTAAAAAAATTTCGATTTTCACCACCAAAAACGCATTGTATTAATATCGCATGGTCGGTGTATTAAACAAAATGTACTTCTTCTGCCGCTTACAGCGTCAGAAGTACTTATTTTAATAACTAGTTATCGCTAAAAAATATTAAAAACTAGTACGGGAAAGTTACTAGAATGGCGTATTTTGGGAGCTGAAATTGCGCCGAGAAAATAGGCATTCTTGACGGATTTCAGAAAAAAGTACTCTTTCGCTCGTCCGGAAACAGCTACGATACACTTTCGATTGCGACACCCCTGTCTTTTGACCTTGAACGAAACTCGACCCCTATATGCGAACATAAACATTTCCAATGTTAAAGGTATCCCCGAACAGGGTTCGACATCGAGAAACAACTTACAAATAGTTGCCGATTAGCACGACCGCAGTTAATTTTTCAAACGTAAAAACTGAATAAATACGGCGATCGGAGGCCCGTTCTATGTCTCGATGATGGCGAGAAGGTCGGCAAAGACCGTACAACGTGAATCGCAAGGTGAAAATCGAAAATTGGGGCCGGCAGGGGCAAAGGCGAATCGTCATTTTTTGACAATTGGTGACAATTCGAAACACGAAATTTTCATCCGTCTATTTTTTTGCGACATGTTTAATTTTTTACTCATTTATGCACCACTAAGAGTTTGGTAGAATTGCACCTTCGTTATAGATACTATCTAAACTCTCTTTGCGAATAAATCTAGCTTTATAGATAGTAACGCGAAAAATCTGTCGCTGCCTCCCGGGCTATTATAAACGAACTTAGGGGTAAAAGCCAACCGCGTGTAACATCGTCTTTCAACCCCAATATTATAAATAACTACTACTGTTCAATCGCAGGCAATCTAATGGAAAACATAATTCCAACAAATGACCCCTTGAGCTACCTTGGAGAAATATACAATCATGAGACCTTATACATATATAGCACAACCATCGACGAACTTAAAGAAATTATAAGCGCTATTAAAAATAAGAAGTCGTCTGGCCTCGACGAAATCTCTGTAAATATATTCGAAAATCTACCAAACTCGGCTCTTTATATATTAGCATCTCTAATAAACGAATCGTTTGAATCCGGAACATTTCCATCTTTTTAAAAACTTCGGTAGTTATTCCACTCTATAAGGGCGGAGAGGTAAATAATCCATCTAACTTCTAACCCATTTCACTAATCCCCACATTAGCAAAAATTCTTGAAAAATTAGTTAAAAAAGGGTTGTAGAATTTTTGTCCTCCTGCAACCTACTAAGTGATCAACAATTCGGATTTCAAAAGGAAAAAAGTACTAATTATGATCATTTTTAAGTCAGATTTATACCGAAATCAATAACGGGGAGGCAGCGGCGGCAATTTTCTGCGACTTATCGAAAGCCTTTGATTGTGTCCAGCATGAAATATTGTTACGAAAGCTTGAGCATTATGGTTTTCGAGGCACTACCCTAAAGTGGTTTCAATCGTACCTATCAAACCGTAGCCAAATAGTTAGAAATACAAATTATTCTAATAAACTAAATATAAAGTTTGGGGTACCCCAAGGTTCCGTTCTTGGCCCAATTCTTTTTTAATTATATGTCAACGACCTGACAAAAATTAATATTGAAAGAAAATTCACTTTATTTGCTGACGACACCACTATACTGTGGCACAATAAAGATGATATTGTCCTTCAGCAAACGGTGTCGGCCGATATAAATAAGGTGAAAGAGTAGTGTGACTCCGATTTGCTTTCATTCAACATTAACAAAACAAACATAACTACATTTCACTGCAATTTAACGGACATCTCCCTAGGTAACCATTTTCTTGAAAATAAACCCTGCTCAAAATTTCCTGGACTAAATATTGACTGCAAGGTAAAATTCAACGAACACATTAAAATACTTAGTAACAAACTAGCATCCGGATCCTACGCAATCAGAGTGATCACAAATGAACTGGGTTGTACAGCTGCTAAGACTGCTTATTTTTCACTAATCGAATCACACTTAAGGTACGGCATTGCCTTCTGGGGTGCATGCAGTAAATATCTTTTACAAACAATATTGGTACTTCAAAAACGTGCTATTCACTACCTGCACAAAACTAGACTTCGTGAATCATGTAAGCCACTGTTCTTGACATATGGATTTCTCACTGATATCCATTTACATTCTAGAAACAGTTTGTTTAGTTCATAAGCATAAAAGCAATATTATAAATAATTCCTCCATGCAATATGTAACTCGGCAAGTCAATAACGTTACTCTGCCAATTCACAGATCCACTCTAGTCAAAGACTCAATTATTTACAATGGCTATAAGATGTTTAATCACTTACCAAATAATATTAAAGAAATGAGCTCAAATATAAATTTCAGAAAGGCGGTTAAAAGCCTTTTAATTGTTAAACCCTATTATAATTTAGACGAGTACTATAATGACACATTCAAATTAGGCATTTACTACCTTATCTTATCGTATTTTCTGACTTTTTATATTACCGATTATAATTATTGTATTAAGACATAAGCATAAGCATTAATAAAGAAAGATTTTATGCATTATTGGTTGTCCGACAAAACTTGTGATACACCTGATTACGGCCTTGTATTCAATTTGCTTATTGTGGGCTTCATTTCGAACATTAATTTAACTTTATTTCATTCTGGTAGAGCATGTTATCGCAAAGCTATAAATTAAAGAAATAAAATTATTATTTTTCTCAAAATTTTTCTGCAACCTATAGAAAATTTTATATGACTAAGAAGAGAATAAAGAACTGCGCCAGAAAGTGGGGAGAAAAGTATAGGTTGCCATATAAAAAAAATTCGATGACGACACATCTCGAAAGCCGCTAACACAAAAATAAATTAGAAAAAATCGCTGCACTCCTTCAAGCATTTTTTTCAGATAACTTATAGATAGATTTATAGCGATTATTCCATACTTTTGCCCAACTCTGTATATGTTCTTATTTGATAAAGCTCAAAATAAAATATTTTTTAAGTAGTTCCGCATCGCGGTCAATCCCGGGATTATTCCGGGAATTTGGAATTATCTTTTCAGTGCCAAGAATATCCTATAACGAATAAGAAATTACTGAGTACTGCATGCCAGAACTCTTACAGAGTAGACATAGTTTTTGATCCGTACATGCCATGGTAGTATTAAAGCTGAAATATGTTTCATAGTGTACAAATATGTATCATAATCTTTGAAGAATAACTTCTTCATTACAAAAAGATTGTATTCTAAAAATACGCGTGTCTGTTCTCGAACTTGTTGAATCGACAATAAAATTCAAGAAGTGCGTCCTTTTGCACATGGGTCTATTGATGAGTGATATATTTGTGAAGGAACAATTAATGATTAAATTCATAAATGGATTCCTAAATCACTCCATAATTAATCATTATTACTTACATGGAGTGGTTGGTGTTGGCGGTGTGGTGATTCCAGCTGAAATAGTAATGGTATGTGTTAGATTTGAAGGCAATGAATTACTTAGTATAATAAACGAAATACATATAGTGACACGAACAAGCAAAGAGAACGGCAGTGTCCTTTGTCGGTCGCTTGGTCGGCTTTAACTGCTTTATCGGCATCTCTTTGCTGGCCTCACTATACCTCTTACGTGTTTTTTTTTATACTTATGACAAATATTAGAGAACTAACCAGATAGGACAGTCAGACAGAGAAGACGAAAGAGACGAAGGCAGTTGTGTACTCCAATTTAAAGGGACACGACATTCTGCGGAAATGGTTTCGGGATTTGTCGGTTATGGATTTAAAAATTTGACCAAGCTTACTAAAATATAGATTGGCTCATTAAAACCGACAAGTGCTACGTCACATATAGACCTCTATGACAGCTGCGTGTGGCTGTTCTTTCCTCATTTTATAGAAGAAAGTTTCAAAATTATTCTTATGTACAATTCTATCCTAACCATATAGATACCTTATAAACATAGAAATACTTCATGTGGCATATATTACAAAGCAACCTGTTTTTTAGTGACCTTGGCTTCTGACAGTCAGCTGGGTTCAGTCGTTCTATCAGGACAGCGTTGTCTATTTTTCACTATTGGCCTGTCTTTCTAATGTTACCTTCTCCGTCTGATTGTCACATTGTGGCAACTGAGCGAGAACTCCAATTTAAATGTCGAGGTCAACGGCGCCATTGCTAAAAGATAAAAGGTTTTTCACCGGCTGTCCTATCTTGTTAATTCCCTAAGCTTATGGTCTGTGAATTAACATTTTATATTATAGGTATAGATTTAAATAAGCTACAGATAGAAAACAAAGGTACATACGTGTCGTTGGTGTACTTGGTGTCGATACTGTTGTCGTGGTACTAACTGAAAATAAAAATATTTAAGTTATATAAAATTAATAAAGTCATTACACTTATCAACTCATTTGAAAAATGAGTGGTTAAAAATTATAGATAGGTAAAGAACCCTTATGGAAAATTAGCTAAAAATCTAGTGTGTTAGCAACCATATAAACATTAATAAAAGTCTGTGTCTGACGGCATCAAATGCTTTTGCCAGATCAACAAAGACACCGAAAGGGGTATTTTTTATTACCCATCAGGCTGTGAATGAATGTATCTTTTGAGGTCTACTTAATTGTTCTTAAAAATTTTTGTTACGTTTCGTAATTTCTGGAATATTTAATTGAAGAACTTCAGAAACTCTTGTTTTAGGCATTATTTCTACAAGTGTCAATTGTTGATTCTACATAGCACATTTTTTTCCCACCATTTAGAACCATAAAATTATTTATTGTTTCTCATTAGTTGTTCATTCTTTAATTCAATTAACTATAACTGTATCTGCAACAGCACTTTCTTACAATCATCGATTGGCCTACAAGTATTGTCAATAAGAAAAGTAGAAATAAACATTGATAAAACAGGTGTTGCACTATATCTGATCTGAATGATGTCTTTAGCATTTACGTTTTTGTTGCCAGCATATCTTCATTGCTGCTTGAGCTTCTCTGCAGAGTGATTCTATAACTACTTTATCTTTGAATCAGGAAATAATACAATATACTGATAATGACCAATAAATACTGCAAAAGAAATGTGTAGCAAAAATTAACCAATTTATCAAGTCAACTTAAGTAGCATCTGAAATAACCCTTTTGACACAAACACATTTTGTGGATTTAATCACAGTTTAATTTTAACATATTGGTATTATATTAACATGCACGAACTTCTGTCTTATGCTTACTGAGAAGTAAGTAATACAGCTAATCATTCACATAAATAATAAATAGTGGTGGCCCTAGAAAAGATTTTTGAGGCACACCATATTTTATGGTTTTAACATTTGATTATGTATTTAAACATGTTGCGGTCTATGTGGCAGATAATAAATACTACATAAAACAAGAATTCCCCCCATTATACTTACGGCTCTAGTTAGAATTGTTTCGACCTACCAGCGCAGTATACATTATCAGGCCAATCGCAAGCTTGACGGACGGGATTCCAATAGAGTCTCGGTGGACAGTTCATTAAATACCTTCTTCCTTCGAAGCACTCGTAATACCGGTTACAGTCATCGGGATAAGGGTAAAATATTAGAGTCTCTGATGGATAAGGGCATAGCGGGTCAGGGGTGTATCCTATAATGAGAAAAGCATAAGATGATTGGAAAAACTTATTAATAAAAAACTACTTTTAGCCCATACGTCGGTAAAAGACGAAGTAAAAATATATACAGGGTGTCCCAGGACTCCGGGGCAATACAGCTGGAGGGTAATGCTTATTGCTGTTACATTTTGATATAAAAATCAATACCAGTGCATATACAGGGTTATGCACTGCCACTTTCTTCTGTCTACGTACATACGAATTACGTGGTTATGCATAGCACTCTCCAGAGCTGGCAAGTTACCAATTGAAAGGTATAAAAAAGTTCTCAGGACTACCGGGGTTGCAACATAAAACAGAATGACGTGAATCTCCTAAAAATTGGTTTCTAGAAGTAACTTTTAAAACATACAACAAATCGTAGAGGTAGGTACAAGTTAAGCAAAAAATGTTACACAAAAATATATATCCGTGCATTTTGGAACAAAAATTTTAATAACTTTTCAAGAAATTATACGACAGTAATAAAAAACTCAGTTTAAAGGAGAAGAGTGTAGATTTATCAAAAACACTTTTTGCTGTAATTTGCATTTACCATTTAAAAATAAATTCAACTTGTTTTATCATTTTTAAAATTGAATTGTATACATTTTTAACATATTCGTTAATGTAACGAATCCAGTAGGTGTTAGAATTTATATATTAGGCAAGGCAGATGAAGAGAAAACAGACAGAATTTTACATAAATTAGTAGCCGCAATGTTTTTGCAGAATTAGAATGATAATTTTCAAATAAGAAATTAGACAAATTCATTTTAGGATCTTAATTTGCTAGCATAATCAGAATTCAGGTTATCGAAAGAATGCAAAAATTTCATTATCATTTTTACACGTAGTTTTTCTTTTAGTTCCCATAGACAGTTAATTTTATACTCTTATAGTTTAGACCGATGGTTCCTTTTGTATTTTGTACTTTTGAAAGTTATTTCCAAATAAACAATTTTTCTGAGTTGCGAGATCATTTTGTTCTGTTGCAGTCGTGGTAACCTTGAAAAGTTTTCTTATATCTTTCTACTACCAAAACCTACTTCTATGCAGAAGTTCACATAAGAATTATTTCCCAAAATCCCAAATTTTGTCTTTTGCCCTTGGAGTCTGGACCACCAAATAAATGTGTGTTCTTATATATTTTTTTAAATACTGACTGTATATGTTATGATATATCAGCTTGTTACAAATTATAAAATATTTATAAATACCTGTAGCTGGTGTCGTAGTTGTTGCGGTGGGATCGGCTGAAATTAAAAAGATTAGTAAATAAAACAATAATTATTCTCTTATCTAAGGTATAAAAGTTATTAAATCATTTTATTTTGATAACAGAATTTGAATATTCAAATTTACAATTTTATTGTTTCCTGAAAAGTGATTGCCATAAACTAAATATAATGCATTTGCCTTTCTCTTAATGGACTCCTAGAGAAATATCAATAATTTTAAATTTATTTGCAGAGATAGATATGCTTTTTCTGTTCAATTAGGATATCTAATATCCTCGGGTATATTTAAAGATTGGTATATCTTATATCTGGTTTTGGTAAACCAGGAAATGTATTTTTAGAAAGTACCTCTCTCTGTCAACGGCTCAACAAATTTGGATACAATTTCGTACTTTTGTAGATATCTTTCCAACTCAAAGGACAGGGGATGATGGGCGCAAGAGGAAGATCTAGGGAAGGTAGGAAGATGGTGGGAAAACGGTGGGAATGTTTGTAGTGGTGAGAAAAAGTGAGGAGAAGGCGGGAAAAAATGAGGGACAGTGGTGAAGAAGTGAGGGAAGATGATGGGAATGTGGAAAAATATGGTGGCAAAATGAAAAAGTGATGGAAAGGTGATAAAAGTAAGGAATGGTGTTCGGAAAGTCATGGAAGTTGATGAAAAGTAGTAGAAAAGTGGTAACGTGGAAGGAAGGTTGCAATTTGGGAAGACTAGCGAGCAGGTGGTGAAAAATTAGGCAACATGATGTGAAAATGTGATGGAAAAGTGAGAAAATATGATGTGGAAGGTGAGAAAACGAGATGGGGATGAGGAGAAATGTGATGGAAAGGTAAAGGAAGATGGTGGAAAGATGGGAAAAATAAGATGCTGGCTGGTTAGGGAATATGATGGGATAGTGAGGGAGGCAGTAGAAAGTAATTTATAAAGGAGTAATTGATAAATATACAAAGGATGATATATGTGTACTCAATGCTGTTTACTAAATAAGTATCTCCCCAATGATGTACTGACATTGAGATTTTGTAAAAAAGGATAGTAAGAAATTAGATTACCTTTCTTACTATTTAAGGTTAAAGCTGATTAACCATAATATGTCCAAATTTTGCCACAGAAAGAAGCGAATTAGACACAGTTTCAAAAGCTTTAAAAACGAATTAATATTTTGTTAAATAATACAATCAATATTTTCAAAGATATTTAACTACAAGTAGGATATTTCTTCGCGTATCTATTGGTATAAAACTGGCAACTTTTACTTATAGAGAACAAAAAAGGTAAAGTCAAGACATTTTAACCAGCCACGTATTTTTTAATAAATGAAAATCATTTTTTGTGCTATTAATGAAGTGGATATTTCTAAATATATTTAATGTTATCTACTCAATCTCCATCTATTTATTGAAATGATTTCATGGAATATGCTGGATAATGAAACAGTACTGATCAATTTAAAAAAAAAATGGTGTCTAATTACATTAAACACGAACCATGATTTTTAAACAGAATGGAGTTTTGTTAAACTGTAGTAGTCATGATGAACCATCAACAGCGGAGAGTTTCCCTCTCTCTCTCTCTCTCTCTCTCTCTCGATCTAACTGACGAAAAAGAACAAATTTTCATGTAGGGCATTATGTTGAAGAGAGAAAGCCGTGTACTAGAGAATTGTAATTATTACATTGAAAGATATGAAGTGCATATACCTGTTGTTGTTGATGGTGTAGTTGTAGGTACTGTAGGTATTGTAGGCGTTGTTAAAGGCGCAGCTGTTGGGTCGGAATCTGAAACCAAAATTATCGTATGTATTTCACCGATGGAAGAATTATTGGGTTCACATTTTGAAAAGCATTTTCATTAGCTAAAGTATTCAATACTTCAACTTACTTTTCTGGCAGTCAACGTTCTCAGGCAAGTCACAATAACCTTGTGCGGTATTCCATAAGAAATCTAACGGACATTGCATTAGTGTCTTCGTTCCACTGTAACATTGAAAATACTGGGAACAGTCGTCGGGGTTGGGGTAAAATACAAAATCATCTGAGGGATAAGGACATAATGGATCTGGAGCAGCCTGCATCATAGCTTCTGTAACAGCAAAAACCAATGGTAAGTATGATTGGATTAGTTTGTAGTAGATTAAACAGTAAAGAAAATGTGCCACACACGACAAGTCAAAAGGGTAGGGCATCGCAAGGATAGTATTAATGTCTTTGACATTTGCTTAATCTGTCACATAATTGTTAGTTTACGGACTGACAACATTCCTTGACATACTTCTCACTATATATCGTGAGCCCCAGAACAATGGGGCAATACTTCGGGAACGTACAGTTTTAGGAAAAAATATAAGTGCCGTTACTTTCGTAAACATATGGTTAATTAATCTGCCTTCTAATTTAATTGAAATAAATAGCCAAGGCTTAAAATTGGTTGTGTACTTCGCAACATATATAACAGATCAGTTAGTTGATCTAGTTTTTCTTTATTTGGCATTATTAATTTGTCATTTCTTCTTCTTCTGTTATGTTACTTTACATTTAAATAGTCTAGAGTAGACATACGCAATATTTTGTGAAATATTTAGGACTACCAACCAGACGAGAAGAAAAACATTTATGATTATGTTTATTGTTTATTTATCTACTTCACAATCACTGAATCACTATGAACGGAAAGAGAGAAAATTAAGTGAAAATAGTTGTAATTATAGTGCTACACTCACAACTTTAGCACTTTTATTAGAAAATAAGAGGAAGAAAATAATCTGGCGGGTTTAGACACTTCTAACTTCTATAAACAATAACACTCTAAAATATAGGTTATGTTGGTTGCTTCAGTTCCTTTAATGCATGGTTGGCAACTCAAATATTCCCAAATAAAGTAACTATATTGCATCTGCAATGCAATCAAATTAGAACACGCCTTAATTAAATGCAATGAAAAATATTGTCATGTGCCGATCGAAATAGCTCGATGTAAGCATGCTCGCAATAAAAATTTACATGCCACCTGCAATATTGCATTAATGTAAAGTAGCTTTAAAAAGTTGAAAATCGATCTTGTTGAAATTTGGAACACTTTCATATCACTGCAAGCAACAATTTCTGAAGGTTTTAGGTGTTTTCTAGGTGTTTCCGGTTCCGAGTTATTTAATGTCAAAAAAGCACTTTTTCTATTTTGAACACTATTTGCAAATAAAAAGAAACGCTTAGCGACTTCAAACACTCTCATTTTTCAGATAATCCAATGAGGAACAAAAAACTATAAGGTACATATGGCGAAAATGCGCAGGAGAGAAGATATAAAGTAAAACGTGAAAAAAGTTGTTTTTTTTTAATTGTTAATTTAAAACCGCTGCCTAAGGAATCACTACTTCCACATTCAGATTTTTCATCCAAGTCACTTTGAAGGAAACATGTTGACTAGATTTACACTCTAGTATGCGGAAATTATTGGTCATAGAATTTTAATAATATTCGGGGCAGATGTCAGAAAAGTTTGAGGTGTTGTTTTCTATCATATGCGTTAAAAATTAAGCTTCTAGTTTACCCTACTTATTTTCCCCTTTTCACAACCTATCACCTCACATCCCTTCAATGGAATCATCTCAATCAGATGTCATTACAATTCATACGTGTACTAACTTTCAAGTGAATATCTCAATTTTATGCTATCAATCCCATTAATAAAGAAGCGAAAGTGGTGGGGTTTGAAAAATATTAGAAAGAAATCTGAGGCCTTGGTTTCTATTATATACACCAAATCCCAAATTTCTGTACTTTTACTAGCTTTACTCATTTTCCACTATTTATTCCTATTTAACCCCTAACCCTTCAACGGAATCATCTCAAAATATAATTTAGTTTCAGATGTCGTTATCGCTTACCAAATTTAAAGTGAATATCTCAATTTTATTTTACCAACCTCTTCAATCATGGAGTAGGGGTGGTGGGGGGTTGAAAAATATTATAAAAATCTGAGGCCTTAGCTTCTAGTACATACACCCAATTTCAAGTTTCTGTACTGTTACCAGCTTGCTTTACTTATTGTCCCTTATTTACCCCTAGTTAACCTCAAACCCTTCATCAGAATAATTTTTTTTTCGCTCAAATTTAAAATCTCGACCTTTCATGACATTCTAAACCTATTTCAAGAAAAAATAAATTAGAATTTTTTTTCACGATTACTATACTTCCAATTCACTATGTGGATGTGGAAGTAAAATAAGCACACGGTTTACGAAGTATGCTTAGTGATATTCGTGTTTAGCGCCAAAAAATACATAAAAATCAATCAATACATCATCGTTCCCAGCTCAAAAATGCACCTAAAAATCTCTGCCTACTGGTCTAATATTTCATGAAATGTGCCTGAGAAAATTATCAAAAATACCTGATTTAAACATCATTGCATTGAGTTTTAAGGTATATTTCCATTAAAACATTTTTTATGTTTTAATGGAAATATACCTTAAAACTTACCTTAACAGTAGAATTTTCAAGGGATATGGAGATCAAAAGGCGAAATGGTCTCTCATAATATTCTTAGAATATTGTATATCTGATAAGGACAAACAAGGGTTTAGGACATCCTGTAGAAAACATGTTTTTTTTAAATTGTGTAATAAGCGATAAGCATCCACATTAAACAATTTGAATTGAATTTTAAGAGATAAAATTCTCTTACGAATATAAATTATTTCGAGTACTATGTTTTCACTTAATGTGTAGTAAATGTTTCTCAACAGTTAGATCGGCATCAAGTAAATTCTTGTCAAATAATATAAAATATGTCATTACTGTTTTTTATGTATCTTAATACTATATGCTTTGTACTTGTTTGGGATTTTTTCCTTATATTTTTTATTTCATTGCTACACCAACAGGGTGGAGAGCAACAACTGTTTCAATGAACTTCAATTTTAGGGCAGGTCAGAAATCTGTTGACTTGGTGAGCCCATCAAACTTCAGTTTTATATAATTTGTAGGTGGTATAATTACTTATATAAATATTCTACTTACGTGGCAGAGTTGCGCATAAAAATATTGCTGCGCCGACCGATGTGGAGTCTGCAAAAAGTAATAATAAAATTAGCTGGATAGAGAGAACAATAATAACGAATTTCATATAGGAGGTATCTCGGAACATGGTGAAATTTGGGGGATTTGCTCGATAAGAAATAAGCACGACATTCTATAAATAAATCTGTTTTCTACACGATCGATTGGTCGAAAATGACACATTAGCGAGCGTTAAATAATTCCTCTTTCGTCTTAGGGCGAAAATAATTTTATCAGTCTTCAACTATTTTCCATGCAACCATTTTGTACCACATGAATATCGATGCCTTTGAATCATAATAGTAGTTTATGTAACAAGGACGAAAAATCTAGTTTTTCGGGCGACTACGAAATATTCAATTCGTAGGAGTCCGAGTGTCATACAATATTTTTTATTCGAATGTGCTGTGCTTGTGGTTATTAAAATGATAGGGAAAATTAAAATATTGTGTTCTTAAGATTTACTTGCTACCCCGCAAATGATGCAATTTTCAAGGTTTCTTGTAACAGACGGCTGTGAATTAAGGCCATATATAATAAATAACAACTGCACAACTGCTGTCGTATCAGTTTGCTTGAAATCAGTATCGAGTTCATTCAATTTATATATTATAATATCGAATTTAATATTTATTATTTTATTTAATTAAAATTGCCTGAATTGAAATATATTTGCATGTGCATTACCATTTTATAGTAGAAAAGAAGGGGCCAGCATTTTAAAAAGTAGGTAACTAAAAACGCTTAATCTTTTGGTCTGTCACTGTTCCGGCCTAGGTCGGAAAAGTCTTTTCAGGCCCCTTACTTGAAGAAGATAGAAAAGTTCTACCTTTCGCTTTTGTTTTCTAACCGAGAAACGTCACTTTTTGACACATTCGAATAAAAATATCTATTTTAGCATCTAATTTTGATCCGTGGTATAAATAGAACTCTTTTTAAATGGAACACCCTATATTTTTACAATGCGGATACTTTTTTATTTCAAAAGATGTCCAAAATAATTTCCACGCCCAAGTATGAAAGATCCAAACATAAGCGTAAGATTTCTGATGCAAGTCATTCCCACCACCACTAATTAATCTACATGCTTTTCTATAGTCTCTAGCTTTCTAGGCTGTCTTATCTCTATAAACCAAATCTTTATAGTATCGTCAAGGATAGAAATGTAAAAGTGTGTGGTTAGCTGCCGTGGTGGTCAATTATTTGATATGTTTTCTCCAGCAACGGTCTGGAAAGATGTCTTAAAAATGCTCACTTCATTTTGGATAAATATAATGAGGATCGCCGACCTTCTCTGACCACATGATTTCTCCATCATTTTGAAGAATATTTAAGCAACTGAAAATACCATTTAGGATGAAATTACATTTTCATGAAATCTGTAATTCTGTTTCCTGGAAGTGCTTAGCCTTTAAAACGTTTTTCGCTCTTATTCTGGAGATCATCAGAAAGACATAAACCATTCATAAAGATGTTTGATGCAAACCCAAGACAATTTCTATGAATAAGTATGAAATAATTGTATTTGACACTGACTGATAGAAACAACAGATCTTCACATATTTATTAGCTAACTAATATTGGAGCCTATATACTCTATGCATGTGTAAATTGAATTATTATTTATTTGCTTATAATTGTATTGAAACATATTCTTTATAGGATTTTGCAAACAGCAGAAAAAAATTACTATCTATCACAACTAAAAGAAAAACTATGTGTAAAATTATTAATGAAATCTGCGTGGCTGTATAGGACTGTGTGGATGCTAGTGTTAGAATGAGAATTATTCAAATAAGAAATTAGACAAATCCGTTTTAGGATTTTAATTTGGTAGCATAACCAGAATTCAGGTTATCGAAAGAGTGCAAAGATTATATTAATATTTTTACACATAGTTCTTCTTAAAATTCCTGATGAACAGAGCTGAGTTAACCTGTCTGAGTATCGGGACATTCCACAACAAGCGGCTGATGCATTCTTTGGCCCAGAGTCCGTGCTGGGCATTACCAGAAGCTCAGCTAGAGAAGTGATGAAAGACTGGGTTAAGAACAAACATAAAAAGCACCAAAGTATAAATATTTCAGGATATCGACTGGGAAAACGCTCATTAACGGACGATGTCCAAAACAGCTTAAGGAACTGCTTAACAGAATGCAGGACTTCTGACAGGACACATTCCTGCCAAGGAGTATCTGCGATCGGAAAATTTGACGGTTACGTGGATTGCAGATTATGTGGCAAGGGAACAGAAATGGTGAATCCCATTATGTTCAACTGCAAGGCTGGTTGGAGAACACAAGAGGCCCAGGACTTTGTAGTGCCACCAAGTTATTCCAAACCGAGTTCAAATTTGCAGGTTGCTTCTGCTTTTAAAGCTCTTACTGGGTGAACAGTGTACCTCGTTTGGTAGTTTTCCTATGGGAACTTTTTCTTGCAGAAAAGAACCATGTCAAGGGAAGATTGTATGGTAGAAGAATCGTTCTCTATGAAATGAAAATTTAGGATTTCCGTGCAATTTTATGGCACTGTCTATAGATAAGGATCTTGTCCAATTATCAATTCGGAAATGGAAAGGCATTGTGTATCTCTATGTTAGAATTAATACACGATAATCTTAGGTACACAATTTTAAACTAATCTTCGCTTATCTATGATATGAGACAGCATACCTTTTAGAGTTTTTGTTGATAACTAAAACTAACAAAAACTTATTCTGCTTTCATTGTTAGTCGATTGTTACCAGTACATTTTCCATGATCTTGCACAAAAAATCCCAGAGGATACGATTGCATTTAATATGAATATATAAATGGGTCCTATTTAAAAACCTCAAGGTAGTATCGTGTGGTTAAAAGTTAGGTACTGAAGAAAATTTTATTTATGCCATACGGAACTCTATTTCCCTTCACATAAATCTCCGAACATTGAAGTATTCCTATTTGTCATTTTCTTGAGACATCCTGCGTGGAACGTCGTGAATCTCTTTTAATGTTTTAACTGAATTATTTTCGTTTTACTATTAAAAATGCAAAATTATGGAAACTGTTAATTTTCTGAATTAATATTTAATCACTAATAAATTGAGCCTTTGTAGAATTCGAAAACAATACGTGTTGCTATTACTGCTATTAATTGATAATAATTTGTCAGCGTCACAGCTACTACAACCTCTTGTAGTCCTGTATTCCTGAAGTGATCTTTTGAGGAAAAGTATTTCGCATTTGGAGCAGAGAACGCTCTCCAAATATGATCTGAGTAAAATAGTATTGGATCTCTTTCGGAAAGAATGTATTTCTTAACCGGCAAACAGACGAAACCGTGACGAAAGCACTTATCTGACAACCAAGAAAACACAAAAACAATTATTGTTTTTTTACATAGTACTCTGTTTTCTTCAACTGGTTTTTTTGTAACAATATATTTGACTTATGTAAAGGAAAAAATTTTACTCACACAGCATGATGAAAATTTTTTATTCCTATCACGAACGCAACTAATACTTGATTAAATCAAACAACCTTTTATACCACTTAAGAAACTACATATGCTGTTCTCTGTATCAGTTAGATATTATCTAATTAGCAGAATCCTCTTATATCTTTAAAGGATACGTTTACACTGCGAGTACTTTATCGGTTTTTAATTAGTCTTAGTTTGTATCTGACGACTGATAATGTATATTTAATCGTGACGCAAGTCCTTTGTAGTTTTTTAGACTATTAGAACAACAGGTAGTGTTTGATGACAATGGTGCTTGAAGTCGCACAAGTCTAGTGACCTGAAAAGGGCTTAGACTTAGGGTTTTATAGCCCTTATTTGCGAATAGTTAATAAATTTCTGCGCCTGGCTTTGTCTTGAAGTTGAACTCCAATAGACACTTGTCTACTCCCACAAAATTATTAAATTACCAACACTTTTTAGTGTTTTTCGTATCTTCATACATTTTCTCTAAATTCATTTCAGAAACCACAACTAAAAATTGCGTCGGAACAAGTATCATCCAACACACTGTTATGGTATAATACCGCACGGCTTTCAGCGAATCAGAAACTGTTAGTGGTTCGGTTGCTATGGTTAGGTCGAAAAAAAGGTAGCTTCGCATTTGACATTTTGAATAGTTATAAGTTTTTTGCATAATTTCTAAAATCTTGTTAGAGAAAGTATGGTCTACAACACGTTTGGAATGGTATATTCCACACTCTCGAACCGTAGTCCTCGCCTTCGGCTCGGCCTACAAACTTTTCGCTCGTGTGGAATCTGGGCCATTCCAAAACTTGTTATAGAATATACTATTCCATACACCCATTGAATTTTGTACCATGTTTGTCTCTTAATTATAATATTACAACTCATTTTATTTAAAAATAAGTGACAATAGTATAATACACTGTTTTCAAATTACATTATCAATTTTGTAACAATTAGGTATTACAAGTTCTTACATTGTGATTTTGTAAATCAAGAGTTTGTTTCCGCTACAGATACGGCCGGGAATTTTGAACCACTTGATAACTGCTATGTTCTCAGTAGTGCATTGTTTATTACTTTTCAGTTACAGAACATTTGAAAAGCGTTATATATTATTTATGCTCAAATGCATATTTTTTTGTTTATTTATTCTTAATTGAGTGCTAATAAACTTCAGTTAAAAATCCTATAAGATATTCTTAATACCTAATATGCCAATTGTTTAAGTATAATTGCTATGTCATATTATGCTTATTTGTTTTAATTATGTTATTATAACCGAACAAGAATTTTTAATGATTACCATACATTTTTTTTCAGAAATCTATTATAGTTTTATAGCAAAATGTAACTAAAGTTTTTGGTTAAGTACATAAAAGTACGATGATGTATAAACTATCGAAATTTATACCGTGTTCCACATTAGTATTTTTTATTTTTGCTCTCAAAATTATTATAAAATGTTATTTTCGGTATGAAAGTTATCTGCTAAAAATAATATTTGACAAAAATGCAGCTTCTACTCATCTTATTTTCTATACACCTCTTAAAAAATTATCACATTATTAGCATAAATAATATAATCATTGAGATACCTCAGTTTATCGTTACAATAGTGCTTTGAAATTTTGTTTGTAAAATCCCAGATACCTACTTACCTGAAGTGTTGTATGATATTTCGTAGGATTCTAACTTTCATTGCTTTCAAATATTAGTAATAGTCATTGCTAAATTAATCAATAGTTTAAGTAATCAATCAGTTCTTATACGCTCTCGTTACTATTTTGACTTATATAAAATATTAAATTCTTGATTAATTGAACATCAGATTTTTAAAGTTGTCGGTTTTAAAAAGGAGGAGTTTTTCAGTTCGAAGAAATATATAACAACAATGTTGTGTTTTGACAATTGTGAATTTGTAATTGTAGTTTCTCTCTTTGTGTTATCCCTATTTAATAATAATAATAATAATAATAATAACAATAATAATAATAACAAGTTTCTCGCTTAGATATGACTGACTTATTGCACATCTTGCCGTCAGGCCGATGTGCATGAGATAAAGTACCGCTCAGTGCGAGAGGAAAGAAATAGTAATAATAATAATAATAATCCCCAAAAAGGGAGATCTGTCCGATCCAAGGAATTATAGGCCAATCACATGTCTGAACTTCTGCTACAAGGCATTTACACGTATCCTGTAGGCACGGACACTACGGCAGGTTGATCCGGTCTTCCAACAAATTTATGAGCAACTGGCGCCAAGAAGGGCATGGCGGGTTGCAAAGACAGCCTGCTGATAGACCGCTGTATTACACACGACTGTGCAGTACACGCGAAATCTATCGATGGCCTGCATTTATTTTATACAACGTCGCGCCAACTATTGTTGCATTTACTCAAATGTCTTGCGGTAGCAGAGCCACTAGCGAGATGCATAGAACAGCCACTCTGAAGGACTCACTTCACCATAACATCCGGTGCACAGCGAGTTACGACAGAGCAGGTGCTATTCCGAAGAGGAGTTTTCCAAGTACATTCTCTGAGTCCCCTCCTCCTCCTCACTACTGCCATTATCAGTTGAACTCCGCCAAACTCGCGGGTACTATTGTGGACCACCGAGCAACCGGAGGCATAAGGTCACCCATCTATTTTATATGGATGACCTCAAACTGTATGCCTCCGGAGAGCGTGAACTTCAGAATGCTCTAAGAGTGATCGAGGAGTACACGCGGGCCATTGGCATAGAATTCGGGTTCGACAAGTGCGCGGTCGTCCATCTCAAAAAAGGACGATGCGGGGACTTTACTGAAGACGCGCAGCTCGCAGACGGAAGCATCCTAAGGCATCTGGATGCCGGGGAGACCTACACATACCTGGGTGTGCAACAACATCACATCCAGGATGTGCAGCAAGTTAAGGAATCTCTCCGCGGCAAGTACAGGTGCCTACTCCGAAAGATTAGGTCATCCGAATTTTTGGGGAAAAACAAGGTGTCTGCCACTAATATGCTTGCCGTTCCTGTTCTGCTCTACTCCTTCGGAGTAGTCAAATGAACTGTAGATGAGCTGCGCCAATTGGACAGAGGTACCCGCAAGCTGATGAATATCCATAGGAACATTCATCCTAGATCGTCCGTTCCTCGTGTGTACCTCCCACGAAATCGGGGGGGGGGGCGAGGGCTCTTGGGGCTGTAGTGTATGCATCATGGCAGAGTAGCACTGGGCATGGCATGTAATGTCCTTAGGAGCTCAGACCCGCTCCTGCAATTAGTGAGAGATCACGAAAATGCAGGAATGGTAGCAGGGATATTCAAGGCGGCAAAAAGGGCCGCAGATGAACTTGGTCTCGCATTCGACGACAGGCGAGGAGGTCGGTGCGGTGCTGACCCAGAGTCAGTCACTGAACTTTAGCCACCTAGCCTGAAGGTCCAGATAAAAGCTGACGAACAGGAACGTCTGTTTAGGCAGCATGTCGATAAACCCATGCACGGAGTGTTCTACAAGAACCTAGACACACTGGGTTTATCGACAAGGCTAACATTCGCCTTTTTAAGGTCAGCTGTGCTAAAGTCGGAGACCGAGGGATTCATTATGGCCTGTCAAGACGGTGTAATTAACACGCTGGTCTACCGAAGCCGCGTAATGGGTGTAGAGGTTCCTGATATAAACTGCAGAACCTGCCGTCAGGCGCCGAAATCGCTCATGCATTTACTTTTCGCATGTCCGGTGTATGCGACTTTGGCTTACATCCATCGCCATATCGCGGCATTGCGGGTGCTGTATTATCATCTTCGGCACTCGTACGGGATAAACCAGACACCAATGCTGCCTTACGTCCCCGGGGACATCGAGTCCGTTGTCGAAAACGAGCGGTGCCGAATTTATTGTAATTACTCGTTTCCGACAGTCAGGCTAATTCAAGCCAACAAGCCTGACACAGTTCTCCTCGACCATCAACGCAAGGTGATGTTTGTGATCGAGTTCTCGGCAGCTGCCGAGCCAAACAGCACTTTGAAAGAGGAGGAAAAACGGACCACCGTGATCTCCGGTACGAGCTCCAAGTGCTATACTCAAGCTACTCAGTCAAGATGGTAGTCCTAATAATCGGTGTACTCGGTGGTATGAAGCCTACGCTACTCTCGGAACTTAAGACCATACCTGTCTGCCAGAAATCAGCAGAATGGCTGGCAGGCCAAATGCAGAAGATGGTTATCTTGGGGTCCCTCCGCCTACTTAGGGCACATGATTCTGGTATTTATAGTCACTAACCCCACAGGTCGTGGGGAGTGACTGTAATTATGACCGACACGGCTACCGTGTGGTATCGGTCGGAAAACACGGAAGCCCTGCCCGGTAACGGATAAACCGGAAAATAATAATAATAATAATAATGGGTGTGCAACAACTTCACATCCAGAATAGGCAGCAAGTGAAACAATCTCTCCATTGCAAGTACAGATGCCTACTCTAAAAGATTTGGTCATCCGAACTTTCCGAAAAAAACAAGGTGTCTGCCACTAATATGCTTGCCGTTCCTGTTCTGCTCTACTCCTTAGGGGTAGTCCAATGGACAGTACATGAGCTGCGCCAATTAGACAGAGCTACCCGCAAGATGATGAATATCCATAGGAGCATTCATCCTAGACCGTCCGTTCCTCGTGTCTACCTCCCACGAAATCGGGGGGGGGGGGGGGGGCTAGGGCTCTTTTGACTCGAAACGCTGCCAATACCGTTAGAATTATGAAAACATGGACGTAGACAATTTTATGAACAATTAAATTTTCTATAAAAAAAGTCAGTGGTGGCATATGTCTATCTTCAATACTCTAGGCGTGAGAGTGATTGAAATTTGAATACAAAATTTACAGTTGCCCAGTGTGCGACTTTAAACTATCTTCTCGCCAAAAGTATTTAAGATAGACATATGCTAGCACTGACATTTTATAGAAAATTTAATGTTCGTCGTAGTAATTGCCCGCATGCCGACAGTGTAAAAGAAAGAGATTCGCTTGTTGACGGCATTTCGAAGCTTGGCTTGACACTTTTACAACTCTGCTGTAAGTTTGGTATAATGTATACTTGTAATATGACTAAGTCTCTTTGAGATAAAACAATGTTTAGCAATTTTATTACAAATGTATAATACGTGGTCTTTCCATTTTAATGACAAATCTAAATATAAACCAAGGAGTTTGAAGCTTTTGACTTGTACAGATTTACAGTTTACTTTGATTAAGGGACTACTTCTATAATTTGAAGCTGATGGATGAAATTGCAAAGAAAACATTTTGCCCTGGTTCATATTTAAATTTGCTGAGAAAAAATATTTTAAGAGTGATTTTAGATTAACGGACAGATGTTGAAAAACATTATTCACATTTGCATCGTTGGCTAATAATGTCATATCATCGGCAAATTCAGAATGAGAAGTATTTAAAAAAGAGCTAACGTCATTACAGTATAATAAAAATAAGAGAGGCCCTAGGATGCTACCTTGAGGCACTCCAATTTCTATTGGCAGTTCTATTGAATTTTCGCCGAGAAAGTGGACTAATTGTTTGCTGTTGCAGATGTAGCTTTTTAATAATTTATGGCAATTACCACGCAGTCCATACAATTCTAAGTTTTGCAATAGAATCTCATGGTCAACGCAGTCAAGAGCTTTCGTTAAATCAACAAATGCTGCCATAACTTTGTTATTTTTATCCAGTTGTTTATAAGTGAAATCTAACATACTACATAGAGCAGACATTGTTGATCTTATTGAAACATATTTATTTTGCAATTAGCAGAAAAAATAACTATCTATAACTAAAAGAAAAACTTTGTGTAAAAATATTAATGAAATCTTTGCTTTCTTTCGATAACTTGAATTCTGGTTATGCTAGCAAATTAAAATCCTAAAACGAATTTGTCAAATTTTTTATTTGACAATTCTCATTCTAACATTAGCATCCACACAGTCTCCTACGGCTATGAAGGTTAAACTAGTATCTACATAACCCCCTACGGTATATGTATAATTTTTCATACCTAATCATAGAAATTGTCTTGGCTTTGCATGGAACATCTTTATGAGTGGCTTTGTGCTTTTCTGATGAGCTCAGAATAAGGGCGAAAAAAGTTTCAAATGCTAAGCATTTCCAAAAAAATAGAATGATAGATTTTATGAAAATGTAATCCATTAGAATGAAATTTTGTTATGACAAGGTAGGTAAATAAATCCATTTTAGACCTTTGTTCTCATGTATAACTGAATCTGCAAATACCGTAGGGGGTTATGTAGATACCAGTTTAATCTGCGTGGCCGTAGGGGACTGTGTGGATGCTAGTTGTTGAATGAGAATTTTCAAATAAAAAATTATACAAATCCATTTAAGGAATTTTAATTTGCTAGCATAACCAAAAGTCAGGTTATCGAAAGAATGCAAAGATTTCATTAATGTTTTTACACATAGCTTTTCTTTTAGTTCTCGTAGATAGTTATTTTTCTGATGTTTGCAAAATCCTATAAGGAATATGTTTCAATAAAAATATTTTGAATAATAATTTGAAAACCTGTCACAATACAGCGTTGCTAAGGAAACTATACAATTGTTGTTTGCGGTTACTAAGGAACTTTCAATAGCATATATTTTATTACGAGTGACAAGTAGGCACCTAATATCATTAGCGCAAAGGTAATTTTTTCCTGCATGCGGGCACAATAAAATCTCATTTTTCGTGCGCTAAATAGGTACGTATACATAGTGTTTTCAGTGGGGTATAATGAAAATGCTTTGCCGATATCTGATGCCCACTTCCGGTCTAGCCCGGGAAAAGTTAATTTCTGTCCGAAAATATCTCCAGAAAGGGTGTTTCCTGATGGTTCGAAAAAAGAAATCCTTATTATTACTTAACGGCAAAGTCGGCGAGTAGAAACCGGAATAACAAGAAATACCTACAGTTTTTCTTATTTATTATGGCTACCATAAATATTTATTCACAATGGCTTATTAACCGGCTTACAGTATGAATTATTCTAGTTGGCCTCCGTTTGGTGCACAATACGTCTGACGATGCCCCGCCATCTGTAGTGGTTGCCTGTTAGGCGAATAGTTTCACCTAAGCTTCTTCTCATTATCTATCTTAATAATATGCAAAATTGCGCTGCCATTCACCTTTAAATGGTCAAACTGCATTGCACTAAATATTTATGTTAAAATGACTGTTTATGGTATATAATATTTTCCGTAATAAAACTTTTGAAACATTTTCTTAATCAATTTAAAACAATTTAAAACAAAAAATACTGTTCTAAACAAGTTAAAATTATTTTGTTGTTTTTGAAAAAAAATGTGCTTTTGCAACCTTGAATATTTGCTTTGGAATCATTTATCATCAGTAATTTAGTTGCAGAAATTGGTGGTGGTGTAATATTTTTTGGGACGTTTCTTTAGGATCTGAAATTCGTACGATCCGCTGAGTATATTCACATACTCGAAATTCAGGCTTTTATCGAATTAATGATTTTATAATACTAATTGTCTATAATATTAATAAATGTGAAATACATTTAACCCCTTTTCTTTTCTCCCTTTTTTTTCCTTTAAAAAATATGTATCAGGTTTATATTACGGATATATCTAGTGTCTTGTTTAAAAGGGAAGAGGGTTGAATATAATTCGAAAATAGATATAATATAAACAACCATATAGTTAATTATTATAATATCTTTAAACTGAGGAATTGTGACATTCAAAATTACCTGAATGCCACTTGTTAATTTTTAGTCTAATAGCAATGAATTTTTGTAGTCTTAAACCACAATTCAGAAACTTATTAATTAATTTTTCAGTTCAATCCTGAAGCTGTCCTTGTCTTACTGAATCCGGAAGAATTTGTGTTTATCATTCCAACTTTAAATTATAAATTAGCATACAAGCGCCATCTGTTACTTCTCTTGATATACACCTACAAGTCATCTGGTACAACAAATATTTAAAAGAAGAAATCTGTATTAAGTGAATAAATCCCAAATCAATAAACAAAATTATAAATCGATAATTCTGATTAAATTAGAACTCATGAATTCATATAAATGATACAGTAGAGTAATTGTGTAGATTTGTATTGTATTTATGTCAGAAACAATCAGTCTGATGTTAATAAAACATATAATAGAAATTAAGTGTAAAGACAAATCAAAGTACTTTTTGATAGTACTTTTTTTTCTTCCATACAGCTTGAAAAGTAACGATGTTATGTGCAAAACAATGAGTGCTTTCTAAATAAATTGGAATTTTCTTGCTGTCATTGGCCATAGTGTGGAAATTTAAAAATTTGCACCAGTTTTTATTAATATATAGTGTTACCAAAATGCTGTAATTTTAAGAGTTTCAATTTATCAAAAATATTCAAGAAATATGAGATTTAGATATATTTCTTTGCCACTAAAATTTCAAGACCCACATTTGTCATATTTCCGAAACTATTAATTCTACAAATATTTTAAAAAACATGTTAATATATCGCTTCCTAAGTTTTGTTTTTCTATATTGTGCAATTGTTTTGGAGTTATTTACCAAAAAAGAATCTTTTCAGCAAAATCATAAATTTTTTCTTAATTTAAACTATATTTTTTAAAAACGACAACTTTAAAAATGCCAAAAAATTAGAATATGTTAGTAGGTAATGCTATATATTAATAAAAACCAATACAGATTTTTTAAATGTCCATTATATGGTCAATGGTAGTAGGAAAATCCTAAATTTTTTCTTCTAAAAAAATTACAAAGCACTCGTTGTTATGCACATAACATGATTATCTTTCAAGCTGTACTCAATATTAGAAACTCAGTGCAATGCAAAACTTTTCATGAAAATCCATTCACTATAGACGGATTCCGAGTTAAAAACTTAATTGCACTCGACTATGAATAGAATAGAATAGAATTTATTAACCTTCAATATTGTCAAAGTTGCAAAAAAATGGTTTCGTCAAAATCACACAAGCCCCAGCATAAGAATAATATGCCAAGTATTCAGAATATATAACGATAATACAAATTTTTATACAAATATAAAACATAAAAAAGTAAAAGTATAACATTATAAGCATTCATAGAAGTAGAATAGAAAATAGAGAGCAATTTTTTGACTACTAAAAGCTGTTGTAAAAACATTCGTCAATATACATAAAGACATTAAATAAAACTACAAACCTGAAAGTAGTGACTAACAAAAAAAAAAGAAACGAGAAAAAAGATCAATATGTAAAAATAACAGATATGCTCACAAAATATAATTAAAAAATTAACCTGGTGACTAAATTGTATTTTATATACCAATTATACATGATTTACTATTAAACAGAATTCTTCACAAGAATAGAAACAATTTTCTAATAGGCAGTTTTTCTATCCTGTCTTAAATAATTTGTATGGATGTAATAATTTGATCTTGTTTGGTAATATGTTAAATAGGTAGGCACCAGCGCAGTATGGAGATTTTTTAAATTTACTTAGCCTGTAATTATTGATATGTATGTCATTTATATTACGAGTTGCGTGATTATGTACTGCTCTATTGAGGCTAAATTTCTCGATATTATAAACGAAGCAGAGTAATTTAAATATGTATATACACGGTAATGTCATAATTTTTTTATTTTTAAATGTTTGTCGAAAAGAATGTCTATAAGGTAAATTAAATATGATTCTAATTATTCTTTTTTGCATGACGAATACTCTACTCACGTCCACTGCCTGCCCCCAAATGATGATATTATAGCTAAGAGTTGTATAAACCAGAGAATAATATGATGCAACTAAGCCACCCTCATTGTCTAATTACTTCCACATCCACGTAGTGGATTGGAAGTAAAGTAATCGCAAAAAAATTTTCAAAAATTTTTATTCGTGAAATAGGTTTAGAATGTCATGAAACGTCGAGATTTTAAATTTGAGCGAAAAAAAATTTCTGTCTGTCTGTCGGTCTGTCTGTCTGTAACTTTTTTTGCCGCACGCTTTCTCCGGAACGGTTTAAGATATTGACCTGAAATTTCGTACATATTATAACGAGATCTGGAACTGGATTGTTTTTTGAGGAAATCAGGTGAAGGGTTGGGGGTTAAATAGGGGTAAATAGGGGGAAATAAGTAAAGCAAGCTTGTAAGAGTACAGAAACTTGAAATTCGGTGTATGTACTAGAAGTTAAGGCCTCAGATTTTTTTATAATATTTTTCAACCCCCCCACCACCCCTACCCCATTAATGGGGTTGACAAAATAAAGTTGAGATATTCATTTGAAATTTCGTACACGTATGTATTATAACGACGTCTGGAATTAGTTTATATTTTGAGATGATTCCGTTGAAGGGTTGGGGGTTAAATAGGGGTAAATAGGGGAAAATAAACAAAGCAAGCTGGTAAGACTACAGAAACTTGAAATTCGGTGAATGTACTAGAAGCCAAGGTCTCAGATTATTTATAATATTTTTCAACCCCCACCACCCCCTACTTCATTATTAAAAGGGTTGATAAAATAAAATCGAGATATTCATTTGAAATTTGGTACACGTATGAATTATAACGACATCTGGAACTAGATTATAATTTGAGATGATTCCGTTGAAGGGTTGGGGGTTATTTAGGGGTCAATAGGGGGAAATAAGTAAAGCAAGCTGGTATGAGTACAGAAACTTGAAATTCGGTGTATGTACAAGAAGTTAAGGCCTCAGATTTTTTTATAATATTTTTCAACCCCCCCACCACCCCTACCCCATTAATGGGGTTGACAAAATAAAGTTGAGATATTCATTTGAAATTTCGTACACGTATGTATTATAACGACGTCTGGAATTAGTTTATATTTTGAGATGATTCCGTTGAAGGGTTGGGGGTTAATTTGGGGTAAATAGAGGAATATAAGTAAAACGTTGGTAAGACTACAGAAACTTGAAATTCGGTGTATGTACTAGAAGCCACAGCGTCAGATTTTCTTATAATATTTTTCAACCTAACCACCCCTACTCCAATATGAAAAGGGTTGATAAAATAAAATTGAGATATTCATTTGAAATTTGGTACACGTATGTATTATAACGACGTCTGAAACTAGATCATAATTTGAGATGATGCCGTTGAAGGGTTGGGGGTTAAATAGGGGCAAATAGGGGAAAATAAGTAAAGCAAGCTGGTAAGACTACAGAAATTTGGGATTCGGTGTATATTCTAGAAACCAAGGCCTCAGATTTCTTTCTAATATTTTTCAAACTCTACCACCTCCGCTTCATTATTAATGGGATTGATAACATCAAATTGAGATATTCACTTGAAAGTTAGTACACGTATGTATTGTAGTGACATCTGATTGAGATGACTCCATTGAGGTGGTAGGTTGTAAATAGTGGAAAATAAGTACGGTAAACTAGAAACTTCATTTTTAACGTATATGGTAGAAACCAACTCCTCAAACTTTTCTATGACATCAACCCCAAATATTATTAAAATTCTATGACCAATAATTTCCACATACTAGAGTGCAAATATAGTCAAGATGTTTCCTTTAAAGTGACTTGGACGAATAATCTGGATGTGGAAGTAGTGATTCCTTAGGCAGCGGTTTTTCTTAATGTTTAACATAGCAAACGTACTTTTAGCTAGTTTTGAGCAGATACTATCTATATCTGACTGGAGAAGCCAAGAGTTGATTCTATAGTAGTTCCCAAGAACTTCGTTTCAGTACTTGTTTCTACGTGACTAATGTTTGGAATGGATTTTGGCACTGAAACAGAAAAATACACGAACACAGTCTTATCCTTGTTGACAATTAGTGAATTTTGATTACACCATTCCTTATCAATTTATTAAATATTAAATATGCTTTGGACTCTAACTCCTGGATACTGTTAGCATTTATGACCACCGACGTATCATCAGCATTTATGAAGATATCTCCCTCCATTATAAATGAATGAATAATAAAAAAAGCAAAGGGCCGATTATTGAGCCCTGTCCAACTCCAACGTCCATGTCATATATGTCGGAAGTTACAGAATCTATAGATACTAATATTTTCCTGTTGTCTAGATACGATAGTATCCAATTTAATATATTACCCCTTATTCCTAAAGACGACAATTATAATTTAAAAAAAATTGAGTTCACGCAATCAAAAGCAGAAGTTAGGTCAAAAAACATTCCAGCAACTTTTCTGCCCTTATCAAGATAATTAAAGGGATAATAAAATAAAATATTTTTTCTTCACTTATGGAATTGCCGCACTCGTCTGCGTCTCATGTGATCAAATCTCCCACTTTTGAAAAATGCGCTACATAAAATTATTATATATACATATATTCCTGAAGAGTGATGTAGACTGTATAAATTGTGATGAGGTTTTCTTTATTAAACTCTTATAAACAGTATTTACATTAGTCTAAAAACAATTTTTATTTTTCTCAGCACTTTACATCCCAGTCGAAATCACAAGTAAGTATATCTTCATTCCATAGGGTGCCAGCTGGACACTGTCCTACTATTGTCTGGCCTTTGTTACATTCGTAATATTTACTGCAGTCGTTTGGATCAGAGAAAAAGCGTCCATCATTTGCCTCGTCCGCACAAGAAGTGGTTCCTAAAACAGCCAGTCAACAAAAAAAAGTTAATACATTATTTATTAATTATTTATGAATCATAGGAAAAACATTCTATCAAATCTGGTTAAGTACAAGTTGGATTGGTGTGCCGAGGATTCCGTGTTATAACTAGTATCCATATGTAGTCACATATAACAACAATTGACAGCTGTCTTAAAAATAACTTTAAAAACTTTTCTGCGCCTTTATGTATATAATAAATCAAAGATGTCGTAAGGAGTGAGATAATAGAATCATATAATTTATTTAACTGCTATTTTGATTAGTTTATAATGATCGGTCATGTTATTGTAAATAAAAGCTGATAGTTTATGAGCTTCATATAAAAATTTCATAAATATATGGTCTAAGTAACTATATATGTCTGCTGTAACCCTTCTAAATTTGTTACTTGATTTGTAACTAGTTTCACACATTATATTTGGATATTGCTACAGCATTCATCATTTGTTTCAAGTATGTCAATATTTATATCGCTCATCAATATGTTGTAATTATGGTATTTTTTTGTTTGTAGGTACCTCGAGAAATTATTGAAAAATGCTATCAAGTGTTGTCAAAACCCAAAATGTCGACGGATTTATTTTTAAACTATTTTAATTTCTTAATGCTATACAATTATAATGCTTCACTATAAGATTATACTATCTGTACTGGTTTTTGTTGTTCTACCTCTGCAGTTTTGGTCAACTCTTATATGCTGAAAATTATTCTTAATGTTTTATTTTCGCTCGCTCTCTAGCTGTTATCAGATGCTCTAAATAATTTTGTGAATACTCATCTTTATATCAAAATTAAATCCTCTTACTATTCCCTCTGGAGATCAATTATGCAACAGTCCGTCCTTTCGAATGGACTGTTGTATATATTTATTCAAAGTAATTTAGTAATAGCTATGGGAGTTCTTTTTAAGAGGCGAATCTTGTCAAAATAGGGCAAAGTCGAAGGTAAGTAATAAAACGGCGCGTGTTTTGTAACGATAATATTTTTTTAATTATCAATTATTGATACACGAAGGTATTTTCGGTGACACTTAATGTTAGTAATTATCCATTGCGTAACACCCTCTTATCTTACATTGGAAAGTGGAGAGATAGCAGATAAAAAGTCAACCAGCAAACTGAGGTCTGCTTATAATGGTATTTATTGGGAAATGGATAAATGGAGTTGCTATTGTAGACCATTCGACAAGAAGATCAATATTCCGCTGCCGTATTTACTTTACATAACAAGAGAAGAATGGTACAATAGTAGTTTATTTATTAGTTAGTAGTTTATGCACGAGGACAAAAAATCTAGTTTTTCGAGCGACTACGAAATATTGCCAGCTAAGACGCAGTCGAGGCTGGCAATTCGTACGGGTCCGAAAAACAGTTTTTCGGACGTGTGTCATACAATATTTTTTTTAAGTTATTCATTCGAAAAAAAAGAGATACATGTTCTAACGTAGGACGGCAGACAATGACCATGAATATTGAAAAGACTCATAAAATTATAGAGAAACTGGAAGAAATTCGAGAATTGATCAGAGGAGATATTCAATATTTTACATTTACAGAATGAATGGCATTTTTAGTGAATTTAATTAAATTTTGAAGTTCTCAAACGGGATACAGAAAGTTTGATGATGATTTTCAAATAATAAATAAAAGAATAACATAATTTTACTTTTCCCTGGGCTGCGATATATGAAATATTGTCAATTAAATATCTAGAACCTGCAAATGATATTGAGTAGCTAAATTAAATATAATAAAGTTACCTGTATCCCGAGGAGTTGTGACGGTTATTGGACCTGGCGTTGTTGTAGTTGATGTTGTAGTGTAGACTATAACTGAAATATGAAAGTTAATTATATAATTAATGAAGCAGCATTGTAAAATTAACAGTCTAGTATGACCTATTGTGAATAGCTATTTAATTAACTTTTGACAAATACACAGCCAATCTCTTTTTATTTTTATATACGGCAATTTTTCAAAGGCTAAACGCATTTCCAAGAAACAAAATGACAGATTTTATGAAAATGTAATCCATTTGAATGAAAAGTATTTAATACAAGGTAGGTAAATACATTAATTTTAGACCTCTGTTCTCATTTTTAACTGAATCTTCATGACTGTATGGTGTTATGTAGATACTAGTTTAATCTGCATGGCCATAGGGGACTGTGTTTCTACACAAAATTCTCATTCTAACACTAGCATCTGCTAGTGTTAGAAGGAGAATTTTCAAATAAGAAATTATAGAAATTAATTTTAGGATTTTAATTTTTAGCATAACCAGAATTCAGGTTATCGAAAGAATACAAAGATTTCATTAATATTTTTACACATAGTTTTTCTTCTAGTTCTCATAGATAGTTATTTTTCTGCTGTTTGCAAAATCCTATAAAGAACATGTTTCAATACAACTATAAGCAAATAATAATTCACTTTTAAATTTCTCTTGGTATCGTATAATCATACAAATGTTTGTTACCATGAAAACTGCCGAAATATGAAGAGCTACTACGTGGAAGTGAAAGTAATTTGGCAATTTTCAGACAGAAACTATAGAAAAATGTTTTAAAATATTGTAACTTGTGTGCATAAGTTTTAGAATTTAAATAGTAGTAGAAAATCTATTTATCTATCTATTTAATTTCCCCTCCTTTCCTTAATTTCCCCTTCAAACAAATTAATATATATTATAACCAGGTTGCACTTACCTAATTCAATATTAATTTCTCTATTATTATGAATGTACAAAAACGATTATTGTTGGATTTAAAATGGAAAATATACCTGTTGATGGAGTTGCGGGTCCAGGTGTTGTACTAGGGGCAGGTTTTGTAGGGGCTTTATCTAGAAACAGATAGAATATTGTTTAATATTTCATGCAACATAGGTACCAAATAAGACTTTGTGTCGTAACGTGCCACTTTTATGCCTACGTAAAACATTATAGGCTTGTAGTCTAACTGCATGTCAGTAATATATTTTTGAATATGTACAAATACAGATACTTTACAGATCAAAGGGGAAGTTATCATAATATGCACAAAATCAACAATTCAAAAATAGCTCATTCTTGTAAATGTATTTGGTGAATGGCCAATGGGCTTGTTCCATGATATTCTTTTTATGTGGTTTTTATAATTTTTCATATAGTACTCGATATTCTCATTATGCACTTGAAATTTCGTATTATTAACTTTTCCGTTCTCGAGATATAAGGAGTTGAAATTAGTAATAGTTCCAAAACCGAGCGCTCATTTGTGACGTCACTATACGCAAGTGACGTAAGAAAAGTGGCTTTCTGGGACCTTTCAAATTTATACTGAAAAGTCGAAAAACATGGAATTTTCAAACGCTGGTAATTAAATAAATACGTCAAGTGGAAGTTCGTTCTATATTTCTACGGAAAGGAGAAGGTCGGCGATGAATCCTAATAGTAAATTTCAGGGTCAAAATCGAAAATTCGTCCCGACAGGAGCGAGAAAAATTGTAGTTTTTTGACATTTCACCAAATTGTACTCCCCTACTGTCAAGAAGTAAGCAAAACAAACAATAATGGGCTTGTTCCATGATATTCTTTTTATATGGTTTTTATACTTTTTCATATAGTACTCGATATTCTCATTATGCACTTATAATTTCGTATTATTAGCTTTTACCGTTCTCGAGATATAAGGAGTTGAATTTAGTAATAGTTGCGAAAACCGAGCGCTCATTTGTGACGTCACTATACGCAAGTGACGTAACAAAAATGGCTTTCTGGGACCTTTCAAATTTAACCTGAAAAGTCGAAAAACATGGAAATTTTAAACGCTGGTAACTAAATAAATACGTCGAGTGGAAGTTCGTTCTATGTGTCTACGGAAAGGAGAAGGTTGGCGATGAATTATAATCGTAAATTGCAGGGTCGAAATCGAAAATTCGTTCTGGCAGGAGCGAGAGAAAATTGTAATTTTTTGACATTTCACCAAATTGTACTTCCCCACTGTCAAGTAGTAAGCAAAACAAACAATACTTCGAACACTTATAATTATAACCAATAAGGAGCATCAAGTCTATTGAGATCGCCGAGTCTATGCGTATAGTGACGTAGCGCCTGGCCACGCCCACTTTCGCGAGATGGAAATTTGTAATAGTTTTTAAGATACTAAACGTGCGAATAAGATTCTGATATTTTGCAGATCCATTAATTTATACTTACACTTTCGATTTGTTAAAAAAAAAAAATGCTGAACAAGCCCATTCGAAAACACTTATAATAACTAAGGAGCAATGACTTCAGAAAACTGTCATTGCTAAGGAGCATCAAGTCTATTGAGATCGCCGAGTCTGTGCATATAGTGACGTAGCGCCTGGCCACGCCCCATTTTCGCGAGGTGGAGATTTGTAATAGTTTTTAAGATACTAAACGTGCGAATAAGATTCTGATTTTTTGCAGATCCATTATTTTATACTTGCACTTTCGATTTATTAAATAAAAAAAGATGCCGAACAAGCTCATTGGCCATATATCGAAATAAAATATCATGTGATCGAATTATCCATGTGATCCAACTTCTTGAAATCTAACCTCCGAGTTTTTCACTTCCGATTGTATTGAAAATATCCCTAGCTCTTGTTTCTTAAGTAAAACATGACATACTTAATTGCTATTCTCATTACAAAGCCTGATGTGATAGAAAACACCTCTTGGTTTATCCGTACAATTGCCTATAGCAAAGCCGTAGCAGCTCTTGGAACCAAGAAGTTCAACTGGCTTAGTGCAGGAGGGCAACCAACCCTGTTGTGTATGAGCGAATACAGGAATTTTACAGCGTAGAATTGCCTTCTAAATTGTAGTGAGTCGAAGCCGAACCTATTTAACAGATACGTCTGGTCGCAGCCTCTGTTTGGATAACTACCATCAGCGCGGAAGCAGAGAAATTTTAAAAATTTCCTCAGAATGGACTCGATTCATTTAACTTGATAATCATAGATAGGGCTCCAGATAAGTGAGCAATACTCGAGTTTAGACCGTATATAACAATAAAATAGTTTGATTCAGACGTCATTGTTCCGGAAGACCTGACTTACTCTTAAAATGAACCCTAAGATTTTCATAGACGAGGAGCCGTTAACTCGATATGCTTGGCAAATGACAATTTGTCATCAAAGAAGACTCCTAGATTTCTGGTTGAGTCAGTACGTGGCAAAGATTCTGTGCCGATACGATAATCATAGTCGATGGGTTCATCTTTTCGTGAGTAAGTTACAACCTTGCATTTGGTTATATTTAGAGCTAAAGAGTTTAAATGACACCACTCTGCCACTTTATTAAGTTCCCTTTGTAGCATATGACAGTCGTCTTTGGAATTTATTGACGCAAAGATTTTCAGGTCATCTGCGAAAAAAAGCTTTTTCGAGCAAAGATTGTCATTGGCTGCGTTCATCCGAGCAGATCGCTACCTGAGCGCTCCTTCACTGATCGGTGATCGCTCTGCAACCGGATGAACGGCTCAGTGCTGTCCGCTGTCGTTTGTCAAATTTGTCATGGTGTGATTGTTTTGAATTTGAATTGTAAATTGTAATTTGTAATCATAATTTTATATTAAGAGACTAAGAGTTTTATAATTATATTAAATTACGGTTTTTCGTTGTATCCTTCTTTAGCTTTGCTCGTCTGTTGAAATGGAAAACAGAAATAGAAATTTAGTGCTATTGCTTGCGAGTGATATAGGTTTAGATATGAATATTGTGCAAAACATAGCAGAAGGATTCATAAATCCGTTGCCATTAAATGAATTAGAACTTCAAGGACGACATAGAACTCCCCGAAATAGACACTTTTATGAGGTTACAATACCGAAAATAGTCGAAAATGTAAATCTCGATCTCCTGCAACATTATAATGTACATTTTCGTGTTCATATGTCACGTCAAACTCTGCGTTCTCCATTTTTCTTCTAATATATCAAATTTTCCGTTTCCGATCACTGATCAGTCGATCACTGAGCACAATTTTTGTTTGCTACAAAAAATGGCGTCCGATCCAAGAGCGCTCAGTGCAAGAACTGCCGTTCAGCAGGATGATCCGTGATCGTCAGGTAGCGATCTGCTCGGATGAACGCAGCCATTGAGATCATTGACAAAAAGAGCGAAAAATAGCGGACCTAAATTGGAACCCTGTGGTACCCCTGATGTTATGGTATATGGGTTAGACGTGTAACCATTGTAAGCAACATAGTTAAGAAGGTTTGCCGGTTGTTTAGAAAACAAGTGAAACCAGAAGTGACAACTTGATTATTATGTCTCAACAAGTTGGACATCATAGTTAATTTGTTTATACAAAAATTCATATCGATGCTTTAAATTAGCGTAAGACACACGAATGGCCAACGTTTTACCTGTATGCGGCGCATATAAATATTAAAAATAACAAATAAACCTATGATAGTTACTGTACTTTTTTTACAATTAGTAGTACTAATTTCTGTGTAAATACAGGGCGTTTCATGAGGAAGGTAGGGTGCCACTTGGGTA
Source organism: Stenurella melanura (assembly GCA_963583905.1). Lineage (NCBI taxonomy): Eukaryota > Metazoa > Arthropoda > Insecta > Coleoptera > Cerambycidae > Stenurella > Stenurella melanura. Next base: position 2,270,370 of record OY757309.1, read on the forward strand.
TTCAGGAACGGCCATTGAAATTCTCCCTGTCGTTCTTAATTTCTGAGATACAGGGTGATAAATTGATTTTATTCTAAATTTATTTTGGCCAGAACGTCCTTACTATTGATCGAATTTTGTTTAAGTTTTTGACACTTTATACACTTGCTTTATCCGTAAAACTTGAAATTAAATATTTCGCCGACGTTTCGGAAATCTAATCTGTTTCCTATTTCAAGGCTTTTTTGAAAAAAAATTTTTGCTGTGTGTGATAAATACACAGCTCTAAGAATGTTTGTTATATTCAATATCCATAGATACTTACTAATTACATAGAACTGTTGATATAATTGTTAATAAATTAAACGCTTTTAGATGAATCAATCAATATATTATAAATACTCTTGATAAAGGCCTAATAAGCCAATACATATGTAGAGTATTTATAATATATTGATTGATTCATCTAAAAGCAGTGTTTAATTTATTAACAATTATTTTCAACATGTTTCACAAGGTACCTACCACAAGTTCAGTTCACTGTTGATATAGTTAACAGTTCGTTTTTAAAATTTTTATACAATGTAAGTTTGTGAAGTTCTTCTTTTAACATTGGCAACCAGGTTGTACAGACATCTACGGAACAATTCGACACGCATCTTTCCTCATTCAATAATATTATTGCCGTTTCTTTAATTCTTATTTTTTTTGATATCTGTTTCTTTTGTTAAAATTTTTGCCGAATCTCAGTTTATTCTATGTCCGTTCTCCCAAACATGTTCGCAGATCTTGGACTTGTGAATTTCATTTTTTCTGATATAAATTTGGTGTGCGCCCAAACTTACACTAAACGGTCTGGATGATTCACCCACGTAATGTTTGTTGCACTCACGCGGAATACTATAAATGCAGTTTTTTGAATTTTGCTCGTGGTTCTTCTGTTTCTTCTTTGTCAGAATAGATCTTAAGGTGTAGTTTTATTTGGAATACCGTCCTTATATCAAATCTATCACCGATACGACGCAACTTTTCGGATAACCCGCATACATTAACGCTGTGTAACGTTTTCAGGTTTTTATTGTACCTGATTGTTATTTTCAATGTTTATGAAGGTTTTATCGAAAAAACCCTCAGGCTTATTTATAAGAACTTCTTTAATAAACCGCTTTTCATTGTTTAATATTTCATCATTAGAAGAAATTATTTTGGTCCTATTATACAAACATTTTATAACACCCCTCTTAACGTGCATCGCCTGATTTGAGTTGAAATTTAAATATCTGTTGGTACGTGTTGGTTTTCTATAAATACTTGTTTCAATTGTACATTTACTCTTTTAATTAAAACATCTAAAAATGGTAATTCATTTCTAGTGTCCGTTTCTAAAGTGAATTTAATAGAAGGTTCTTTATTACTTAAATGTTGTAAAAAACTATCTAATAACTCAATACCGTGAGGCCAGATTGCAAAGATATCATCTACGTATCTCCACCAGATGACCTGTTTGTATGTACAATTTTAAATATGTCTAGTCTCAAAATCTTTTATAAATATATTGCTTAAAATAGGTGACAATGGAGAACCCATTTCTATACCGACATCCTGCTGATAGGAATAATTTTCCAATTGAAAATAAGTCGTTTTTTTATACACATAGTTAAAAGTTCCATTATGGTATTTACACTCAATTTAGCCCTAGCTTCCAAATTATTTTCGTTTAATAATTTGTCTTTGATTACTTTTAAAGTTTTGTCTACTGGGAAGTTAGTAAATAAATTAACTATGTCAAAACTAACCATCAGATGTGTATTATGAATATTGTTTTCATAAACTTTTTTGATAAAATATTTATTATTTTTTGTATTCGAGTCAGTATTTCCAGATAATGGAATAACAATTTTAAGCAAGAATTTTGCCAAATTGTGGCATGGTGAATTAATCGAGCTAACAATTGTTAGGGGCTTGCTATAATGCGGTGTAAGCTTCCATCGTTCAGTCATTAAATTCATTTTTGTATTTATGTAAAGTTCTATAAATTTTGCCCTCAATTGATTTTGTTGGGTCTTTACTTTACACCTTTAGGAGAACGGACATTCTTCACAAACTTACATTGTATAAAAATTGTAAAAAAAAAACTGTTAACTGGATAAGTATCTATGGATATTGAATATAACAAATATTCTTAGAGCTGTGTCTTTATCATACACAGCAAAAAAGATTTTTCAAAAAAAGCCTTGAAAAAGGAAATAAATTAGATTTCAAGTTTTTATACTTATTTGTGTTATTCTTTTAGAAAGGCAACCTCTAACTGATCCTTTGACGTAAAAGTCACAGACTTAGAGGTTATTTACCAGTAACATACTGGTTAATTGTGATATTTTGTAGATTCCCAGAGAACCGTTTAAAAGAAAAAAAATACATGTGGCAAGTCCCAAAGAATTGGAAAAAAATTAGGATAATACCACAAATAACATTTAGACAATGTGAAGCAATCGTATTGTAAGTACTGAGGAAGTTAATGAATAAGTGTTAGCATTATCTGCGTGTTGCAGTTGTCATTCTTAATTATTCTGTTGCAGATATTTTGAGTAATTTAGATTCAAAATATTCTCATAAAGTAAATCTTAAGCAACTTTTGCGACAAAGTGAGTTACGTAGAAGTTACTAGTTTTGCAAAGGAAGATAGGGTGCTGCAGGCCTATTATAAACATTCGATCTTTGGGAGAATGCATATAACCTTAGATGATTTATGTATTCCATACAGTTTTTTCTGAATCAAGTCTACAATTTTGAAAATGAGCTTAGTTGATCCCTGTAAAAAGAAGATATATGCCATTTTTCAGTAGTTTTAAATCACATGAATCATGTGGAAATATATGCCACAACGAAGATGGAAAAGTAGTACGTTATGTGACACATTTCAATAGAAAGTATCTAATCAAAATTAGTTCAACTTACTTTGGTTACAGTCTACATTAGCTTGATAATCGCAGTAACTGCCCACTGTATTCCAATAGAATTGTGAAGGACAGTTCATCAATTGCTTCTTTCCGTTAAAGCACAACCAATATTGGGAACAGTCATCCATACTTGGAAAGTATGTAAAATCATCTGATTGTGTGGAGCACATCGGGTCAGGAACCCATTCACTCGCAACTTCTGCAAAACCAAAGGCAAAAAGAAATTAATGAATCATTAAAATAAAATTATTTCTCTTCCAATAATGTCTATATTATATAATTTTTATGTACAGGTTGTCCAGTTTAAAAGCGACATCGTGTAATGAAAGGTAGAGCACACTTAGTTTAATTCAAGACAGCCGCAAGCGTACCCCTTTTCTAACTCTGTTGGCTAAAATTCTAAATCGCTATTATTTTGAAATGAATGTATATACAGAGTGTCCCGTAATAACATGCAAAAAATTTAACAACCAATTCCTTATCGAAAGTGAACTTGATTTTTTTTAAATACTCGGAAGCGAGTTTAGAATAGTGGGTCACTGCGACTTTCTTGAACTTTTTTGTTTGTATGGAAGGGTTAAGGTCATTCAAGATCAAATTTGTTTCTTTAAATGGGAACCTCTATTTTTTATTTTAAATTCGGATTGTCCGAGTAAAAATAGACTACTTTTGTTCAAAACATTTTGTCTGAAATTTTCATTTTTTTAAGTTATCCGGCGAGGAAGAATCCAAAGTTTAGATCTTTGCGATTCTTTTACTCGAAAATGAAGATGTTTGGACAAAAATTGTTCTGAGTTTGAAATCATTCCGAGAATAATCTCAATGTTTTTCGGAATTGTCCAATGCCCTTTGCAGAAAAGTTTATTATAGAGTTTTCATGTGCATCAAAAAGGATAGTTCCGAAAAAAATAGAGAATATTCCTGGGATGATTCCAAACTCTTTTTGCCTCTTGCAATTTTTGTCCAAACTTCTTCTTTTTCGAGTAAAAAAATCGCAAATTTCTAAAATTTTGATTCTTCCTCGCTGGATAAGTTGAAAAAATGTTATTTTTAGAAAACATGTTTCGCACAAAACTAGCCTATTTTTAGACAGACAATCTGAATTTTCAATAAAAAATAGGAGTTCTCATTTAAAAAAACAAAGTTGACCTTGATTGACCTTAACCCTTCCATACAAACAAAAAATTTCGAATAAGCCGTAAAAATTCAAGTCGATATCTCAAAAATTGAGCCTTAGAGCGAATTTTGCCCATTCTGCCACACCGTGTATCGTATAATATTTTATTTCACACTGTGTTTATAATCTTTTTAAAATTAATAAAAAGTTATATTTTCAATTTAACAAATATTTGTTCGTAATCTAACAATCGCATCACCTTATAGTACAGACAAATTAACAATTTAGGGTAACAGAAATTAATAAAAGGATCATCTCTGGGATTTACGTAGGTAATAACCTAGAGAATGAGATGATGCATTCTTTTCATTTCCAAGTTAAGGGAAGATTTAAAAAAATTGGAAAAACTTTTTGATATTCCGTTTCTTTGCTCTAGCGGCCAGAATGATGAAAATAGAGAAAGAAGTTCCCAGCAAGCAGTTGTAGCAGTTGTAGCTCGTCTTTTTCTCTACAAAAAAGGTCTTTACAAATTTTTGCCTTACTTTAGAAGATAAATCGAGTTTTCCACTTGTAGTTTTAAGCCGCTTCGAAATGCGCGAAAAATGAGAATTCTCCAGGACTTTCGTACGACCGGGCTCATCGATCGATAATTTTTACTATTCAGAGCCCCTAAAAAAAATTAAAATAACATACAATGTAGAGAAAAGTCTCAGCTTTACTGTGGAACTAATCACAAAATTCATAAAAAATTTTATCAAAAAGAGAAAGTGTCAGAAGATGGCTTAGTAAACTTTGTACAGTTGATCCACAGATTTATTCATATCTTTACCGAGAGTGGTTAGAATGATAATTCATTTTGCTTATATATTCTTATATAATGATTTATTAATCCAATTAACATTTTATTGCAATTACTATTGTTGGAAAAATATGCCTTGCGATCAAAGTAGCGGGTATATTTCCCATCGATCAATCACCTCCAAATTTTGGAGTTCAATTCGCTATATCTTAAGTAATAATAATAGCATAGTCTTAATTTTTGGATTATACGTCCAATAAAACATATTCTGTCGAATGACTTTACAGTTTTTTAAATGCGCGCAATACTTTTTGAATTTGTCTACATTATTCATACACGTTCAGAAAATGCACAATTATACAATAAAACATATACAACTTATTTGTTTCTTAACATTCTTCACGAAGTATAAGATTAAAGTGCGTGGATTCGAATCCATGCAGTGAAAAAGCACCCATTGATACGGCAGAAATAGGCCGGATGCATAAAACGCAAAGATGTGAATAATTCAACTGTATAAAGTTTACTAAGCCATCTTCTAACACTTTTTTCTCTATGATAAAAATTTTTATGAATTGTGTGATTAGTTCCACATTAAAGCTGAGACTTTTTTCGTTGTTTTTATTTTTTTTAGCGGCTCTGAATAGTAATAATTATCGATCGATATGTCCGGTCGTACGAAACTCCCAGGGAATTCACATTTTCCGCGCATTTCGAAGCAGCTCAAAACTATAAGAGGAAAACTGGATTTATCTCCTAAACGGCTTATGTAAGACAAACATTTGTAAAGACCTATTTTGTAGAGAAAGAGACGAGCTACAAATTTGATTGAAAACTATTTTATGTATTTTCATTATTTTACCTGTTAGAGTAAAAAAAACGAAAATCAAAAAGTTTTTCCAAATTTGTTTGAATTTTCCCGGAACTTGGAAGTGCAAAGAATGCATCATTCCATTCTACAGGTTATTAAGTACTTAAATCCCAGATATGATTCTTTTATTAATTTTTGCGAGGTTTTTACAAAATTTTGCCTTCATTGCCTGTACTATTAACGATGTTACGGCTATTATTTTCATAGCTAATTATGATTGTCTTTAGCTTGTCACTATGAAATAAGTAAATAAAAGTATAAACTAAATAATCTATATTTTGGCTCCAGTTAAAATAGAGAATACTAACTTTATTTAATCAAAATAATAAAAATATAGTAAAGAAAAGCCCGATTTTTTATTATTACTATATTTTACACTAAAATAAAGCTATGTAGTGGTGATTTTCTTCAATAAAACACTTCTCGGGACGCATTTTTATAGTTGGCCATGAGTCCGTTCTTATGTGTTTCTTTGAATTATGACATTTATTTTTGTTATTTGAAAAATGTGTTAATAAATAATTGTTTGTAGTTCATTTAAAAATACACGTTTCACGTATTAAATAGTTGCTGAAACTGTGTATTTAATTTTTTTTCATATATGTTTAAGTGAAAAAGTCGAAAGTCAAAACTAAACAATAACTGCTTACTAATAACAATAATGCCAGTGTTGCTAGGTAACACATTACAGTATCAGATACTCTAATGTTAGATTTACCGGCCGCAAATGAGTACGAAAAATAGTCATTTACCAGACAGTATGAAATAAAGCAACTATACGAGTGTCTTTTTGGTTTCGACAGTAGAAAAACATACATTTCCTTTTTCATATCAACAAACTTCAGGTACCACTATACTATAAAAAATATCACATGTCTCCATCTTTCAGATTAGATCTCGCTCTATCACGAATATCCTGCCATTGAATTGATTAAGAATGTTACTTACGTCCCAGAGCTGCGAGTAAAGCAATAGCAACAAAGGCGGACAATGAATCTGAAAAAGATATGTCATCGTTATTATTAAGATAAGATAAGATATTTATTGATGAAATCTTTGCAAAGATGTATTCGCAAGAAATGTATCATATCTAAAACATGTACAAAGTGGTCCAAAATTGTTTCCCGATATTTTTGCGGCTGATGTACATCCAAAAATAATGGTAGTCTTTTATATAATAGTCCAATAATTATAAAGATTTCCATAACAAAAAATGTTATCTCAGTAACTGTTAGTGGAGGTATTATACATCACAAAAATCAGTTCTGGGGGTACCGCGCAATACCCCCCCCCCCCCCCCAAAGAAGGAACCTCCCCTTCGGTGAGAAAAGCCTTATTTTATTGATAACTCGTTAAACGTTGAAGATATAAAAAAAATTGCTCATCATAAAAAAGAAAGCCTGAATAATTGCCTAAAAGAAAGTCCTCTTGTAATTTTCTTGTATATGCCATGGTTTTCGAGAAAATCGGTATTGAAAACAATTGCAAAATTTGTATTTTTAATGCATACGAATTTTCGTTTATTTGAATTTTTTTGCGTGTGGCCTATAGAAAAAAAATTTTATTGCTGAAAACCAAACATGCTAGGAAGTATAATATACAGGGTGTTTCACTTAAAAGTCCCCAGGCCATTATCTCTAAAACTAATAAAGATATTTTATTTTTGTAAATGGCAGATGATTGATACCAAAGAAAGGTTTAAATAACGATGATTAGAATTTTTCCTCAACAGCACACAGAGATGGTGCTGCGATGCAAAACTATTTTTTGATGGCTGGAACCTTGAAACATAAGTCATGTGATTAAACAATAATTTGTGAATAATTTTGATGGTATAGAGAATTTACAAAAAACAAGCCGTTTTGGAGTTACATGAGTTTCTTTCATTAATGCCAGTACACGTGAATTTTGATAAATCCCTATAATTTATTTATTATTTATTATAGAATATTGGTTACCAAACACTTTTTTTCAAGATAAGGAAAGTGATATAATACACTATCATAAAATTATGTTTACCACTTCCGGCCAAACCGGAACTAACATGATGAACCAATATCCATATGTTCCTACATATTACATTTTTTTTTCTAATAACGCTTCTAATAAAACGGCTCCCAAAACTTAAAGTAAGTAAGACAACAAAGAAAATACACACTAATTTAGAATGGGCTAAATTTATATTAACCATTCAGTAAAGAACGTAAACAAAAGTTTTATAAACAAACATTTAAAAACTATCGAAATATTATTAAAAATGAAATTAAACTAATTTCTTTCTTATTAGTAGGTACTTATTATATTAAATGTTCAAAATTTCTCCCTTCTTCATGAATACACATATTGTACCGTTTCAGTAACTCTTCATTGCAAACTTTTTGTAACGTATGTCTATTTATAGCAGCAACACTTGCACATATTTTATTATACAAATCGGCCATATCCTCAATGGGTTCAATGTACACTACACTTTTTAAATACCCCCAAAGGTAAAAATCTAATGGAGTCAAGTCAGGTGATCGTGCTGGCCATCTCTGAGGGTACATTTCATTAAGACAATCTTTGACTAGTACTGAGTTATGGGTTGGTGCACCATCTTGGTGAAACCAAATATTCTCCTGGTTATGAGGGATAGTCTCTAATAATCCTGGCAATACATTTCTCAAAAATATCTCATATTTTCTTCCATTTAAAGTCCCATGGAATAGATATGGTCCAATAATATATGAATTTAATATTCCACACCACACGTTAACTCCAAAAGTTACCTGATTTCGGGTCATTCTCATCCATCTAGGATTATTTTGTGACCAGTATCGGCAGTTATGCTTACTCACAACTCCGTTGTTGTGAAAACGGCTTTCATCGCTCCAGAGCACATTTTTTAAAAAATTTGGGCATTCTTCAGAAAGAACTGAAAATTCAGCTAGAAAATGTAATCTTCGTTCATAATCACCAGGCCTTAAATGATGGATCAATTTTAATTTGTATGGATGGTATTTATCTGATTTTAATATTCTATGGCACGAAGATATCGACAGATTAGTTTCCGATGCCAATTTCCGGAGAGAACATTGAGGATTGTTGACAACACTATTTAACACCAAGGCTGTATTTTCATCGTTTCTAACTGGCCTATTTCTGGTACGAATAGTTTTCTTAAAACTACCCCAGTTTCTTAAATTTTTAAACAGCATGATAAATGTTTTTTTATCGGGTGTAGGTCTATTTGGAAATCGTAAACAAAACAATCGTTTTGCTTGTCGGGAATTTCTTTTGCATTCACCGTATATTAAAATCATATTTAACTTATCATCATTGGTGTATCTAACCATTTTTTACATTTATTTTTTTTTATTGCCTTATTTGGATTAATTTGCTTTGAATTGTTTCTAAGTACACTATTTCTGTTTGAAACTATGATTGAAATGCACCAACTACAAACTTTGTTTAATAACTGTCAAACTTAAAATTAAATCAAAGCCTACTAATATCTCTTAAGTAGATTTTTCATTACCATTCTAAATTAGTGTGTATTTTCTTTGTTGTCTTACTTACTTTAAGTTTTGGGAGCCGTTTTATTAGAAGCGTTATTAGAAAAAAAAATGTAATATGTAGGAACATATGGATATTGGTTCATCATGTTAGTTCCGGTTTGGCCGGAAGTGGTAAACATAATTTTATGATAGTGTATTATATCACTTTCCTTATCTTGAAAAAAGTGTTTGGTAACCAATATTCTATAATAAATAATAAGTAAATTATAGGGATTTATCAAAATTCACGTGTACTGGCATTAATGAAAGAAACTCATGTAACTCCAAAACGGCTTTGTTTTTTGTAAAATCTCTATACCATCAAAATTATTCACAAATTATTGTTTAATCACATGACTTATGTTTCAAGGTTCCAGCCATCAAAAAATAGTTTTGCATCGCAGCGCCATCTCTGTGTGCTGTTGAGGAAAAATTCTAATCACCGTTATTTAAACCTTTCTTTGGTATCAATCATCTGCCATTTACAAAAATAAAATATCTTTATTAATTTTAGAGATAATGGCCTGGGGACTTTTAACTGAAACACCCTGTATACGTGTACCAAATTTCAAGTGAATATTTCAATTTTATTTTACCAACCCCTTCAATAATGGACTAGGTGTGGTATGTGGTTGAAAAAGATTATAAAAAAAATTGAGGAAATTTGATTTGTGTACAAAATTTCAAGTCAATATCTTAAACGGAGAAGACGTGCGGACAAAAAAGTTACAGAGAGACCAACAGGCACACAGACCGACAGACAGACAGAAATTTTTTTCGCTCAAATTTAAAACCTCGACGTTTCATGACATCCTAAACCTGTGTCAAGAAAACAAATTTTGATTCTTTTTTTATGTGGAAGTAAAAGTACACCCGTACAGGATTCGAATCTAGAAATCCGCTGTGAAAGTCGTCACTTAACACGATATGCTACGGCCGGGGTGGATATGAGATTTAAATTAGTCTCGTCAGAAAAAGCAAGACATGAAATTTTTAAATGTTCATAACTAAATACATACATGAGGGAAGGCCACCCAATGTCTATATCGAAAGATCGAAAATAGCATTTTCATGGCATCGTTAATTGAATGGGCGAAATTTAAAATTGGAGCCGACAGAGTGAAGGAAAAATAGCATTTTTTGACGTTTCACGAATTCGATTTATTTCTTGTTCCATTAATATCACTGATGCGTTAATAACCGGAAATCCCGAAAGTATAGGGAGATTTTAAATATAAAAACAAAATCGCCAGAACTGCACCTTTACATTAAAATTTGAATAATTTTCCTACAACTTTACCGACTTCTAGCAGCGTTTAATCCCCGACCTAGACCTTTGGCACTAATTTTACGCAATTTCTACAGTTAAAATATATATAACTACACAAAATTTCAGAGCTGCACTTAAAGATTACATTTTGATTAAAAATTCAGGCGTTTGACCGACCGCCCACGCTTCCCACTCCGCGAACAGCTACTGGCTGCAGTGCTATGTACTTTTCAGCTAGTACGGAGAGTTTTTACATGAAAAATTTCTCTGCACCTTATCTTTTTGAATTTTCGTAGCCAGCTTTTAGACTATTCTAACGACCCTAAAGAAACTAGTCATTTATATTAGGTACTGTTTATCCCAAACTTATTATCGGTATAAAAAAGTGTCAGCGTCTTTGTCGGTAAGGTAAAGATCAAATATCCTGGCACTTTTTAATACCCAGAATAAGTCTGAGATAAACTATAATCGTGGTGGCCATTCCTCAACGTACCCATCTACCTGGAAACGTTTCATTTTATAGAATTTTGAGTATTTGATGTTCATAACCAAAATTGGGCTATTATTGTTCTAACAAGAAAAATATCTCAAAAATATGGTAGTTGTTGAAAATCAAAATATATTGCTTAATAGACTAAAAACACATTTCTTTATTAAGATAATACTTAATCAATTTTAAATGTTAACCAGAAATCAAGTATTTGAACTATCTACATAGACACACTTGATATTTGAATTAACAGTGTGTGAAATGGATCTTCGAGCAACATTTTATAAATTTTGTCCGCTTTTACAACTATTTTAATTCCTAGCATTGAAAACAGTATTACTCACATTCCATCGTCGAATTTTAACGTTCCTCTCACAAACCCAACTAACTGACAATTAAATCAAACACCGTTTTTATATCGCTTAAAAAATAAATAGATTTTTTGTTTCCATATCAATTAGATTATCTAATAATTGGAACATTAAGCGAGGATGAGTTAATACGGCAAGTGCTTTATTGACTTTTAATTAGTTGCAATTTGTGTATCTAACGACTGATAAACAAAATGTATAAGTGGGGCGGCGCACCTTGTTGTCTCTGTTCTGCCAGAGAAAACTACGATATTATTGTATTAAATACAAATTTATAAAACTGCAAGTCGTATACCCCCATATTATGAAATTATTGAAAAGGTATGTTTTCAAATATAAAATAATATATCAAGAAATATGGTAGCTGTGAAAAATTAAAATATATTACTTAACAGACTTAACTGACTATGATTTAGGTGTAAGTCAAAGCTGCACTTTAAAGAGAATTGCTATACAACTCACACTATGTCTCTTCTTTTATCGAAGCTGTTTGGCTTGCAGAGCAACTTATACAGCTAATAGCGGATGATTTATAAGCAGGCTAGGCTAGAAATGCTGGAATTGGCTCCTGAAGACAGATAAATTAGCTTCTAGGATAGTCACATTCTTTGGAAAGACTTTGGGAATACTGACCAACGACTAACTGTAGGATAGTTCAGAAAAGATCTTTTAAGTAGATGTGAGGAAGGCTTGAAGACCTGAGCGATTCCTTAAACAATCTACAAGTAGAGTGGTATTATTTAAAATGTATAGGTTAAAATCGGTTATTTAATATTCTTTAGAACTTAAGAACCAGACATTTTAAGTGGTTTATTTGAGATAAATCACAAAAACGTAATTCTAACCTTCACTGTTGTCGAGTACTTGGAAAAGACGATCGTGCTGTTAAGAGAATTAGACACATGAACACTTGAAACCTTTGCGTGCAGTTTTTATTAATCTTGAATTTTAGATACAAATAATTTAAAATATGCATTAAAAACCATATGGACAACCATTTTTGTTATTAAAAACAACCAAGATATTAATAAATAGTGACAGAATTTCTTTTAAAAGGATAGCAATTAAAACTTTAGTCTTCTTCATATTCTATACATACCAGACAGGGTACCCTGCACAACCGGTCCTCCGTACAGACAGACGGTTCTAAGACAGAACAGGGAGTCGGAGCTGGGATTTACGGGATAATGTTTTGGGGCAAGGCCAAGCCGTGCATACGAGCATCCATTGATAAGTGGGTGCAAACTAAATGTTTGAAATTATGGAAAAGTTTCCCACAACAGAGACAAGCCAAAGAACGATCGGCTAAATTTACGTAGGACCTATTATGCCAAAACAGAAAGGCCAATAGAATAATAGTGGATCCTCTAACCGCTTACTGCCTACTCTAATAGACATCTGAGTCTAATGGGTCTGGCAGAGCACGCAACATGCAGATTCTGCCAAGAGGCAGAGGAAAACTCAGTCCATATATTGTGGCATTGTGGTTTTTCCTGGCCTTGCTAGACTGAGATTTCAACTATTTGGCAAGGAAAAACCAAGAGCTGATAGCTATACTAAATTATACTGTGGAGTCTGATATAAAGGACAAAGCTGAGTAAGGAGATCTAAGGAAAACAAACGGGAGCATCACAATAGATCCATGAGGGTCGCGATGCTCAAGGCCAATCAGCCAACTCCTAAATCTAATCTAAACATCCTGACAAACATTCACGATTTTTACAATGTTCTTGCTGAACTACCGTCGCTGTCTAATACGTCGAACAGTCTGATACCGAACGCGGTATCATCAAAGCTCTTTCCCATCAGCTCTTTGATTCGGAGAGAATATCATGCTGATGATGTAATTTGTTGGGAATTAAACTGTGGGTATTATGGACTATCCAGGGAATTGATATCAAACGTCTCCAGACCCACATTTCGAAAACATCATTTATTTATTGCAATTTTACTAAATTAATTATTTAAAATTTAATTAATTTATTGAATTTACTTAATGTATTAAATTATGTTAATCAAACAGTTCAACTAAATTATTTAAATCAGTTAAATTGTTTTTTCCAATTCTTTGGGACCTCCTGCCACATGTATTTTTTCTTTTTAAGCTGTTCCCGGGGAAATCTACAAAATATCACAATTAATCAGTATGCTACTGGTAAAGAACCTCTACGCCTGTGACTTTTACGTCAAAGGATCAGTTAGAGGTTGATTTTTTGTCTTTTTTTGTTTTCAGATAAATAACACAAATAAATATAATAACTAGAAATTAAATATTTAGCGTACGTTTCGGTAATCTCTTTCCTTTTTCAAGGCTTTTTTGAAAAAACTTTTTTGCTGTGTATGATAAACACACAGCTCTAAGAATGTTTGTTATATTCAATATCCATAGATACTTACTATTTACATAGAACTGTTGATATAATTAACAGTTTTTTAAAAATTTTTATACAATGTTAAGTTGTGAAGTTCTTCTTTTAACATTGGTAACCAAGTTGTAGACATCTACGGAACGATTCGACACGCATCTATCCTGATTCAATAATATTATCGCGGATTCTTTAATTTTTCTTTTTTGCTATCTGCCTCTTTTGTTAAAATTTTTGCCGACTTCCAGTTTATTCTATGTGCGTTTTCCCAAGCGTGTTCCCAGATCTTGGACCTCTGAATTTAATTTTTTCTGATGTAATTTTGATGTTCGCCCAATCTTACACTAAATGGTCTGGATGACTCACCCACGTAATGTTTGTTGTACTCACACGGAATACTATAAATGCAGTTTTTTGAATTTTGCTCGCGGTTTTTCGGTTTCGTCTTTGTCTAAATATATCATAAAGTGTTGGTTGTTTCTTTGAAATACCTTCCCTATATCAAATCTGTCACCGATACGGCGCAACTTTCTGGATAAGCCGCATACATAAGGAATTGACGCTGTGTATTATACATTCAATATTTATCGACAAAACCCTCAGGGTATTGGTTATTTATAAGAACTTCTTTTTTAAACCACCTCTCATTGTTTAGTATTTCATCATTACAAGAAATAATTTTGGTCCTATCATACAAACATTTTATAACACCCCTCTTAACGTGCAGAAATGTAGAGGTTATTTACCAGTAACATACTGGTTAATATTTTGTAGATTCCCGAGCACCGCTTAAAAAGAAAAAAATACATGTGGTAGGAAGTCCCAAAGTATGGGAAGCAAATTAAGATAATGCCACATGTAACATTTAGACAATATTCAGTTAAATTGGTTGAGATAAATAAGTTAATTAAATTAATTATATCAATGAATTTCGTTATTAAAATAAAATTATAAACCAATATACAGTGTGACTCTCACTTGATGAAGACATCCTCATATCTCGCATATCTGATATCCAAATATTATGAAATGTTGGTGGTGAATATATACCTATAACGTGAATCTTTAGACATATTTTAGTTGGAGTCGCCCGATTCTAGAGTGGAAAAAGAGGGTCGATTGAATGCCGACATGTTTATGAAATGGGTCAAGGAGAAATTTGTTCCGAATTTAGAGGAGCCATCGCTTATACTTTTGGACAATGCGTCTTATCACCGTGTATTGGTAGAACAGCAGCCAAATTCATAGTGCAAGGAAGCAGACATCGCCCAGAGGCTGCAGGACAATAATATACGAGACGGTGTGTGTATGTGTGGACGGTAACAAGTTCAAGGTAGAATTATTAACGTTAGCCAAGACACATGCGAAACTTAATAGATATGTTGGAAGGAATTTACGACGCACATGAGAAGGATATGGAGATGCAAAGTGCCTGGCTATGTGGGAGAAATACAGGGTGTAATTAGTTTCATGCCATTAATAAAAACTGGTAATAGGGACCGACTAGACAAACAAAAAACCTGTATGACTTTTTTCTCAGGGACACTTTGAAAAAACTGACCTGGGTTTACATTTTTAATGTTAAGGTAGGAAATTTTTTGGGAACCACTGTTTTTCAGGGTCAATGGATCAATTGTTCCGAATATTAGAAATAATAAAAAACTGTAAAACCTGACTTGTGTTCCCGCCGGTAGAAGTGCGGCACTTTCATGGGATTATTTGTACCGAACTTTTTATGCCACTAGTTATGAAAGTGTAAATAATTCCTTCTCTTTCGGCACAACGCAAGCATAGCATGGCCGCAGGAGTTTAAATAGGATTTAAAAAAATTGATTGAAGGAGCCGTTACTCTGTGGTAGTTAATCATTTTGCACAAATAACTAAATAAAACACTCTACTATGTTTTCTACCACTATGTATTTATAAAAATTGCGACTGCAGTTTCGACTTACAAAGCCATTGTCAAGCAGTGAATCAAAAATGATTTTGACATGACATTTTTGATTCACTGCTTGACAATGGCTTTGTAAGTCGAAACTGCAGTCGCAATTTTTATAAATACATAGTGGTAGAAAACATAGTAGTGTGTTTTATTTAGTTATTTGTGCTAAATAGGATTTGTTTACATGTGTTTTTTAATTTGGAAAAAAGTTATTGTAGCTTTTATTGTCGTTTGTAAGAATTTATAAAATTTAAAAGTGGTTTATTAACATTTGTAACATTGTGTTAAAAGCTTAAAAAATGAGCAATTATTTTGTGAAATTGGAAAATGAACAGTTAGACGTCCGAGATACGATAACAGAAAATAGTTGTGTATTTTAAGTTAGGAAAAAACCTGATTTTTTTAACGGATTGAGCGCATAATTTTTCCCAATCAGGTATCGAAAACTAAAAATCGAATATTTGGTCTCTATGAAAATCAATGTAAACATTAATAAACAGATCAAAATAAGACAGCGAATAATAATAATAATCATAATCATACATTTAATGCCCAATAGGTAACACCCAATAACTGAACAATTCTTTTGAATTTTTTATAAAAATTGTTCGAAATGACCTCCATCTCCACGTATTCACATTTCGGCACGTCGAACTAAGGACATACGCACTCCGTTCAATACATTTGGTAAATTAGGATCATTTTTTATGGTTTCTATGCACATTAAAATACGTCGTTGCAATTGTTCTAAAGTGCCAATTGGATCACGGTAAACCAGAGATTTTAAATGCCCCCAAAAATAAAAGTTCATCGGATTTAAGTCGGGCGATCTAGCAGGCCATGGTACTGGTCCGCCACGTCCAATCCATCGTTGAGGAAACTTTCTGCTCAAAAAAATTTCGAACAGCCAAACCAAAATTGACTGGCGCGCCATCGTGCAAAGACCACCACATTCTTCTGCACGTAGCCAAGTGTACATCTTCCAGAAAATTTGGCATGTTTGTTGCAAAAAATTTAAGTATACATCACCATTTAATCTAGCGGGTAATTCTATAGGCCCAATTATTTCATTACAGCAAATTCCTGCCCACAAATTAACGCTGAACCGTCGTTGAAAATGCGTCCTTCTTATTACACGTGGATTTTCGTCTACCCAATAGTGCATGTTTTTAAAATTAAACACTCCATTTTTGGTAAAACACGACTCATCGGAGAAACACAGAACGTTTAAAAAATCCTCATTTGCCGCGTGTTTTCTTAAAATCCACCTACAAAATTGCATTCGCTCTGAAAAATCTTGAGGTTCTAGTGCTTGGACACGTTTATAGTGATAGGGATGTAAGTTCATATCTCTCAATGTCCTCCATGCCACAAAATGGGATACTTCCACACGATTCGCTATATCGCGGGTGCTTAAAGTTGGACCCTCTTCTACAAGTTTCAAAATTTGAACATATGCGTCAATTACCCTTTCTTCACGTTGTGGACCTCGTTCTCCTCCATGTCCATCGAGACGACCTGTTTCTCGAAGACGCTGGTCAATACCAACAAATGTACGAGCACAAGGATGACGTCGATTGGGGAACCTTAAACGATAAAGCTCTTCCGCACCAGCTGCATTTCCACCACTTTCTCCATACACCAAGTGCATATCCGCGAGCTCTGGATAAGTGTAATCTTCCATAATGTCCAAAATCTGCGTTTTAAAACACCACACTAAACTGTGATTTAACTTTATCAATAAAGAAAACAAAAAGAAAAACTTGGTCCAAAATCCAAAAAGTAACACAAAAAGCACGAACGAGAAGTAGTGTCTTATGTAACCAAGTACTAACGACTTGAACGATAAGTCAATAAAATAAATCTTAACATAAATGGCACAAAGCCAATGAACGGCTAGGTCGCGCGCCGTATGTGCGTTATTTACCAAGTAAGGACACAAACTGAAATTATTACTTGAGAATATTACAAGGGAGAGTATAGCATTCCCAATAAGATAATTTGGCCGCGAAGAAGCAAAAAATATGGCGGTGTCCTCTGTCGGTCGCTTTTAACTGCTTCGTCGGCATGCTTTTTGATGATCTCTTAGACACTCCATACTTATTTGCAGGCGTATGCCAGCAGTTCTCAAACTATGTTATTTATTATTTTGTCAATTTTTGTTTATTTTTTTTTCCCCAAAACTATGAGCTTTAGACCCCATGTTATATAAGGTTTTTTGTTTGTCTTTTCGTTCCCTACCACCAGTTTTTTGCTCTTTTGACATGAAACTAATTACACCCTGTATCTACAGATAGATACTATGGAGAGATGGGCCTCTGTTGTCAAGCGTACAGGATCTGTATCGACACATGGTTCAAGAGAGAGCATATTCTGGAGAATGTACCACAAATTATTATCATCCGGGACGACAGCAGTTCGGATGACGATTTCGCAAACAGCGATTACGACTGATTTTTAAAAATTTAATTAATGGTACGCCCATGCGTACCTCATGCTTAGCACCACTCTAGTTGTCTCCATATTTATCCTTTTGTGTCCTTTGAAACGCGGACTGTTAGAGAAGCAGATCGAACTTTTGAGATGTTGATATACGTTTGTAGTTTTCTAATACACCCCCTCCCCCCCTTCAAAACGAGCTTCCAACATCGTATTCTCCAGCATCATATTGTTTGATCACGCCAACTGAAGAAAGGACAATATATAATGTTTTGTGGTTCAGGTGACATCAGATGATCAGAAGGTGGAAGACGTCCTTCTAACGTAAGCGTAAGGCTACACCGTTACCTAAATAACTGATGAGCTTTCTTGAGGCTACACGATTAACAGGCAAAACGCCTACGAAGATGTGTACAAGAAGAGACAATGAATTGAAATATAAAAAGCAAAGAACTATCTTATATTTAAATCAGATATATGATATGATAATATATTCTCAATATTTATTTATTATTTCACTAATCATTTCCTTAATTGGCATGTGTTCAACTTTAATCTTTTAACCACTAATTTTTGAGAAAATTCTCATATAATTCCAATTTCCATACAATCGCATTAAATATAAAAACTCTTCAAATAAAGTACCACTTGTGATGATGCTATACTCAACAATTTTATTGTGTTACTCACAATGTTACTAGATATCCTGTTTATGAAATTTGATCAATTTACATTTTATTTTTCCATGTATAGTACACTTTCCATAGAATATAATTCATCAAAACCTGAGTTAATTAGTTAACCAAATTATTATTTTGCTTTCAACTAGGACTATACACTGAAATAGAACAAAATTTGCCAGAATAGGGTTGTCATTTTAACCCGAAAACCGTCATAATTATGGGATAATACGGAGCAAATGGCATTCTTTCTAAATATATTTTAAAATAATCTAGTTTGGGAAATATTTTTCAAAAGGTCCTTAAACATAATAATGAAGAATTTAAATGTTTTATATCTATTTACTGTAGGAAGAGAATAATTTAAATAATACATTTTCTTGTGATTTGTCTTTAATGAATGCCAAATCTATAATTTGGCCTTTTAGTTGGATAGAACACCGGTCTGAAACTACTTTGACTATACGTTTTTTGGGCCGCTGATTATGAAAATCGGGGTTCCACAATCCGAAAAGTTGGAGAACACTCTTAAAGACACAAAAAACACCCCCTTTCAGAGGTTTTTTCGCGATAATATTAATAGAAATCAAAAAGGATCCTATGAAATTCCCTTTTTTTAATATTAATTTGCAAAGGTGATTGATTTATGCCAAATATAGACAGAGAGGGTTAAAGCCCCTATATCGGCTTAAAATAGAAGAATTGGTAAAGATTTTTTTTCTACTTCAAATTTGGTTGAATGGGCATTGCCGGGTAAAGCGAATTATTCTCAACCCTTAAGGGGAGCTAAAACTACCCCTCCTACTCCTGAATTAAAAATCGAGTTAAATTTTATTTTCATATTATTATTATTATTTCATATTATGTTTGATGAAATAATAATAATAATAATAATAAACTTTATTATCCAAAAGACCATATAGTAACATGGTGTGGGACACGTCAATGTGAAAAACAAAAGTAGTGAGTACAATAAAAATACATAATAAAACATACAAAGTTGATATAAAAAATTGATAGAACAACTAATACATAATGTTAAAAATTAAGCTATATTTACATGAAACATACATATACACATACACATATTTATACAGGCTGTCTCACCGGGAACTGAATCGATCGATATAGAGAAAAATACGCATCAGAAATTTTTCAAAATCTAGATAGTTACTAATGTCGCTGTGGCCAATCCAACTAAAATAATTAGAAGCATGGGGTACTTCTGGTTATACCGGAAGTCGATACCAACTTGCTTATTGTAAACGGAAAACCCTATATATTTTCAACTTTTCGAAATGACAATAAAATTCTGAGTTCGGGCATGTAGAACACCCTATATCTAAACCCAGTAGTTTCGAAGATACTTGACATTTTATAAAAAATTTGACAGGTGCGAGGGTTTGCAAGAACCGTTATAACTTTTCCTGTGTAGGACATCCTCATTTGCTCTTTGGCACGCAGAAATAACACAAGGAGAACTACGTTTTACAACTGAAATAAATTCAATAACATCATACCAAGTGTTCCGTTTTTCGCGTTACATTTTGTCAACTTCAAACCGCGAAAACTTGTTTGGGTCAAATGGAACACCCTGTATTTTTTTACGTCAAGTTGTGTAAAATTGAATTCCCTTTAGCATTGAGAAGTTAAAGTTTTCCACTTTTTGAAATATTTGCGATTTTATTAGAAATTCATGAATTATTGTAATCATTTCATCAAAATAGCCATGATTAGAAACAATAAGTTATTATCGCATGTCAAGAAATACCAGCACGTTTAAATTACACCCACGAAGACTTTTTAAATTTGTTTATTATTTATGAAGAATGTAATAAGGTAATATCAAGAACTTGCAGCACATTTGCTACTCGATATCCACAAAAACGGAAAATAACACTAACACTGTAACATGCGTATTAATCGAATTGAAGATATGGCATGAACTAAAATAGCAGAGATAAGATCAATTTAAAACATGATTCCATTTTAATTTAATAATTGCTCAAAATTCCGCCCTCGAACCTCGACACATATTTCGCACCTTCGGATTAGTTCCTCATGGGTAGCTCTTCTAATTGAATCCTGTGACATGTTTTGAAATGCATTTCTTACTCTTTGCATACAGTCTTCAATGGTTGTAAATGGGCTCTCATAAACTTTATTTTTAATAGTTCCCCAAATAATATAATCCAGAACTGATAAATCGGGCGAACGAGGAGGCCATAAGAAAGGTCCATTATTGGCAATCAATTGATCATAAAAAGTTTCTTGTAAATAATTATTAATTAAATATGCGTTATGTGGGGGAGCAACGTCGTGCTGATAAAAAATGTTTCTATGTTCGGCGATAGGTAAATTTTCTAAATAGTATTTATTCAAATTTTGTAAGATATGCAGATATCTTTCACCTAAAAAAAAACAAAAATTTACCTATGCATATTAGCAGAAGAGAAAATTTAATTTACCGTTTAAATTTTCCTGATAAAATTGTAATGCCACCACTCTATCATTTCTTATGGCACAGTAAACATTGAACTGCCAACTTTCCTGGAAGTTTCGCTCTCTGAACATATGAGGATTTGAGTCACTCCAATAATGCGAATTGTGTCTATTAAAAAGTCCATTTTTAGTAAATTTTGCTTCATCTGTCCATATAATATTTCCCAAATAAGAATCGTCACCCTCAGACTTTATTAGAATAAACTCACAAAAATTCTGTCTTCTTAGGAAATCTGTTTCTTTTAATTCTTGAACCATATGGAATGAAAGCGGGTGAAACTTTTGCTTTAATAAGATTCTGTGAATTGAATCCTTGCATAGTCCCAATTCCAGAGCAGCTTGTCTTATTGATATCCTTGAAAATATCCCGGAATGACTATTTCAATGTTTTCGTCATCAACAATAGGCTTTCTTCTTTGCATTTTTGCCTTGACAGAGCCATAATTTTTAAAATTTTCCAGTATGCGTTTTACAGCGTTTGGTGACGGTTTCCGTTTTTCTGGATAACGGGTAGCAAATATGCTGCAAGTTCTTGATATTACCTTATCATATTCTCCATAAATAATAAACAAATTTAAAAAGTCTTCGTGGGTGTAATTTAAACGTGCTGGCATTTTTTGACATAAGATAATGACTGATTGTTTCTAATCATGGCTATTTTGATGAAATGATTACAATTCATGAATTTCTAATAAAAACGCAAATATTTCAAAAAGTTGAAAACTTTAACCCCTCAATGCAAAGGGAATTCAATTTTACACAACTTGACGAACAAAAATATAGGGTGTTCCATTTGACCTAAACAAGTGTTCGCGGTTTGAAGTTGACAAAATGTAACGCGAAAAACGGAACACTTGGTATGATGTTATTGAATTTGTTTCAGTTGTAGAACGTAGTTCTCCTTGTGTTATTTCTGCGTGCCAAAGAGCAAATGAGGATGTCTTACACAGAAAAAGTTATAACGGTTCTTGCAAACCGTTGCACCTGTCAATTTTTTTTATAAAATGTCAAATATATTCTAACTGCTGGGTTTAGATATAGGGTCTGCTACATGTCTGAACTCAGAATTTTATTTTTATATCGAAAAGTCGAAAATATATAGGGTGTTCCATTTAAAATAAGCAAGTTGGTATCGATTTCCGGTATAACTGGAAGTACCCAATGCTTCTAATTATTCTAGTTGGATTGACCACACCGACATTAGTAGCTGTCTAAATTTTCAAAACTTTCTGATGCGTAGTTTTCTCTATATCGATCGATTCAGTTCCCGGTGAGACACCCTGTATACACATTTACAGTAAAATTTCAATATCGTCTTCTAAAAATTCTTACAAAGAATAGCAACATTTTGTTATTAGAACATTTTTAATGATATTAATGAAAGCTCGACTATCTAAATTTTTAATTCTGGCAGGTAATTTATTATATAGTATTAATGCCCATGTATTGCGGACTCTCTTCATATTTAGATAAATTATCACTAGGAATTAATAGTTAAGGTGCCCGCCGGGAAAATTTTTCCTGATAGATACTCTCTCCAAACTTCGTGTATGGCTTCATTGGACCTAGTCTGACAGCATTTTCCTCTATCATTTTTTTTGTTTTTGGGGCGTTTTCCCGCTAGATTTTCCGAAATATGTCATTTTGACGGCATATAAAAAATTTATAGATACTGTTATTTTTCCAAGTAGAATAGCTTAAAAACGTGAATTGAAACGTGAAAAAATAATTGTCTGACAATAAATGTGGGTCATTGGGCGTGTCCGCTATATCGAACATGTCGGAAAAACGACTATAAGAAAATTTATTAATAACCAGCTGATTTTCGCTGTATTAATTTATTAAAACATACAAAAACAAGTTTTCATATTGTCTGACGAAAATTATTTTCCGATTTCCCAGTCTGACGGGTCAAAGTTGTCGGTTTCATGACAGCAAAAAATTTATTCATAACCTTCAGACATTGGAAAATTATATGCAGAAAATAGGTATTGAATTTGTGGTATAAGTGTCTGACAAATACAGTGGGGCATAACGAGAGTCTGACGAAAAAACATAATTTTCCAATAGCGGCCGTCGAAGTTAGGGCGATAAAAAAATGAAATTTCGTTTAGTCGAGAAGACGGTTAAAAAAGATACGGTATTTCAACTTACTTATTTTATAATCTTTATTTTGAATTTTTTGAACTCTTTTAGACTATCTGAATTCGACTTACCCAAGTTTTAAGTTCGATAATATTGAAAAAGACGTAAAACTTTTTGTAGAAAAGAGTAGCGAAAAATTGTCTTTTAGTACGTTTAAAAGCGCTATATCTCCGGTACTACTAGTCCGAAAATTTTCATCCAGGGCCCAAATTAAAGGTCTTGAAACAAGTTATAAGATAACACTTTACAATATTAGTTATAACAAAGTACCTTTTATAAATGAAAAAACAATTAAACCATTTTCGGTAAATATATGAATTAAATTTAAGTGTGCAATTTTGCATCAAAAATATATGAAGTATGCAGGGAATAAAAAAAATAAACATTGTGCACCAAAAAAATTTTTAGGGCGATGCTAAAAATTATCCTATTACATGAAAAACGAATTTTTGCAGCAGAAAAACGACATATTTCCAAAATTGAAAAACTAATTTTTCTGGCATCGCCCTAAAAATTTTGTTCAGTCCGCACTTTATTAAATTATACGATTTATTTTATTGTAAAAAACTTTTAGTATTATAAAAAATTATTTTCTTCGCTTTCCTCATCATCTTCATCATCAACTGAATCATCAGTTGATAAATCATCATTGTCAGTGTCATACTCAATTTCAATACCACTTTGATGAACCGAATCTGAAAATGTAGTAATATTTACTTAAAGGAATTGTATCTTAAGGGGATGCTGATATAATAAATTGTACTGCCTGCGTACTAAACAGATGTACACAGGTGAACTTGTAAAAAAAAAACGATATATTTTCAAGCGCGAAGTTCAAGCAATTTATTTATGATTTTTGACACTGTAAAAATGATTTTTCAATGATTAGTATGAGATAATCATGACAATTTGAAGGAAATTACAATATTAAAAAATTGTATTTTCCAGGCGTCAGACTGAAAAACACGTTTTGTCAGACTGTTAAAAAATTGGATTTGATTTATTTTTATTAAGCTATATTGAAAAAATCAGCTTGTTATTTATAAATATAGCGTCAATATATACATATGAATGTAACATCCAAGCGTAGCTTGACAACCACATAGAGAAACCTTTTATTTAACATTTCCAGCTAAAAGGCTCTATTTCACCGTCAGACAATTTTTTTATCGTATTATAAATTTTATTTAAAAATCAAAAAAACTTGAAAGAAAATGTTATGTATAAAATTTTTGCTGTCATGAAACCGACAACTTTGACGGTTCAGACTGGGAAATCGGAAAATAATTTTCGTCAGACAATATGAAAACTTGTTTTTGTATGTTTTAATAAATTAATACAGCGAAAATCAGCTGGTTATTAATAAATTTTCTTATAGTCGTTTTTCCGACATGTTCGATATAGCGGACACGCCCAATGACCCACATTTATTGTCAGACAATTATTTTTCCACGTTTCAATTCACGTTTTTAAGCTATTCTACTTGGAAAAATAACAGTATCTATAAATTTTTTATATGCCGTCAAAATGACATGTTTCGGAAAATCTAGCAGGAAAACGCCCCAATAACAAAAAAAAATGATAGAGGAAAATGCTGTCAGACTAGGTCCAATGAAGCCATACACGAAGTTTGGAGAAAGTATGTATCAGGAAAAATTTTCCCGGCGGGCACCTTAACTATAACAAGTCTCACTTGACCGGGTATTGTAATTGTGATTAAAATTATTTGTTAAAAATGTATTTAAATTGTTTCTTGTGTAGAGTAATATGTGTAGAATGTAAAAGCAAATTAGAGGTGAAATTTTTAATTTTCTAAATATTTCTCTACAAGAAGTGTATTTTAATGCACCCATCATATTTCTTACTACCTTTTTTTGGTTTATATGCGTTTGAAGATGAGCCCTAACAAATAATACCAGAGGAAATTTTGGAAAAAAATTGGGCATAGTAGTATGATAATATAGTTTCCATACTGGTAATCCTATGTAATATAATTGCATAACATACTGGTGTTAATTGTTTTGATAAGTTATTGACGTGAGCTTCCCATCTAAGCGCATTATCTATTGTTACGCCAAGAAATTTAGTCGGATACACTTGTTGAATCGATTTATCCTCAATTCTCAATAAACTACTTTCTAAAATTCTTGATATCCTTGTTGTAAAATTTGTGAATACTGTTTTTGAAATATTTAAAAATGATTTATTATTGCGAAACCAGTCAGTAAAGTAGAGAATCTCTATTTTAGTGTTATTAATAGCATGCGTTAAAGAAGATGAACAGCATAAATAAGAAATGTCATCTGCAGACATAATCAGTTTGTTTTTATTTAACACAGTATTGGGCAACTCATTTACATAAAGTAAAAAAAGCAGTGGTTACAGGACTGATCCTTCAGGAACACCGCAGGATATATTTTGCATACTGGATTTAACTCCATTCACTACATCAATTTGATTTGACTGATAGCATTTGAGCCAATTATGAATTTTTCCTCTTAGTCCATATGTAGATAGTTTATCCGGAAGTAAGTTGTAATTTATTAAATCAAAAGCTTTGCTAAGATTCATAAATAAGCCAATGCATTTTTTACTGTTATTTACATTTTCGTTGTAATGAAGCATCCTAACACTTTGCTGATTTATGCACCAAGTGACGTGACTCTCCGGAGCGAATATATCTTGACCTAGAGAAGTCTTACGGCGCGTTGAGCCGGGGGACAGAACTTGTGCCGAATGTTATTTAGTCCAGCGATGTCCCGTCGTCCCGACGAAACCGACCCGGAGCAGATATAAATTAACAGAGGAGTGACCCGGCGAGTTGAGCCGATAGCTTGCTCGGGTTGACGGTTATTAGCCCGCCGCCGTTTCCGCCGTCAAAACCCCTACTCGCATCACTGCATTACACTCTCGTCGTCTCTCTCACTCATACGATTTAAATGTCACCTGATTACCAATAACCGTAAAAGATACGGACCTGAAAACCGATAACCTGTAACTATTGTATATTATGTAAACCTGCATACTTTACCTGTTGAAAATAATAAAATTGTTAAATTTTGATTGGGTTGTATTATTAAACTAATCTGGATCCTGAACTAATCTCCGACTCCAGCTACCCAGAGCAAAACACCGTTACTAGAATTTGCGGAAATAACCTTCTGACAGACCGATTAATTAAACTTGTTAAGGGTGTTATGATATAATATACACTTTGTTTAATTACTTTTGCACTTAAATTGTCAAAGCTCGATGAATTAGTATTTTTCAGTAGCATAATTACATCATGAACCCCATTTTCACTCACTGGTTTAAGAAACATTGTTGGATAGTAATTATCATGTGTAAATTTAACGTTTTGTGCACCGTTTTCAGCGCTTAACTTCTCATTTAGTTTTTTTGGTACGTCAATTAAATATTTATTAAAATTTTCAGCAATTAATTTATCATCTGTCACAGTCAGGTTATCTACTTTCATTTCATAAATTTTATTATCCCTAATTAATATTCTGATTAATAACTGATTATGCTGCTTTACTTTTATTATCAGAATTTTGAATTCTAGTATTATTATATAATCTCTTAGCAGCTTGTACTATTTTTTATATGCTTTCTTATATTTTTTATATGTTTCAATATCAGCTGGGTTATTAGTACTCAATGTTTTCTGATGGTAGAGATTTTTCAATTTATCAAAAGATTGATTGAAGGAGCCGTTACTCTGTGGTAGTTAATCATTTTGCACAAATAACTAAATAAAACACACTACAATGTTTTCTACCACTATGTATTTATAAAAATTGCGACTGCAGTTTCGACTTACAAAGCCATTGTCAAGCAGTGAATCAAAAATGACTGATTTACAATTATACAGAAATGTTATATATAGACAATATTGGTTGGATAGATAGGTACAATAAGGGCTTAGGCAGGTAGATGACAATAATAAACTTAATTATGAATATTCAATTATGGGTCTGCCGGCTGTAAATAAAGGTGAATATATCAGATCTAATTGATCATTTAACAAATTATAATCCTTGATATTAATGTGTTTATGAATTTCCAGAGATTCTAAAACGTTTAATTTAAAGCCTTTTGTTGAGAAATGTAAAATTTCAATGTCGTTTAATTCTGGAAAACTATGGTTGTTTTCGAGGCAGTGGTTCGCGAAAGATGAATCAGTTTTCTGTAACCTATATGATCTAAGATGTTCTTGATACCGTATTTTGAAATTTCTACCGCTTTGCCCTATATAGATACTATTACACTCTGTACATTTTAACTTATAAACTCCAGATTTGTTAAATTTACGTGTTGGGTCTTTTGCATTGTATAATATGTTTGATAATTTACTCTGTGATTTAAAAGCTATTTTTAGATTGTGTTTAGATAGAACATTAGCTATTTTTTCGGATAACTGGCCACAGTAGGTAATTGTTGTGTAAGTACATTTTGTGGTTTCTTTTATTTTTGGATATATTAATTGAAAAGTGAATTTTTTCCGGATTTTGTTAATTAACTTTCTAATGACATCTTTACCAAAATTATTTTTAACTCCAATGTCCTCGATTATGTGTAGCTCTGTAGGATCTGAATGAAGAGCTACACATAATCGAGGACATTGGAGTTAAAAATAATTTTGGTAAAGATGTCATTAGAAAGTTAATTAACAAAATCCGGAAAAAATTCACTTTTCAATTAATATATCCAAAAATAAAAGAAACCACAAAATGTACTTACACAACAATTACCTACTGTGGCCAGTTATCCGAAAAAATAGCTAATGTTCTATCTAAACACAATCTAAAAATAGCTTTTAAATCACAGAGTAAATTATCAAACATATTATACAATGCAAAAGACCCAACACGTAAATTTAACAAATCTGGAGTTTATAAGTTAAAATGTACAGAGTGTAATAGTATCTATATAGGGCAAAGCGGTAGAAATTTCAAAATACGGTATCAAGAACATCTTAGATCATATAGGTTACAGAAAACTGATTCATCTTTCGCGAACCACTGCCTCGAAAACAACCATAGTTTTCCAGAATTAAACGACATTGAAATTTTACATTTCTCAACAAAAGGCTTTAAATTAAACGTTTTAGAATCTCTGGAAATTCATAAACACATTAATATCAAGGATTATAATTTGTTAAATGATCAATTAGATCTGATATATTCACCTTTATTTACAGCCGGCAGACCCATAATTGAATATTCATAATTAAGTTTATTATTGTCATCTACCTGCCTAAGCCCTTATTGTACCTATCTATCCAACCAATATTGTCTATATATAACATTTCTGTATAATTGTAAATCAGTCATTTTTGATTCACTGCTTGACAATGGCTTTGTAAGTCGAAACTGCAGTCGCAATTTTTATAAATACATAGTGGTAGAAAACATAGTAGTGTGTTTTATTTATCAGAAGATATTCTGATTCCCTGAGTAACCCCATCGTTTGTTTTTTTTAGACTTTCTTAACTTAATACGTTTAACTGGGAAACTCATGTAAAAATTGTAAAATCATCGTATTTATAAAGTTTTTAAAAGCTTCGTCTACTGTGTGAGCAGTGTATACATTACCCCACATTTCTTTACTCATGTAATATAAAAAGGTATTAAAATTATATGAATATTCTAGTAGATATGTAGAAATTCTCAATGTATATGATCTTTTAAATGACACTCAAAAATTTGTGCAGTGTCCCTAAAAGGGGTGTTTTTTGCGTTTTTAGGGGTGTTCCCCAAAAAACATATAGTCAAAGTAGTTTCGCATCCGAGTTCTTTCCTGCACCCTACCTCCATCTTGAATGGACTGTTTTCAAAGCGAAGATAACGAGACAACTTCAACTGTTTTCAACGCAGTCTTATAATGCGGTTAACTGCATGAATAAAATAATGGCACATCTTTTAACACTTTTAACTTTTGTTACTATGATCATAAACCTACGCTTTACACACGAACCAATAATGAAATAAATAGTTTTTTAATAGCCATGGAAAAACTATTTTTTACAGATTAATAATATTTCAAAAACAATAAGAATTCTTGTTGAGAGCAATTTCGAACATACTTTCATAAGAACTTTTTCTCATATTGTTGCGAGTAAAATTAACCTCCGTTTGTCCTCCTATTTTAAATACTTCATGCATTTCGATTTTCCCACATGCATACTTATTTTAATTTAAAATCTAGTTATACAATAGAGAGACTGTACTTCATGTAGCCTCTTTACGAAGAAGGGAAGAATCATGTGATTACTTTACATTACGTGTAATACATTGCGTCAGATATTTACGTTTTCATATATCTTTGAATTTAAAAATACGCTACCTCAACATGCTGCAAGAATTTCGTCACAATTTTAGTATTTGTATAATCGTTTTTTGCGAGACTTACTGCCTTCAGCAACAATTCCCGCGTCAGTTCCAGTGAAACATAACATTATCCCCTAGCGAGTTCACGATTCATTTGATAAATGATGACCAGTGCGTGATAAATTTTAAAGGTCAATGGAAACATAACCCCGACTTTAGCGGGTGCAAATATATGAAGTGATATGATTATGTGGTCGATCATATATATATCGGCCAATCTCCCGTACTCCTGTCAGGTGCGAATCGGTAGATTAATTCCCATGTAAATGAGCCTGTGACATATTTTACAGTAACCTAAAATAGTTCTAAAATTGAAATGCACTTGAAAGTATTAAGACTGGAACACCATACCACTACAAAACATTACTTTTCAAGAACTTCAAACTTCCATAATTTATTACCTTCTAATTTTCTTATTTCATTGTTTAGCTCTTCACTATTTAATACCAGATGCACATTGGCAAGAAACTCACTGAACCTAAAGCTACAATATAAACTCCCTCTTCAGTTTTAGAACTAATAGTTATAATTCATATGAATCTACTTGCAAAAGTGGAAATAGATTCTTACGAAGTTATGTGACATATCTATTTGAATTCCTCAAATAGTTATCGTGTATATTCGATAACCTTTGTTACAATTACATGTTTCATTTCAACACTGGTATATATTGAAACATATTCTTTATAGGATTTTGCAAACAGCAGAAACAATAACTATCTATGAGAACTAAAAGGAAAACTGTGTAAAAATATTAATGAAGTCTTTGCATTCTTTCGATAACCTGAATTCTGGTTATGCTAGCAAATTAAAATCCTAAAATGAATTTGTCCAATTTCTTATTTGAATAGAGTGAAAATCTAGTCGAGATGTTTCCTTTAAAGTGACTGATGAAAAATCTGGATGTGGAAGTAGTGATTCCTTTGGCAGCGGTTTTTAGGATGAAAGGCTGAACAAAAATTCAGCACTTGATCCCCTGTTGCTGAGCATTGCAAAATCAATTAAACTCGATTACGCTTGAAAAATCTTCATTATGTTGACTTCTGTTCAACCGATTGCTATTTTTTTTTCTTATCTGGGTAGCTCAACGAGATAGGAGATAATGATGGTTAATAAATACAAAAATATATACTGTAATAAACCCTTCTACCATGTTTACGTTTACACTACTTTGGGGGGTATTATGTTTATCGATTATATGCGTGAAAATTAATTCACCCCTTTCAAATGAGACCAATTTACACTATGTGCGACTATTAATATTTTTACACAGTTTTCCTTTTAGTTCTCATAGATAGTTATTGTTTCTGCTGTTTGCAAAATCCTATAAAGAATATGTTTCAATATATACCAGTGTTGAAATGAAACATGTAATTGTAACAAAAGTTATCGAATATACACGATAACTATTTGAGGAATTCAAATAGATATGTCACATAACTTCGTAAGAATCTATTTCCACTTTTGCAAGTAGATTCATATGATTTTCTTACTTTTTATTGGGTATTTTGCCACTGAAAAATATTTAAAAATTTTTAATGAAAAAACCTCTGCGCCAAACGGATCAGACAGAGGTTGGTTCTTGAGTACTTGACTGTTTCAAAAAGTCTCACACCTAAAAATATATAAACTAGAACAATGTTATAAACTAAAAACTGAAAATCAAAGCTATAGGTATTTAACGTTCCGGAAGAGAATCTACTTCCGTTCTCAAAACTTTTTTGGCCGTCAACCATGACAGTTCTTTGTTTATGTATTTCCATAGTCACGTGAGACATTAAAATTATATTTATCTCATTTTTACTTACTTCGTCTCTAAGGATGGGCAACCAACTAGTACAAAAATCTATTGAATAATTAGAAACGCATCTATCCTCGTTTAATAAAATGAATTATAACTATTAGTTCTAAAACTGAAGAGGGAGTTTATATTGTAGCTTTAGGTTCAGTGAGTTTCTTGCCAATGTGTATCTGTATTAAATAGTGAAGAGCTAAATATCAAGTGCTGGATTTTTGTTCAGCCTTTCATCCTAAAAACCGCTGCCTAAGGAATCACTACTTCCACATCCAGATTTTTCATCAGTCACTTTAAAGGAAACATCTTGACTAGATTTGCACTCTAGTCTATCTACCACTATTTATCCCCCAGCCCTTCAACGGAATCATCTTAAAATATAATCTAGTTCCACATGTCGTTATAATACATACGCGTACCAAATTTCAAGTGAATATTTAAATTTTATTTCATCAACCCCTTTAATAAAGGAGTAGGGGTGGTGGAAGTTGAAAAATAATATAAATAATCCGAGATCTTGGCTTCTAGTACATCGAATTTTAGGTTTCTCTACTCTTACCAGCTTGCTTTACATATTTTTCCCTATTTGCCACCAATTACCCCCACTGGTTCTACGCAATCAAGTCAAAATATAATCTAGTTTAAGATATCGTTATACGTGTAACAAATTTCAAGTGAAAATCTAAATTTAATTTTATCAACTCTTTTAATAAGGGAGTGGGGGTAATGTGGAAAATATTATAGAAAAATCTGAGGCCATCGCCTCTAGTATATACACCAAATCCCAAATTTCTATGCTCTTACCCCCAACCCTTCAATGGAATCATCTCAAAATATAATCTACTTCCAGATGTCGTTATAATACATACGTGTCCCAAATTTCAATTGAATATCTCGATTTCATTTTATCAACCCCTTTAATAATGGGTTAAGGGTGGTGGGGGTTGAAAGATATTACTAAAAAATATGAGGCCTTGACTTTTAGGATATACACCGAATTTCAAGTTTCTGTATAATTACCAGCTTGCTTTACTTATTTTTCCCTATTTACCACCAATTACCCCCACGCGTTCTACGCAATGATGTCAAAATATAATCTAGTTTAAGATATCGTTATACGTGTAACAAATTTCAAGTGAAAATCTGAATTTAATTTTATCAAATCTTTTAATAAGAAAGTGGGGGTGATGTGGGGATGGAAACTATTATAGAAAAATCTGAGGCCATCGCCTCTAGTATATACACCAAATCCCAAATTTCTATACTCTTACCAGCTTGCTTTACTAACTTTCCCCTATCTACCATTATTTATCCCCCAACCCTTCAACGGAATCATCTTAAAATATAATCTAGTTCCAGATGTCGTTATAATACATGCGCGTACCAAATTTAAAGTGAATATTTCAATTTTATTTTATCAACCCCTTTAATAATTGAGTAGGGGTGGTGGGGGGTTGAAAAATATTATAAAAAATTTAGAGTCTTTAGCTTCTAGTATATACACAGATTTTCAAGTTTTAGTACTCTTACCAGCTTGGTTATTCGATTACACCACGGCTAGTCTGATACAATAATATGTATGCATGAGAAATTTTAAATAAGCGGTATAAAAGAAACAAACATTTATTATTATAGCCAATTCAGTAACTGGACAATAATTTTTAATATAATATCTATAAATAACATTCGCTTTCCTCATTTTAGAAATACAAAGACGGGAAAAATGTAAAATTCATGGTATCAAAGATGCACATGACTGATGCAGACAAGCACTTCCGAATCTCATTTAGCATTACAAAAATAACGAAATGCTAGTGAACAGTATTTTTATTAAATGTCTATAAATAGCAGTCTTATTCCCCCTTTAAAACGTGACACAGTTTACATTCTCGGGATAATCGCAAGTGAGCTTGACTTCGTTCCAGTAGAGGACGCCTGGACATTGCATTGCTATTCCTTTTCCTCCGACGCATTCGTAGTACTTGCTGCAGTCGAATGGATCACGGAAGTAGGTTCCATCTGCTGTATTCAAACATGTAACGGCTAGAAAAATAGACCAGAGTTATTAGTGTTTTCAGTATTCAGAAATAGTAGTAATTTTTGAAATTTGTGATTAGTGTTTCAACCATCAAAAGGTTTAGTGCTAGTCCTGAAGCTACCATATGAGAATAACCCACGTATCGTAACACGCGTTTTTTTACGGAAAACAGTAGGACTTTTAATTTTATACCCATTTTATACTAGGACGTTTCTGAAAGAGACGAAGCATAGGCTGTTGGAAAGGTCGATAAAATCTTCGAGGTCTAACAACTTAGTGAAAATATGTGCTTTTTGTAATGAAATTCTTTTTGCCTCGCCAAGAAGGGCTGCAAGAAATAGATACAATGATTTTTCTTGAATATAATTGAAAACAAATTATTTGGGTTGTGAAAAAAGGTAATTTTCAAATGGCTGCCAAAAGTTTGTTTGTGGTCAGATTGACCTTGAATTTGGTCTGTAGGTCAAGTACTTCCAAGGATCTTAAAACTAAATTTGGCGCACGGTTGAGCCGTTTGTTGCAGTCTGACAACCCTTTAAAGGGTAAGAAAATGTACCCTAAATTTTCTTACAAGTAGCATCAAGTATAAATTAAAGATTTTCAGAGAGTATTTTTAATTTAAAACTGATTATACAAGCTAAAAATACTACATTTTGATATGCTTTTAATCCAATTTGTTGGGATGATTCATTACATTTTCAGCAGAGGGTTGCAAGATGACTCAGTGCTTTGACATGTTTTATTTTTCTTTTTTTTTTTCTTTTTGGATTGACTAAAGTAAAAGCTAACTACATTTTGAAACACGGAAAGGGCATCGGTATGAAAATAAGAAAATGAATGATGATGATGATATTTTAAATATAGCATTACATTATATTTTGCACCTCTATCACACGGAGAATTTATCCATTTGTAATATTTTTTTAAATAATTCTATGGGATGCATTTTTGTAAATAACTCGTTTATTTAAAATTTTTCGAAAAAACTCTTTTTCAGCTTTTTTGTCCAAAAAAAGTTCGTGCCTTATACTGGTTCTAGTGTTCGATCGACACAATAGTTAATTTTCGATTTTTATTAGGAAACTGTTCGGAATTTGTAGAATTTATCAAAAAAATCAAGTTTTCCTGGATTTGTAAATTCGCTTTTGTTTTCTCAAATTTCTCACCAACGTCAGCTAATAGACCTAATCGAGCCCTACAATTGCCATTTTTGAAAATTAAAATCGGACCCTCGCTTCGGGAGTTATTAATTTCCTTGAAAAATCATACTCGGCAAATATTGTCTGTAATTGTTTATTTGTGGCATATTCAGATTTTCTTACTTTTTATTGGGTATTTTGCCACTGAAAAATATTTAAAAATTTTAATGAAAAAACCTCTGCGCCAAACGGATCAGACAGAGGTTGGTTCTGAAGTACTTGACTGTTTCAAAAAGTCTCACACCTAAAAATATATAAACTAGAACAATGTTATGAACTAAAAACTGAAAATCAAAGCTATAGGTAGTTAACGTTTCGGAAGAGAATCTACTTCCGTTCTCAAAACTTTTTTGGCCGTCTACCATGACAGTTCTTTGTTTATGTATTTCCATAGTCACGTGAGACATTAAATTATATTTATCTTATTTTTACTTACTTCGTCTCTAAGGATGGGCAACCAACTAGTACAAAAATCTATTGAATAATTAGAAACGCATCTATCTTCGTTTAATAAAATAATCGCGGATTCTTTAAGTTTTCTTTTAGTTCCGTTGCTCTCTTTTTCCAAAATCTTCGCCGAGTCGAATTCTCCCCTTCCAGTTTTGTTGATAGTCAGTTATTGAACATTGGTAGTAGAGAGAATATACTATCACAACCGGAGGTATTTAGGTCAATGGCAGTAATTCCATATATACATGGTTTATCGGATAAATTACGAAAAATTGGGAACAGGTTTTCCGTACGAACGGTTTTTCAAACGGGCTCCACGCTAAGATCGGTTTTATCAAGAACCAAACCTCCAAATATTGTTCAAAGTTCAAAAAATTGTATTTATAGTGTTCCGTGTGAGTGCGGAAAACATTACGTAGGTGAATCATCTAGACCTTTCAACGTAAGGCTTGGTGAACATAGAAATTACGCTAGAAGGGGAGAATTTGAAAAATCCAAAATTTGTGAACACGCGTGGGATAATAATCATAGAATTAAATGGGACTCGGCGAAGATTTTGGAAAAAGAGAGCAACGGAACTAAAAGAAAACTTAAAGAATCCGCGATTATTTTATTAAACGAAGATAGATGCGTTTCTAATTATTCAATAGATTTTTGTACTAGTTGGTTGCCCATCCTTAGAGACGAAGTAAGTAAAAATAAGATAAATATAATTTAATGTCTCACGTGACTATGGAAATACATAAACAAAGAACTGTCATGGTTGACGGCCAAAAAAGTTTTGAGAACGGAAGTAGATTCTCTTCCGAAGCGTTAACTACCTATAGCTTTGATTTTCAGTTTTTAGTTCATAACATTGTTCTAGTTTATATATTTTTAGGTGTGAGACTTTTTGAAACAGTCAAGTACTCCAGAACCAACCTCTGTCTGATCCGTTTGGCGCAAAGGTTTTTTCATCAAAATTTTTAAATATTTTTCAGTGGCAAAATACCCAATAAAAAGTAAGAAAATCATACTCGGCCCTGGAAAACATACTTGTGGTCAACGGATTCGGGCCTCCAGCAATAGGCTCCATTTGTGGCCGTGTACCTTTGATCCCACCAATTCTCATCGAAATCGATCAATATCCTGGACATTTATCGTGCTTCCTAGC
Organism: Stenurella melanura; assembly: GCA_963583905.1. NCBI lineage: Eukaryota > Metazoa > Arthropoda > Insecta > Coleoptera > Cerambycidae > Stenurella > Stenurella melanura. The sequence goes on from OY757309.1 coordinate 2,306,864, forward strand.
CAGATTTCGAGAAAGCCAGTTTTTTGCAAATAAAATCAGTTTTCATTTGTTTTTCGACATAGTCTCTATTATACTTATTTGTAGAGCCTTGCCAGCGGCACCATTCCTTTTTTGAAATATCTCGATCCGACTACCCGTTACCGAGTTATTCAATTTTTCCGAAAAGTTCGAAGTGTCTATATCGGGTACTTCCTGTTTCCGAACGGAACCGAGCTTCCGGCGTTAAGGTTTTCTAAAGACCTTCTATTAACCACCCAAGTTTCATCGAAATCCGAAAACGGATATCGGGGGTTGGGCGTGAGAGACAAACAGACCGACTGACCGACGGACGGAATTTTCTAAATTCGCTCTCGAGTCGATAGTTATGACTTTCATTTTGATCCGACGTTTTTTTTTCGGGTTTAGATAGTCCACCGGAAAAATGCAATACCTATACTACATTTTTTACTTCCCTCGCATACCGAGGGGAAGTATTGTATTCGATAAAAAATCACCCTCCGAGATTTTTTCAGATTTTGACGTTTCAGAACACGTACATTATTTCCAATATGTAGCAACAAGATAAAAATAAAATTGTGTTTTATTCTTAAATGCCATAGTAGCAGTACTGTAAAAGTGTTGTACTATAGTTTATAGTTTTACTATCAATGCCTGTTTATAATTAATTTTAAATAAAAAAATTGTTTGAGATAGAGAAAAATATATAAGAATTTGTTACTTCTTTTGATCCAAAGTATCATGGAGCGAAATACTTGTACGTATACATTATACAAACGACATTAGTAATTACCTGGAGTTGTTGGAGGAGGCGTGGTAGTTGTGGGTGGACCTGTAGTACCGTTCGTTGGAGAGGCAGTACTAGGTGTTGTAATTGGTGTGGTGGTTGTAGTAGCATGAGCTAAAATAATTCAAATGTATTAATTATATTAATTAATATACCTCAAGGACGATTATTATCAAATTCTTCTTGAGACTCTCTTACAGCCAGTTTTTCAATCGCGAGTTAACTCCTACTTCAGAGTTAACTCTGGATTAAGCGTCATGCAGCACATTTCAAAGGAGAGTTTACTTGAAACCGTGAGTTAAATCGATATTAATATAACTCTAATGAAGTAATTAAAACACGATGGATTTCGACTATTTATGAGGTAAACGCATATAGCAGTCATCATGAAGGTAGAAGACCCAAAGTAATTCTAAACAAAATCAAATAGAAGAATATGAAGAATATAGAAGTGCAAAATATGATTTCATGTCCTACAATAGGTATTTTTGCTAATTACTACACTCTTGGATTTTATAAATATACATGTAATGTTTATTCTCGTGATTTCTAAGACGTATTCCAATTATTTCTTTTATTTTTTCATCAACATCATTAATATTGATGACTTTCTTCTGTTCGCCACTTGTTATTTTGTTTATTTTGGGAATATTTTTGTTTGAAATTTATTTTCGTAGTTTTGTATCTATTTTTCAGCGATTTGTTACTTCTGAATACATTACAGTTAGATTAAATTTAATTTCAGTTTCCTTCCATGAATTATCTCTTTCCTTTTAACTTAGTGCGTTAGTTTTTGTATTCTATAATGTTTTTGTTTTCTTAGACTAAAGCTACTAGTAACATTAGTAGATGGCTCGCTTCGCAAGTAAATTTTGAAGAACGTATTTTAGCCATATTAACTAATTATAATTGTTAGAAACATACAAAACTATAGCATTATTGAGGGCTTACTCGTTTTATATAAATGTTTCCAGTACTAGTTACAAGTATTTCAATAAGTACGCCAATTTACTACTACAGAACTATAAGAATGGATGTAAATTAGTCGTGCAAAATCCCGAAAATGTAAATTAAATCCATATATCTCACACCAACTGAATAAAATATTTTGCATAGCTGCATGACTAATTCAAATAAGAAATAATAATGAAAACAATTGTAACAGTACATACCTCGAACTTAATCTCGGGCTAAGTTGCAGGTAAGTGTATTATGTAACTCGATTTAACTCGCTATTGAAAAACATGGCATTAGCTTTGACGATTTGATCATAACCTTCTTCTCTGTGAAAAATGTGAACTGAGATTATGGTGATAAATGAAGCGGCACATTTACCGTTGCAAGCACTTTTTCTGACATGACTATTAATTGAAGGGTCGAGTGGATAAAGGAGATAAGTAACAAAATTTCATATTGCAGAAAATTTGCTTTAAAGTTCTTGATAGTTTTTTTACTAGATAAAAAGTTGTACACGTATATTAAAATGTTTATTTATTTAAATGCAACAAGACGTATTGTAGAAACAATTAGAGACATTAGCTGTAAAAGAAAATTAGCGCCCTACCTCAAATTTTCAAAAAAACTACATATACCTCCTTTATCCACCTTAAGAAAAATCAATAAGTTCCTGCTTTTGAACGGAATAAGGTGCCACCTTATTTTGAAATAAAACTGTTACAACTTAAATTTATTTTATTTTCTAATAATGATATTAATAACAACAGAAATACTTAAAGTTTAGATTCACTTAGTTTTGTTTACCTGTTCGGCAATAATTTATTCATAGTACCATTGAAACTGTCGCTTAATGAATGCTAGTTGAGCTTTGAGATTTTCAATTTTTTCTCGCGAAAGTTCTCCATATTTTTCACCGACTCTTGCAATTTCCACGTTGGGAGGGTTCTATATTACGGGAATTACATATAATATCAACCTTTTTGAAGGGCATATAGGGCGCATACGTTTGTTTGTAAAGGTAAGACCCATATTCGTCTACGCGTATCCATTTGATCCCATCCCTGAAGTGAACGGTCTCGTTAAGAACTTTTTTTTCCGGTTTATAAGATTGAGGTCCAATGACAAATTTTTTAAATTTCGAAAGTGAAGGGCCATATCGGTTACAAAGTTTTTTTTTACTTGATTTGCTGATATTCTTCAGGCAATGCTACTAATTCATGTTTTCTTAAATTTTTTTCGATTCTACCAAAGTCTCGGTCTGAGTCAAGGTAACTATGGTCTACTTCAGGAAATTTATGATCAATTACTTTCACCATTCCCTTCAAGACCAAATATTGGTAGAGGCATACAATACATCTGTTTAACAGAAATGTATCTGCTTTATATGGATAAAGGGAGCAACTGCGAGTGGAAGTGGATAAAGGTGTTATCTATGGCACTTACCTCCTTTATTTGTGAATGTTTGCAAAAAATGCTGCAGATGCCTCATTTAGCCACAAGAAACTTTTTTATTTAAGATAACATCAATACAGAAGTCGGTGGTAAATGAATATTATCACTTACAACCATCATTCATATATAAAGTCGAATTTTTGATAAAATGTTACTTATCTCCTTCATCCACTCGACCCTTCAATTTATAATCAAGGTAGAGACCAAATATTTTGAGTCTTTATCAGGTGAGAGTTTAGCTTTATGAAGTATTTCAAAATACAGCAAGCACCCGATGGTTAGTGGTGCCATATGAACTTTCTTTGGACATTTCAACTTTCCGATGGTAACTTTCGACCAAATAAAGTGCGTGAGATCTGTGCATTGCTGCTGTTATTATTTTGATTCGTAGTCATTTGGTTAAGAGCTTGTAATGTTTGCCTTTCTATTGTGTAAAATTGAATTCATTTATTTATGTTTGGTTAGATGTTGTTTGTAGTGTGTGCCTTCCTGTTGTGCTAAATTTTGATTCGTTTACAATGGTTTGTTTACAAGCTTGAGGTATTTGCTTCTCTGATGAGAAATTTAAAAAAACATGGGAAATTGAACTTTAGCAAAAAATGTTTCCTATAATAGGATGTATTTCTTTTCTGTACAATATTAATCTGAAGTAAAAAATATGGGTTCTCATTAAAAAAATTAAGGCTATCTACAAAAAACCCCATGAAGGCCTCTAATATTTCAAAACCCTTTCCATCATCAGATGTCCCCCTTAAAGCCTAATAACTTTTAACTTCTATTTGTCTTTAATCCCTGCGTATCTTTAGATACTACAAGATTTATGTGTTTATATTGTTGTTCTTTTTGGTTATAGGTTTTTAAGACAATTTTAAAAATCAAAATTTCAGCTAGAAGGATCTTGTCTAAAATCAATTCCGAGTTATTAAAAAAAATATCTTATTTGGTCAAGAGTTGCCATTGGATAGTTCAAATATCCAAAGAAAATCCATTTGGCACCGTTAAGCATCGGGTGCTTGAATAATTTTGAAATACTTCATAAACCTAAACTCTCACCTTATAAAAACGTAATCTCAAAATATTAGGTCTCTACCTTAATTATAAATTAACAATTTCATGTTAAAAAAAAGTGTTTGCAACGCATTTATCACCATAATCTCAATTCATGTTTTTTACGTTATGCTATCGAGATAGAGTAATTAAACATCAACATTATTTATTCTGTGGGACTAATCCAGTTGATCCCTCGTAAAAAGAGATCATCTGTTCAGGTCTTTTGACGGAGTTTCTGTGTTTTCTGCATTTTTCCACTAAACATCATTGTTACCATAAAAAGAGTTTTATGAACCACCTGGCTTTTGAAATATGTTGATATACCGTTCAGCAGTACTAGTATCAGCGCCGTATACTTCAATCAATCCGACATCCATCTGTGTATTTTGGATAAGCAGAAAATGTGTTTTTCGATTTCGTAGGGAAATCTATGGTTAGTATAAAGCTCAATTTCCGGGAAGAAACTCCCCCCCTATTTGGCCGTCACCTTGAAGATAACAGTGTCATCCAAACAAAAAAATTCAAACAGCAGTTTATAAATAAACATATTTTCTTCTTTAAGTAACCTCATCGCGTAGCAATAATAAAAAAATTATAACCTCAAAAAATGCACTCCTAGACCAGTGATTTAAGGCCAAAAAATTAATTAAATATGAAATTTGGTACACGTCTGTATTATAACGACATCTGAAACTAGATTATATTTTGACACGATTCCATTAAAGGGTTGGGGGTAAGTAGAGGTAAATGGGGAAAAAGAAGTAAAACATGCTGTAAGAATACAGAAACTTGGGATTTGGAGTGTATACTAGAAACTAAGTTCTCAGATTTCTTTCTAATATTTTTCTATGACATCTGCTCCAAATATTATTAAAATTCTATGACCAGTAATTTTCACATACTAGAGTGCAATTAGTGCGCAAGTAGTGATTCCTTAGACAGCGGATTTTTTCATTTTTGTGACATAGTTTTTTTATTATTAATGCTACGCGAAATGGACATTGAAAACAGTTGAACAGAATATTATTATCTATGAAACTACTTTCTACAAATTTTTTTGAATCTCGCGGTTCGAAGTATATTTAAAAAAGTGATTATACCCTTATTTCAGATTTCTTCCAAATGGGGGGGAATATTATCCCCAAAACGGAGTTCTAGGCTTACAACTGTTATGAATTACACCCCCTTGGAATTGGAGATGATACGCCTATGCCTACTGATAGTGACTGGAAAGGCTCTAGAAAGAGCCAAGGACTTTTCTAGATTATGGTTGGAGAAGATTCTGGATTAATCTAGAGCTAATTTCGGAGTATATAAGGCGCGATTACAAGCGCGGAAGAGGAAGTTTATTTTAGAAGTGACGCGTTCGGTGAAAAGTGAGGTTATATAAGAGTGTTAAGGTTATTTTCAATGTTTGAAGTATTGTATAGTCAGTAAATTGTTAAATAAAGTGGTAGTGGTGCTTATCTCTTGTTGAAATTATTTAGAACCCACGGATTCATACAGGGTGTTTTCCAAAAAGGTGGAAATCCGTAACATTTTGGTGTCAGACGTGGAATTTTGACAAGAGGATTTTTCGGAAGTGTTGAGAAGACTGGGACAGTATTCTCGGAGTTTGTGCTAACACAGGGAGGACTAATTTACTGGACATTGTTCGAGAATTAATTTCGAACACGAAAATAGTGTCAAGTGCGTTTTTAGACATTGTAGAACATTTTTGTTGGACATTAGTGGTTAAGTGACAAAGACTCTAAATAAGACTTTCTCGTGCCATTTTGAGGTTTTTCTGGACAGTTCCATTACCGATATTGACGTGATTATTAAATTTCGTTGATAATTATATGCCGATAACAACCAGAAGCATGGCATCCGAAAAACAAATGCAGGACTTTATGGCACAAATGCAAAATATGATGATAGACCAAGAACAAAAACGTCAAGAAGAATTGAGAAAAATTTTTGAAGAGCAAGAGAAACGACATCAAGAAGAAGAGAAACGACGTCAAGAGGAAAAACAAGAAGAAGAGAAACGACGTCAAGAGGAAAAACAAGAAGAGGAGTAACGCCGTCAAAAGGAAAGTGACGACTTAAGAAAAGCTATAGAGACACAACAGAATGCCTTGTTTACAATCGCTGAAGAACTCAAAAATAAGATCGAAGTAAAAATGGACAAGGTCGAGGAGGAATTAAGTGGAGTTAAAGAAGAAGTGAGCGAAGTGAAAGAAAAAGTAGACAAGGTTGAAGACAAAATGCACCAGGTAGAAGGAGAAATAGACCAACTTAAACAACAGTTGAGAGATAGAGGAAACCAGCAAGTGGTATCATCAGGCCAGCGATTAAAAATTCCCTCCTTTGATGGCCAAAGTTCTTGGATGACTTACAATACACAGTTTGAGGCAGCAGCGAGTGCAAACAACTGGAATGACGAAGAGAAGGCTAAGGCATCAATCGTAGCTTTAAGAGGCCAAGCATTGGAATTGCTCCAGACAATTCCGGTAGACCAACAACGTAATTTTAGAGTTTTAGAAGCTGCCTTAGATCTACGATATGGAGATCAACACCTTGCTCAAGTATACCAGACTCAGCTGAAAGTGCGCGTTCAGAAAGCTGGAGAGAGTCTGCAAGAATTTGAAGATGCGGTGGAAAGACACTTAGCATATCCCAATGCGCCAAAAGAATTTAAAGAGCAACTGGCAGTAGAGGCTTTTCTGGATGGTATAAAGGACAATGAGATCAGGCGAGTCCTCAGGTTATCTCGATACCAGAACAGCAGCGAAGCGTTGGTTCGTGCACTCGAGGTGGAAGCTGTCCTTCAGGATACCCCGAGTCCAAGAGTACAAGCTGTGAGTATCGAAGAATCTCAACCAGAAAAGAAGAAAGAGAACCCTATCTTGATCCAGATACAGGAGGTAAATAAACACAACAATTCCCTGCGAAATCGGAAACAAAAATCGCTGCCTATCCGGAATGTGCAGATGGATGAGGATTGATTAGTACACGGCGCTGACATTAATACTCCAGATATTGTATTTTGTTTTGTTTCACAAAGAAACGCACAATAAACCAATATTAAATTAGGCTTATTTAAAAACGCATTAATTGTATTTCAACATACATAAAAATTAAAGTGTTTCATAAAACTGTTTTTATCATAACAATGATGTTTTAGTGGAACAAATGCAGAAGTACAGAAAATCGGATAAGAGACCTACATTCCTAAGGCAGAAAGAACATATTTAAATGTATAATGTGAAATAAATATTATGCCACATTAAGATAAATATTTTCAATTACATAAAAAGTAAATCAAACTTTTGGAATGCGAAAATTTATTTTCAAAAGACTGGACTAGTCCTTTATTTTAAATATAAAACGTTTGCAATTTTAATTAACTTTATTAGGAACTTACTTCGATCACAGTCTACATTTGCCAAATAATCACAGATGTTGGCCAAATCGTTCCAATACAGACCAATTGGACATGACATAAGGTATCTGTCTCCTTCAAAGCACTCCCAATATTGAGTGCAATTGGTATCGTGTGGGTAGAACTTGATATCCTCGGATGGGTAAGGACAAAGAGGATCCGGTGTCCAGACTGTGGAGCCAGTTGTTGTTATTGTTGCTTCTAAGGGAATAATGTCAATTATAAATAAGTTTCTATTTGCCCATCAGTGGACTAAAACTAAGAATTTATTATAACAACTTTTTTATTGAAATGAAAAAAATGTTTTCTTGGAATTTTTCTCAAATATTATAGCTAGTAACACAATGAAGAAAAAACAAATTGTTCATAACAAAATTACAAAGGAAACTAGATTTTTCCTAACCTTTTTGGTCACGTGAGCGTGGCCATTTTTAAACAATTGATGATAACTTGCACAATATTGCACATATTTTAACTTAGTTTACTTGTTCATAATAGCACCTAAAAAGAAATCGCAAATCGAAAATTGAATCGTGGGTTAAGTACATCAAACCGTACAACAATTTTTTTTTCAGTTTTTATTTTCACTTCCCTCGCATACTGGGAAATATTGCATTCGAGAAAAAATCACCCTCCGAGATTTTTTCATATTTTCACGTTTCAGATCATGTAGATTACGAAAATATAGATTTTTCAATTCAGTCAGTCAGTCAGTCAGTCTGTCTGTCTGTTTGTCTGTCTGCCTGTCTGTCTGTTGGTGCATTAACTAAAAAAACTATTTGACGGAGAACAGCCAAATTTGGTAGGTAGCTGACGCTGCTGTCAGAGAAGAAATGGAAAATATACAGGGTGGAGATGGGAAAAAAATTTGTTTACCCAAATTTAAAATTTTCAAGTTTCATGGAATTCCAAACGTATTAAAATTTTTTTTCTTCAAAAAAATCTTTTTTTTACCACAACTATAGAATAGATGAAAAAAAAATGTTTTGCTCAAATTTAAAATTTCCACGTTTCATGACATTCTAAACCTAGTTCAGAAGAAAGCAATTTTGAAAATTTTTTTACCAACATTTTTGAAAACATTTTTACCACTAGGATAGACGGAAAAAATTTTTTGCTCAAATTTAAAATTTCTACGTTTAACATTCTAAGCTTATTTCAAAACCTTTTGAAAACAAAAATAAAATAAAAAACTAGCAAATTTTTGCCCAGTACAAAATAGGTGACGGAAAAAAAATTGATTTTGCTCAAATTTAATATTTCCACGTTTCAGGATATTCTAAACTTATTTCAAAATTAATTATTAAAAAAAATATATTGAAAATATTGTTACCACTGCTATAGAAGAGTTGATGAAAATGTTTTTTACCATTAGAATACATGAAAAAAAAAATTGTTTGCTCAAATTTACTATTTCCTCGTTTCATAACGTTCTAAATCTATTAAAAAAAAAAAAAAATTTCAACCACTACTATACTTTCACTCCACTACGTGAATGTGGAGCTGAAAATGTGACAGATGGCAATAATATTTGGCATATGCACCTATTATAGTTTTATTGAAAAATGTACAGGGTGGTCATCCCAAGAAATAATTCAACCATGGTGGACATTTGTAAAGGAATTTGCGCAAGCCTTCTATATTTGGCACATGTTCTTTTGTATTAAATTTTTGCAGTCGGATGACCACTATGTATATTTTTTTGACCAAGAGTTATCAGAATTTCTTTGTAATAATAGCAGTAACTATAATCCGATTATTATTCTCAATGTCATTTCGTAATTAATATGTTTTTAGAGTGACCGCCACTCACAAATAAAGAGGGAAGTTTTGTGTAAATATCTTTACCGATTTTTATGTACTAAAGCTAAACTATTTTACATATTAACAAAAAATTATTTAAAATACAGTGTGTCTCACTTAAGGGTGTAACAGCGTAATAATTCTCATGGTTTTTGTCCGATTTGAATCAAACTGATCTTAAAAGACACAGCTCACCAAACTCTATCTAAGACCACAAAATGGCTTTCCATTTTTAAATGTAAAGCCATCTACAACACTGAATTATAAAAAAAAATAAAAAAAATCATAGTAGGCATTTTTTTAATAAAAAAATATTAACAAAACTTGTTCGAAATCATTCAAAAATCCCGAATTCGAAGTTTAGTTTAATTCTAAATAAATGAGGTTTTGATGAAAAAAATCCTTTTGAGGCATTTCAATAATTTTCAATTCAATTGATCGCATAAGCATTGTGAAATGTTTGCAACTCTGGCGCTTTCTGGCGGCCCTTTACCTTCCACTCACGCTTCTGGAGATTACCACACCTTATCAATTTTTGACTCGAAAAAATTCAATATTTGGCCATCCACCCACCCGTTATCCTTTCAGACTGCCTTCTGGCGGCCGGCCTCTCACTATGTCGGTAAGAATCGAACCTGTACTGGGTAAAATTTCGACTACACTGAGTCACATGCAAACTTCTGTAGCCAGCTCTTAGACTATAATTCATGCCTTTCTGTTATTGTTCATATCTTTTAGGAGGGTTGCAGAATTTAACTCGGATTCGGGGTTTTTGTTTGATTTCGAACAAGTTTTGATAACAATTTTTTTCATTAAAAAATGCCTAGTACGATTTTTTGATTTTTTTCATACAGTTTAGTATTGTAGATGGCCTTGCATTTAAAGATGGACAGTGATATTGTGGTCTTAAATTGACCTTGGTGACCTCTATCTTCTAAGATCAGTTTGATTCAAATCAGATAAAAAACAAAAGAATCATTACACTGTTACACTCTCAAGTGACAAGCATTTTTTTAAATTTGTTTAATTTGAAAAAACAAATGCATTTTATTTAACAATAATTTGCTAAAAATTGAAACCATTACCATGTTCCAAAAGTACATTAAAAAATAAACAATAAAAAAAACATGTCATCTACATCAATTGGAAGCCGAGACATGACATTTCTGTGTGTTAACCATTTATAAAGAAGTGACACATCGACTTAAAATTTACACTGAATATTTCCTAATGTTTAAAAAAGAGTTCATTACATTACAATTACTGTTTAGGAATTCTATGGTACTATAGAAGGTGTTTTTGAACTAAGTGGTATCTTCTATTTTATTCGAATTGGGGCAAATTTAGGAATCTCATTTCGGGAGACAATTTATTCAGTTGGCGAAAAAAATGTACGCAGAGATATTTTGAACCGTGACTAGTTTTGTTTAGCCGTAAGAAGTTACTGTTCGGACATCTGGTTCCCTTCGCTGTTTCATTACAATCTGTTCTTCCACTGCGACGCGGGTTATGCAACCAGAGATATTCAAAAAAATTGCGCAATTCAATATTTTTTTCTTGTTTAAATAAAGATAATCCTAGGCTAGCTCTGTTCCAACACTTGCAACTAACAACAAACAAAATATTGCTATAATAAGATAATTTGTTTTTTGATGATATTGTTCCCTATATTATTGTGCTTTTGTTATGTGTATATTCTATAATTATTATGTCTTTGATCTCTGCTTTTATTTTATAATAATATTGTCTTGTAGGTGCACTTTATATTTCTTTAATACATATTGTAAACACTTTAGTTTCTGTTCTTTATGTACCCATCCTGTTCTGTAAATGAGCAGTGTATGCTAAATAAATAAATATTTTACTATGAAAATACGAAATATTTCGTCGCATTTTTTACCTAGCAACTCGCTTAGCAACAGGTGTGAAATGAACTTCTGTACCAAATGGGGCTGTTTGTGATTCAATTTACGCTCATTAAATGAACATTTGTTAAAGTTGTCGTAGAAAGAGATGTGTTCCCTATTACCCACAATTAATCTAAAATATTCTTATTTATTATTATTTCTACATACGTGTTGTTGCATTTGTTACTGTTCCAGGTGTGGTAGCGTTGGTTGGTGCTGCAGTGGTACTAGTTGTTGTCGTGGCGATATCTAAAAGTCGAAGAAAAATGCTGTAAGTATATTAATTAAATACATCAAACATATCTTTTATATTTGTAGATAAATGACGGTTTATATGACTACCAAGTAACAAAATAGTATGGTGGAACCATAGATTTTATACATAGACTGACCTAAAGTTGTCGAAGACTCCACTGCAAGAGTTACTCGGGGAATCACATGATGCGTAAAAACAAACAGAGCCCTAATACATTTGACCTATGTTCAGCCCGTAAATACAGTGTGAACCGAGAGAAACGCACAAAATCCATATCTCTGTTATGTGTCATTTGTCAAAAAAATCCTCGAATAGGTCGATTTTAGTTTTGTAAATGCTACATTTTGTCACTATACCAAAATTTATGACGTCATTGGTTTTTGAGTTTTGACGCCATCATAATTTTTTGTTCATGGAAACAGATATTTTTGTTTACTGTTTTTGGTGGTATATTCCTTCAGCTTTCCGGTGGTATAAAAAATGATAATTACCTGAGCCACTCTTTTGGAAAAATGACATTTTATGGAAATATAGCTTACTTTTCACAAATTTACGAGTAATGTTCCACTTTCTTATGGGCTGATAAATCTCGTTGCATACCTACATATTTGTTTTAACTAGCATGAAAACATTTGACAAAAACAAAACAAAGAAAATAATAAAAAAACAATCACCTTAACAACAGAGAGATACAGGCCTTTTTGTGTAAAGTATCGATAACTTTTTTATTCCTGGCACATGTGGAAATAATACTATTTCGTTATACTAAAAATGAATAAATTAGTTTTCCTAGGGCTTGAAATTAATTACACTTTCGTAATCGACATTCTAATTTTCTTTTTTGATAAAATGGTGAAAGTGATATGGTGAACAAATATTAAAGCCATCAAAGTAATCGAATATTCTTGAAATTGTGCATAGGAGTATAACATTTTAGTGTGAATAACTTCCTTACTCTACCAAAGAAAGTAGAGTTTGCTTAAATTGCGTGGCTCACGTAATTTAAAAAAAGAATTAAAGTAAGTAATAATTCCTACGAAAAAAAAAAACGTACAAGCCTGTTATTAGATTGCATTTTAAGAACTACATTTTTCATAGTATCATAATATCTCTAAGCATTCAGGTACAGCCAAGAAGTCGTTTTAAAGCACTTTCCCAACTTTCCCCCTCCTCAAGCCAAGTCATCGCGGCCCGAAAAATTTAAATTCTTATTCGGAACATCAGAATTAATGCTTCTCTAAACTTTCATATCTTTCCTCATTAAGCAGTTTTATTCGTACAGTCTACGAATAATAGCGACCAGATTTGTGGCATTTGTACTCTCTACTATTCGTCGACTATACGACGAAAACTCTGTTGGCAAAGGCGTTAGACAGGGCTGCGTTCTGTCACCACTCCTCTTTAACATCTACAGTGAACGCGAGCGTCCATAATGTTCATAAACTTAAAAGTAGTACATTTGTCGCAAATGCAATAAAGTTTCGAAGCTTAAATTAAAACTAACATTATAGCCTGTTTCGACTTACTTTTGTTGCAGTCTACATTCTCTAGGTAATCACAATAATCGTAGTCGACGTTCCAATAGAGATTTGTGGGGCAGTCCATCAAGTATCTATTTCCCTGGAAGCACTCCCAGTACTGGCTGCAATTCAACGGATATGGGTAGAAAGTGAGTACGTCAGAGGGATAAGGGCACATGGGATTTGGTGTAAACGGAGTACTGGTTGATGCTGTAATTACAAAACATGTATTAATGTAATGATAGTAATATTCCAGTGCATTGAAAGTTGAATCATTTTTTAGGGATTAGGTCGGTGTTATACGGGGTGTTCGGAAATTATTGTTCTTAATTTTAGGTGCTCGTGTATTTTTTTGCAATATAAAAAATTCTCTATAGACATGTGTCCAAAAGGAAGCTAGGGCCCTTTGAAAATGGTGGAGGTTCTGCCCTTAGTTAGGATTAATAAAAGCTGTTACTTCATGGCAAAATGAAATTAAACCAGGGGCGTTTTTCGTTATAATCAAAAAAAGAAATTATTTCGTTTTTTTTAAATTATGGTATCGGAACATGGTGTCGTAGTTAAGCATCGCAGGGCCAATCGTTTTCTTTATAGAAGTTAGTTTAAAATAATAGTAAGAAACATCTTAGAGCTGATGTCAACACAGAGTTCATTTCAATGAGCTATATAGGCATTATATGATCAATATGACCTCAAATATTACATTTTTTACTCATTTGTTTATACTCATTTTTAATATTTTTATTCGCATTTCTAGATAGGTACCTGTGTATTGAACTCTCTCAGACAGGATGCATATAATTTTGTTTAATAATTGATTTTTTTAAATATACTTATATTTACAGGTTGAAAATCTATCCTATAATTAGCAATTTATTTTTTAAAATAAATGATTTAAAGGAATTATTGTATGTTTCCTATCCGAGATAGTTCATTAATGTTACACTGGTTCCAATACAAATACAAATATTAAAAATGAGTATAAACTTACAAAAATGTAATATTGAGATTATTAGTCATACAATGCACGCGTTCTATAATTAATGTTTTACTGCAGGCTTATTACTATCAATGAATTACTTGATAGATTTGATAATTAGTAAGAATTATATGGTGCATATGACTATTTTTAAAAGCATGGTTGTGCTACAAGACATAGAACTTTCATACTATTTATTACAATGACAAAAAATTGTACAATTTAAAGAATATTTTAATCGAATTCAAATTTTGCAATACGTTGGCTACTGTGATGTTGTGTATGGGAATACTGTCTCATCTAATAAAAACTATAGTTCTGTACAATACTTCTGTTCGTTTCATGTATAATTTTTCATACAATTTTGCATTTTTCTAACTATTTTTTGAGGAAGGAAAAAATTGTGACATGGTGGGACAAAACTGACACCGGATTCGGATTCAGTAAGTCAAATTATACCAGAAATGATTGGTCTGCTCCGTGGAATCGACAACTTTTTTGTGTGTGTGCTTATGTAATTAGTTTCAATTTGAATTTCATTGTTTTAATCAAGAACTGTGCGTCTGGCGAGAAAAACACAAAAGTCTTCATGTAGAATTGAGCAGGCTAATCACGAAAAATATCCACAGGGAAAAATGTCAGTGGTGTACCACTTTTTGATAAGAAATATCAGAGGACATGTTCGCAGGGACGCCACTGGTGGAGTGATAGAATAAATTGTCTAACTAATATATGTAGTTTTATGTCATATTAATACGTACCAAAATTGAAAATAATATCTAAGGTGCTTCCTGACATATCAAAAAATAACGATTTAAAAAAAGAAATTTCAACACCCGGTAGCCGTTGCGGACATGTTCATGTGAATTTTTCTTCTTAAAATAACCTAAGGAATCACACCCTAAAATATTAGCACGTCATTAGGGAACACCCTGTATAGATTCATTGATTGCAGAAAAGCGCTGCGGCAAATCGGTATCATACAATAGGTAGGAAATTTGATAAGGAAACTTTTTTCTATATGGCATTTTTTGATAAAGTGACCCGTTCTCGAGACATTTTCGGTTTTCTGTCGAAAAACACGAAAAAAGGTATATATGTGTATATAAAACCATGATGCCCATCCCATATCTTCATTAGTGCCCCAAGATCCAACTTTCTACTAAAAATCTTGCTGCGTTTCTAAAAACCATGCTTATTTTGCTAATTCCACTGGACTAAATGTATGTATTCAAGTTTTCGATTAAACTTACCACTTGGATCTAGAGTGTGTGGATACGTCGGGTACGTGTACGTGGCCTCTGAAAGGAAAAGAACATTTAAAATGAAAAATGAAATAGTAAAGTGAAATAAAAATTTTGTTAATTATAAATCAAATGCTGACTTATCAGCGATGTTATAACCAACGTTATAGTAATTATTTTGTAGGTAATTTAAAAAAATAAATGGTTTGACATTTCTAATCTTTCTTAAGAGTGTAATTAATTTCGAGCACCGTATTTTGATTTTATTTGTGAAATATTTTCATACTGATTATCTACTTCGCAGAAAGAATAGATCGACATCAAGCAGAGAAGATTGTATTATTAAGCAACAATTCCGATAAAAAAAATAAAATTATCAATAAAGGCGGCGTAGATAAACGATTGCAGCGGGTAATGTTGGTGAGTAACTTGATGTAGAAGCATTGAAACAAGGCAGAATTAATTATTTATTTTATAACAAATTTTACTAAAACTTGCAAATAGAATTGGAAATTTAGAAATATTGATATCGATGACCAAATCCAAATAAATACCTAGATATATCACCATTTCAATCTCATACTTGTAAACACAAAAAATGTATATTGTATTCCCTTTCGTATGCATGTAAAAAATAAATGCTGTGGAATGTAATGAGGAGTCTCTAAATTGAAACTTTACCATTTTTGGATTTATACGGAAAGATGATGTAATCTTAGGTGCTATTTACAGAGGTACCTGGCGCATCCGCCGAAATTTCAACTGTAAATCAACAGTAATGGTATTACAGTAACTGTGTCTCTACCGTTTTAGAACATATTAAAATGAAAGGAATTAGAAGGGCGAATTGTACTTTACGTAATAAGGCTAAAAGTCTACAAGGCTTTAGGCACCCGTACAAAGTGCAAAAATAACATTTTTTGAATATACATACACTTAACCCTCATTAAATCTGTTTAATTAATATTATATTTGCACGTTGTTGTTTACTAGAGATTTCTTTTGTAACTCGATTCATATATTACAAGTTTCATTCATTTCAAAGGAATTTATGTTTTGTTTTCCAATCAAATCTAATCTGTTTGGTGTTAAACACAACATATTCTATTGAATTTAAATCAAGTAGGTATGGAACTGAATGTTTTTTTTTGTAGAAAAAATGAACAATACCGTGGAAATGTGTTTGGAGTAAGGTTATATAAATGTATACAGTGTGAACCTCAAGAAAGGCACATACGTATCTTTGGTATGTGTCATTTGTCAAGAAACTCCTCGAATAAGTCGATTTTAGTTTTGTAAATGCTACATTTTGTCACCATACCTACATTTATGACGCCATTGGTTTTTGAGTTATGACGTCATCATACATTTTTTTTAATGGGAACAGACATTCTTGTTTACTGTCTTTGGTGGTATATTCCTTTAGCATTCTGGTAATATGAAAAAAATTGATATTACCTAAGCCTTTATTTTGAAAAATAATATTTTTATTGATTGATACCTTATATAAGTAACTGTAAGAAAAAAATCATTTCCATTGCTTAAATTGAGACCCTCCAACCACTTGGCATTTACCAAGACGGGTGTAGACACTTTGCACGCTGTTTTGAATCATCTCATGGGCAATTCGTCTCATCCCCAAGCCAATTCTGTCTTTAAATTCTTCTGTTAAAATACACCCTTGAATTTAAGTAACCCCAAAGAAAAAAGTCTATGGGGGTTAAATCCGGTGAACGCAGGGGCCACTCAATCGTACCTCGACGACCTATCCACCTTCCAGTAAAGGTGTCATCTAAAAACTGACGCATTGCTATCCCAAAATGAGGTGGGGCCCCGTCTTGCTGAAACCAGACGTTCTCAGCAGGAATATCTTCATCTTCGTTGTTCGGAAACATAACTGCTAAGGCTGGCACTAACTCAACTCGCAAAAACAGTAAATATCTTGCGGCCGTAAGATTTTCTGAAAAAAAAAAGGTCCCAATAAACGATCACCATTCATACCTGCCCACACGTTTACTTTTCCTCGTCGCTGTTTACGGGCTTCTTGGATACAATGAGGATTTTCGCATGACCAATACCTACAGTTATGCAGATATACAGTCCCCTTTAAAGAAAATGCAGCTTCATCAGAAAAAACAACCTTCTTTTAAAAAATTGGGTTTTCATCGCACAAGGTCATCAACTGTGCACAAAACCGTAAGCGCCGATCTGGATCGTCCTCATTCGATTCGTGGATTAATTGCACTTTCAATGGATGGTATTTTTCTTTATTCAATAAACGTACAACAGAAGTTTGACTCACGTTATGATTTAAAGCCCGCTGCCTTGTCGAAAGATGGTGGTTTTCTTCACTTTCTAGAAGAATATTTAATTTGGTTTCGTTGCTTGTGCTAGGGCGACCAGATCGAGGGAGGTCAGCTACACTGCCAGATTCATCATATCTAGCCACCAATCTACTTACAGTGGATCTAGAAATTTGCTTTTCGGGATACTTGGCATTGGAAACATCACATGCTTCCTGATGAGTTCTCAGCCTATCACCATATCCAACCATCATCAAAAGTTCTACGCGTTCTCTTTCACTTACAGGTGGCATTGCATTTACTAGTTTTACACTGTCTCAGAAGTGTCACGAAACTAAGGTTGCACACGTGCCAGGAATAAAAAAGTTATCGATACTTTACACAAAAAGGCCTGTATCTCTCTGTTGTTAAGGTGATTGTTTTTTTATTATTTTCTTTGTTTTGTTTTTATGTCAAATGTTTTCATGCTAGTTAAAACAAAAATGTAGGTAACAAGATTTATCAGTCCATAAGAAAGTGGAACATTACTCGTGAATTTGCGAAAGGTAAGCTATTTTAACATAAAATGTCATTTTTCCAAAAGGATGGCTCAGGTAATATTTTTTTTTTATCACCAGAAAGCTAAAGGAGTATACCACCAAAAACAGTAAACAAAAATGTCTGTTTCCATTAAAAAACATGTATGATGGCGTCATAACTCAAAAACCAATGACGTCGTAAATTTTGGTATAGCTAGCGACAAAATGTAGCATTTACAAAACTAAAGTCGACCTCTTCGAGAATTTTTTTGAGAAATAACACATACCAAAGATATCAATTTTGTGCGTTTCTTTAGGTTCACACTGTATTTGTAAAAGTGCACAAGTTTACGAAAATAATATTCGATTTTATTTATCACAATTTATACAATAGCGGTACTAGCCAAATACCTCTCGTGACTACAGCAGGTGATTTTTACCTCTCCCTGATAATAAAAGTACTAATAATAAAAGTACTAATAACAAACTAACCATTATACTCTTCGCCGATTTGCTGTACTTTTTACATAGTTGTTGCACATTCTATAGGATACTCTTCGCAGTTCTTTTGTAAATAATGTTAGTTTTAGACATTTTTAGCTTAATTACAAAACATTAAAAACAATTGTTTTTGTTTGAAAAATCAATAACTTTTATATTTATTGATCGATTTTGTTAAAAAAACAATTTGGTTCTTCCTCTAGCTGACACTAATATACTCTCCAAATTTCAATACAATCGGACTTTTCGTTCTTAAGTTATCGTGCTTACAAGAAACGTAACGGACGAACGGACAGACAGACAAACAGACAGACGAACAGACAGACGGACGGACGGACAGACAGACGGACGGACGGATATTTCGAAAGTTCGATCACCAATACAGTTATTTAAAAAAATTTTCTCTACGAGCAATATTACCGGTTTTAGTTATGTGCCGATCGAATGCAATATACTCTTCGTTTTGTATTTTCGAAGAGTATAATAATAATAAATCGTCTTTATTAAGATAAATGCATGACGTACATTTTATCTTAAGTTTAACCACAGTTACTACTCGTCCAATTTCAGGTGTTTATATTTGCTCGTAACAGATTGTGCTAGATAAAGCATTATAAGACTTGCGTTCTGAGGAACATCTTTAGGCTTCGAATTAGGCAAAAAAATTTCACTCATTAAAAGTTCAAGTTAGAGGAGAAATATTCAAAAAATAACAAAATATATTCGCCTTCTTTTAAAAATGAAACTGCTACTGTAGCAGCAATTTAACTCTGCTTCTTATAATTTGTATTACTACTAAACATTCTGCAGTCTAAGTTTTTTAACTAAGGAAATGTGTTCAAAAATAGAATTCAACCAAAAATAATAACCTTACATGCCAAGCATTATTTCTAAGGTCTTTGATAAAAATAAAAATGATTATTTGATTTCTTGGAATAGTATACTACCTACAAGTGGGTATTACTTACTGAAGACTCGGCTATGCAGATTAGGGCAGACAATCTATTTTATGCAAAGAATTTATGTAACTAGAAGCAGATACACATTTATGTCTGTTGACAACATCTCGTACTCAAATTCAGACACATTTTATAAATATAATTAGTTGCAAATGCAGCTTCCCAGAACTATAAAAGCTCTATTAAAATCGAACCAAATGAATAAATATATTACCAGAGAAATATTAGTAATTATTCTAACTTTTACAAAATACTTATACTTAGATATAATAATAATAATAATAACATTTATTTTCCACTGTGACAATGTACATTGTATGGGATTCGTCAATTAGTGTAAGAATTCAGACACTTTATAATAACATTTGTCAATTAAAAATGTTTTTAAATTTCTTTTAAAAATATGCAGATTTTCACTGTCTTTAATTGTTCGTAGCAGGCAGTTAAACATCTTAGGTCCTATACAACTGGGCGCATCTAAACTAAGTTTTTGTTTGGCGAACGGCACATGAAACTCATCAACATGCCTCGTATTATAACTATATATATCTTTATTGGTGGTAAAACTACGTTTGTTCTTATAGACGTAGATACACATTTCGTATATATATAAACACGGGAGAGTTAAAATATTCAGCTTTTTAAAAACATCTTTACATGATTCCCGCTGCGGGATGTTTGTTATGCATCGAATTATTCTTTTTTGTGCAATAAGTACATTAGTTGCCTCGGTAGAATTTCCCCACAAGCAATTTCCGTACCTAAGTCTAGAATCTACTTGGGCGAAGTAAACCTGCACTAACTGATGTGTTTCTAGTACCGTCCGCAAATTAATGAAAAGAAATTTCAACGAATTCATTTTACAAATAAGTTTTAAACAATGCGACTTCCAGGTGAGAAATTCATCCAAATGAATACCAAGAAAACGCACGCTATCATGTGTATTTGTTGACGTCGAAATTTAAATCGTCTGTTTCTTTTTGGCGATTATGTATCCTGAGCATGTCAGTTTTTTCAGTGTTGAAAAATAAATCGATGCCATTAAAGAAATCTGATATTCTGGTAACCACCTCTGCACATTTAACATTCAATAATTCAGTGTTTTTTGATGGTATACCAAGAGAAAAGTCATCAGCATAGGCTGTGTAATAATTGTTTTTATTGACTGAGGATATATTGTTTACATACAAAACAAATAAGATCGGACCGATTATTGATCCCTGGGGGACCCCCATATTTACATCCAAGCAATCAGAGTTTATGTAATCCACAGATTTCTCAGTTTCAATTTTTAAAGATACATATTGTTTGCGATCTTGTAGGAATGTTGATATCCAGTTCAGTGCGACGCCTCTTATGCCATACGTTTCTAAAATACACAATAGTCGTTTATGGTTGACACAGTCGAATGCCCTACTCAGATCGCAAAAGATCACCGCTGGACATTCGCCTGCCTCAACATACTCTATGATTTGATAATATAATGATAACATTGCAGATGATGTAGACTTGTTTATACAGAAGCCGTGCTGATTATTTGACACAATTTGGAATTTATTGAGGAAAGGTAAAAGACGATCTAAAAACGCATATTCGAACATTTTTGAAAATCCAAATAGAATGACAACTGGTCTATAATTTTGTAAATAACATGGTTCTTTCTTTTTATACAGTGGAGTAACTTTCCCAGTCTTTATATTTTGCGGAAACATGCCAGATTCAAAGGATCTATTAATTAGGTACGTTAATGGGGCTATAATTACATCAAGGACCCGTTTTAAAATAAAACATGGAATGTCATCTGCCCCAGACGACTTTTTGTTTTTTAATTTTCCATTTAATAGGGTTAATAGTTCTCTTTCTGTGAAAGGTTTAAGATACAATGAATGTTCGTTAAACACACTTGACTCTGCCTTACTACCTATATTTTTAGGATAAGTTTGAGCTACTAATCGAATCGGCGTCTCAACAAAAAACTGATTAAAATCCGTTGCTATCTCGTATGGATCTGTCACTAAAATGTCGTTTTTATTAATGTGAATATTAGAATGTTTTTTTTTATTATTCACTAGTTCAGATACCACATTCCATGAAGCTCGCGCTATGTTGTCAGAATTAGTTATACGGTTTTGATAATACTGTTTCTTTTTACTATTCAATAAAGCAACATGCTCTTTTGTTGCATTTTTATATGTTTCGCTGAAAGCCTCATTAAATGATAAGATATGTTTTAAACTTATCTCTGGTAAGTACTTTGTAAAAGTTAGAATAATTCCTAGTGTGTTTCTGGTAAAATATTATTTATTTTATTCTACCACCTTTTACAACCATCTCTTTATGACAAAAATTGCCCCAGTCCCATCTTTGTTGCAGCTACACTCATTTTAACATGACAAATAAATGTAAGAAAACAGTCCTTTTTTGTCCTCAATTACACCACAAACAACAGTAAGTAAGTAAGTAAATAAGTAAGTAGGTAAGTATTTATTGGTGCATTATACGATGGTATTTACACAGGTCAAAATACAGTATATGCATGAGAACATCATACTCCAGAGAAATAAGGTAAAAAATAAGGCCATTTGCGGAATGAGGTCGAACAAGCTGAATTTTTGCAGAGACCTTCATTTTGAGGTTCCAATGAATCACAAAAAATCCCATATGCCTACCCTTGTGCGTTTTGAGATATCGAAGGTCAAAGGTCATGAAAATCGTTTTTTCGCGAAAATCTCGCTTCCAGTGCATCTGACGTCATAAGAACTCATAACAAAACTTACGTAAAATACTATTCTCTACAAAATTATCCATATAAATTTTTTTCGCACGACCAACCGTTTTCGAGATATAGCATGATAAAGCGGGAGCGCGCATTATTAATAGGTAATACTGTATTATACGGCAGAGCTATAACTATAAAAGCACTTTTCTTAAACTGTTAGACTAGAAAATTAAATTCCCATTATTAAAACCGTTAAAAATTTGTTTATTTATAAAAAAATATATAATAAATAATTAATAACAAAAAATACATTCTTTCCACACCACGCCTTATGTTTCCTTGCCTTCCTCCTCGTCTTCGTCGGGTTCCACTAGCACCTCAATCAACACATTATCTTCGTCAGACGCTTCCTCTATATCTGTTGGCTCTATGTCTGTTGGCAAAACCTCTTCAGGCTCAAGATCACTGAAGTCTTCGATGTTTTGCAACTCTGTTGACGGGTTCAGGCATGCCTGTCCGTGACACTGACCACAAATTTGGAGCATGGCAGCCCGACTTTTCTACACCCGCACTGCGCACCACACCCCTTTTTACAATTACAGAATATTGTATTTAATAGTTCGTCTGGAGCAGGTGGAAGTAGTGTTGTTTTCAGTTGTAATATGTCGTTTTTTAAATCCCAACCCCATTCTTCCGGTTGTAGATTTTTCCCTAGCCAAATCTGTACTTGGTAGTAGACCCGATATGCTGTCGAGCTGCTTCACTGGTAGGTGGAAGGGATTACAATTTAACAGGTCTATTAAGTCGTGCAGCCTTAATGAATTGGGTGTATCTAAATTTGTCAAAGTTCACTTCAACTTTTGGAGCACCATACATAGCTAACAGAAAACGCTTTCCGTTCTGAAATACTGTATCTGACGATATTTGTCGATACTTTTAGACGAATAAATTAGTGTTGATGTAGTAGTCCCTTTGCCAATTTTCTTTAAGAAAATTTGTCGGTGATGTGACTGAATTCGTCCTATTAAGAGAACAAGCAAATCAATATCTTCTCCAATGATGATGGCGGTTCTTTCTTTTTTAGCCATGGGGCTGTTTCGATGATTAGAACATCTGCATCATCCTTGGCTTGGATTCGAGACCGACACGACGCGACGCGAAGAGGCGCTTTACAATGCAAGGGGTTTAGGGACTGCATTTCGGAGAAATACGATCATGGTCCACTTCTTTATACCTGGATGATTATACTTTTCTTATTCAGAATAAAGACATGTTTTTTATTTGCATTATAATATATAGAAGCTTTGCATTTCATTACAAAAGTGGTGTGAAAATAATACATTGTTTTATTAATATTTATTATATGTTTTTTTATAAATAAACAAATTTTTAATGGTTTTAATAATGGGAATTTAATTTTCTAGTCTAACAGATTAAGAAAAGTGCTTTTATAGTTATAGCTCTGCAGTATAATACAGTATTACCTATTACGAATGCGCACTCCCGCTTTATCATGCTATATCTCGAAAACGGTTGGTCGTACCAAAAAAAATATATGAACAATTTTGTGGAGAATACCATTTTACGTAAGTTTTGTTATGAGTACTTACGACGTCAGATGCACTGGAAGCGAGATTTTCGCGAAAAACCGATTTTTATGACCTTTGACCTTCATTATCTCAAGACGCACAAGGGTAGGCATATGAGATTTTTTTGTGCTTCATTAGAACATCAAAACGAAGGTCTCTGCAAAAATTCAACTTGTTCGGCCTCATTCCGCAGAGGAAGTTTTATTTCTCTGGAGTATCATAATTTATATAAAACTATAACACGCAAAGTAGGTAGATAGTAATGTTTATGAATAAATTAGATTAAAAATTTCAACACACAAATTATCACATGCGGCAGTCGGCATTTAAAAATTCATTAAAGTTATAGAAAGCATTGTCAATCAAACGCATTAAAAAACTTTATTGCATAATATCCTGTTCCATCACGTGTTTTTGACCATCGTAAAAAGTCGATATTTAAATGATATTTATTTCGGGTAGGATATGTGTGAATCTGATCACGTGATGTATAAATATGTTCATTGTCTTTAACATAAAGAAGGCATTGCAAAATATAACTACTAATTGGAGTTGGAATATTTAATTTTTTAAATGGATCTTTGCAATCATCTCTATAACCTAAACCCGCAATTATCCTTACTGCTCTTCTTTGTATAGCAAACACAGACGTAGTGTGTGAAGAGTGGCCCCAGACCAAGATTGCATAGGTGATTACGGAATGAATTAATCCGTAGTATGCCGCCAATATCGTTGTCTGAGACACACAATTTACAAGACAACGTAAAAGAAAAATATTTTTGGAAGCTTTGTTGCAGACAAAATTTGAATGATTTTCCCATGTTAGTTTACTATCTAACTGGACGCCTAGAAATTTTACACAGTTGGTGGAGACGACACTTTCTAATGTCTGGTGTCTTAAACTGAAAATCATTGTTTGAGATTTGGTCTCGTTCAACATTGATTTATTTGATAAGAATCAATCTTGTATTATTGATTGACTATCTTGTACATCGGTCAACAATGCGTTAGTATTCCTGTTTGTATAAATTAATGTTGTATCGTCCGCAAAGAGAACAGGTTTTGCTGCGACGGTATTATTAGGCAAGTCGTTCATATAGATAAGGAAGAGTGTTGGGCCTAATACAGAACCTTGGGGTACCCCGAAATTTATATTTATAAATTTAGAATTTGTATTTTGAAAGTTTACAAATTGAGATCTTTCTTCCAGGTAAGATGTGAGTAATTTCTGACTGCCAGAGGAAAATTTATAAAAACTTAATTTTTTTAGCAAAATGTCATATCATACACAGTCAAATACTTTGCTCAGGTCTAGAAATTGGACATGTGAAGTTTTGCTTTGTTCGAAACCCCTATTTATTAAATTGGTTAGTGTATTTATACCTAGTGTAGTAGACAATTTAGTTCTAAACCCGAATTGGCAGTTGCTAAACAGTTTGAAATGCTCAAAGTAAGACGTTGTTTGTAGTTTTAATACTAGGTATTTCGAAAATTTTTGCAAAAAAAGGTATGATTGAGATTGGCCTGTAATTAGTAGGGTCGTCAATATTGCCCTGTTTATAAATGGGAATTACTTTTGAAATTTTAAAAATTGTGGGAAATACGTTGCATTTGATAAGTACACTGGTTTATGCGTTTAGTTATCGGAATAAAAATTATGTGTTTGATAGAATTCAGTATTTTTAGGTTTATGTTGTAAACATCTTTACTAGTGAGTTCTCCCACGTTAGAGTTAGTTAAATAATTTTCAAAGCTACTATTCGAGGGGGGTAGCGTATTTGTGGTGTGTTCGGCAACCGTTCCAAAGTAAATATTGAGATCGTTGGGAGATATATTTGAATCGGTACTAAATTTACGGGGCTGTTGTTTTTCATTTTTAATTATATTCCACATTGCTTTGTTGGAGTTTTTACTTTGTGAGATATACTTATCATGCGCGTTCATCTTTGCCTTATTTAATTCTATTTTGTAGGTCGCCTTTTTTGTATTTATTAGATATTTTAGATTGGATGTAGGATTATTTTTATAGATATCTTGTAAAAGATGTAACGTCTCTCTCATCTGCCTTAAGTGATTTGTGAACCAATTTATTTTAGATCTTTTGTTGTCAGTTAAAATTTTTGATTTTTCCGGGAAAGCGGATTCCATTGCAGATGTGATTATGTTTAAAAATATTTCGAATTTAGAGTCAAATGAGTCGTCAACGAAACTCCAGTCGGTATATTTTAAGCAGTCATTTAGTTTGAATAGTCCCAAATCAGTGATTGGCCTGAAGGTAATTCTTTTAAGTAAAATGTTTGATTTTTCATCTTGCACGCTTAGCTTTAAACCTATGTGGTCAGATAATCTTGGGTTCGTTATACTAATTTTACAGGAATTCTGTGAGAAGTTTACAAATATATTGTCAAGGCAACTAGAATTACGTGTAAGGAATTTGTTCAAAGCAAAAAATCCAAATGACGTAAATAGATCAGTAAGTCGAACAGCATTCTTATCTGGAATGTGACAATGCACGTTGAAATCTCCGGTGACAATGATTTTTTTATTTTTATGTGTAAGAATCTCTAGGGCCTGGGAAAATTTTTCCAAAAAATTATTTAAATCTCCACTCGGTGATCTGTATAGGGTTAAAATTTGAAAATTGTTTTCACAGACAGCAGCGAATTCGCAATGAAATTCAACCGATATAGATCGTTTATCTTCGGGATAGAAGAGCAAGTATACTTGTTCAGGCACAGGATTGCAACCCCTCCATGAATAGCGTTTCGCCTAGCGAACCAGCAAACTAAACTATAATACATATTCTATCTCATCACTGAGAAGCCAATGTTCATTTATACATATAATATCGAAATTATTTTCGGATAAAAACACATTAAATTCATTTATTTGTTAAAATGAAAAAGATTAAAGTTTCTATTTACACTAGTTTTATTTAAATCACTTGAATGCGTTGCCTTCAGGTCGTTTTTTTCTTCTTTAGTTCAGACACATTTTTTCACTATTTTTACGATTCTACGACAATAATTGTTTAAACTTACAAGACACGAAAATAATTTTGACGTTAGAGTAGTTAAGACAGACACAGTCCTTAAATTACTAAACTACATATATGTCTATGCTACATTCATACCACGAGCGTAGACAGGCTGCAACAGAGATAGTAGTGCCATAGGCAATATTATATCTTAGAACGAAATGGTGAGAAAAAGGTATGTTGGACATATTGGCAACAGTATCTTATGACTTTTACACTTTATCTTGGCTTCTACTTATATAAATTCTTCGATTTTATGGTTATTTAAACATATAACAAATTACCTCTATCGCAACCGGCTGTTGCAGGATTATCACATTGCGCTGCGTTTTCATTGTATTCTAGACCGTTAGGACACGTCATGATATATCTCGCCCCTTCGAAACATTCCCAGTACTTTGTGCAGTCTCCTTCATATGGTGTACGAGTCAAATCTTCCGATGGGTACGGACAGAGTGCACTTGGTGTCCATGTTTCTTGAGCATCTGTCAAAAAATAGTAGTTGAATGAGTGAGGTTGTGTAGGTTTATTTTACTACTTTTACTACGGACATACTCAAAAATTTTAAAGAGATGTTAAGGTATCATATTGGAGGTCAGATTTTATTTATAACATGGGTAATGATTATAATTTGATTGATACGTTTTATTGAGGATGTGCCAAATTTACCAAGCAATATTTTAATACAGTAATTTTTAAAACACTATTATTTGTTAAAAGAGAACTTGTGAATAAAAAAATATTTAATTTGTATAAAGTTATTAATTTTACAAAAATAATAAATCTGGTCTCTTGGTATACCGGGTGTAACCTTTTCACCTTTAATTTTGAAGATGATTGATTGAAATTTAGGATATACATACATAATAAGCGCCACTTATTGACATAAAGTTGAATTTTTTTCACTTCCGGTTTCGCCGGAAGTGACACTAACTTTCGATTTTTAAATGGAACACCCTATATATTATTGCATTTTTGAATTCTGCGCAATTTTCTAAATCCAACGATGCCAAATAAGTGACATTTCAAACATCAATTTTTTTATAATATAATTTTTAGCTTTCCATTTAAGTGTGCCATGACGGTTCCGACTTATTCTAAATGACCCGTGTAATGCTACAAAAATCGAAATCTCGCTAAAAACACTAAATTACGTGATTTATGACCAAATAAAATTCACCAAAATTGTTTTTGGGGCAAAACTCATTTTTTTCAAATGGAACAATTTACCATTTTTTTACTATTTAAATCATTTTATTTTCTTTAACTGTATACATATCAGATTCTTAAGCTAATATATTATTGTGTGCAATGTTGATAATTTTATTGATTTTATTGATAAAAACAATGAAACGCCGATGGTATGGCTGTAGATTTTTATTAGCAAACCTGTTTAAATAAAGCATAATAAAACACACTTCTTACTAAAATCTATGTGTATTTTGATTATATATTCTTAATAAATTAAGATGAAAAGATTAAAAATCATTTAATTCAGTTTCTATGAATTTATGGATAACGCTTCAAGAATGCAGGAAACGACAAAATAAAAACCTGCTATAAACAATGTGTCAGTTAATAAATCCGAGGGCTATTCACTTGTGTTGAACTATCCATATGACGATTGCTCGATGTAATTCAAGTATCGGCGTGTATCTGTCTGCGTTCGTCAGTAGTCTGAGTAGTTTGCATAGATAAACTACACTAGTAGTTTGTTTTGGGTCACTTGTATCCTCTTGCGCTGTGTAGCAGAAATATTATTCCATACTGGGCAGTGGGCAGGCGTAGGTTAATAATGGCCGGACAAATGGAACCATTTATTAATACTATTAATAAGGAATTTATTCATATGCCGTATTAAGATGTGCGATAAATACAAACAAAATTACAGCTAAAAGAAAACAAGAAAATGCAATTTTATTCTAATTACCTTGTTACACATTAGGTGGTTTTGTAATACTAAAAATTAACACAAAACATTACAGCAGTTGTTCAAAAATTCTGTCCATTAACGTCAACGCACTTCTGAACTCGCATAGCTGTTTCTCGAAGAACGTTCGCCAATTGTTGGGACGTTATGCTATTAATTTCTCGTCTTACTCCTAGATCCAGGTCTTCACGGGTTGTAACGGCGCGCGGCGGTTGCATAGACAATACTTTTTAAATGACCCCAAACAAAGAAATCACGGGGGGTTAAATCAGGTGACCTTGGAAGCCACCTCACGGGACCATTCGTCGAAATTCCGTTTTTTCCGAATCTCCGTTGAAGGCAATCAATTACTATCCTTGAATTATGGGGAGGAGCGCCATCTTGTTGGAAATACATTCCCTGTCCTAAATCTAAAGGTAACTCATCTAAATGGTCCTCAATCTCACTTTCCAGGAATCTCAAGTATCTGGCACCAGTCATAGGTCCTTCAAATATTATTGGACCAATGATTCTACTACCGATTATTCCAAGCCAAACATTGAAACCGAACCGCACTTGAAAGTTACCCTCTCGTAATAAATTTTGATTTTCTTGTGATCAATATTTTGTATTTTGTCGGTTAAATAATCCTAACTTTGCAAACCTTGACTCGTCCGAAAATAAAATCAATCCCAAAAGTCATTGTTTGGCTGCACATTATTATACCAAATCCAATTGCATTATTCCATCCTACGTTCGTAATCACTTTCTTACCAATGCTGGTGCAATTGGTATTTGTAAGATTTATAGTGGTATTTGTGCAAAATTCGGCTTACTGTTTGGTGACTGATGTTCAATTCAAACCCAACTTACCTTAAAGAAATAGTCTTATCGACTTCTATTCGAGCCAAAACATTAATTTCCGTTCCTTCGTCAATAATCAAGTTTTCTTCGGGATCATTGTTGGACTCTCTTCGGAATTGGTTTTCAACACGTTTAAAATAATTTTTCGCAGGACATTGTCTAGCAGGATATCGTCGGCCATAAAGGTCGATAGCTGCAATTGCATCTTTTTTATTTTACTTTCCCTATAAATAATTAACATGTCCACTTTTTCATCTCTTGCATTTTGCGGCATTTTGAGCGATTTTTAAAGACACAATAAAAACACCGTTAAACCAACAAATGTCTGACAAGCTAAATATTTCATTGTTTTCAAAGACACCTTAGTTACTTCTTAACATTTAATTAGAACAAAATTCTATTATCTTATTTTCTTTTAGCTGTAATTTTGTTTGTATTTATCCCACAATTTAGTACGACATATGATTAAATTCCTTATTAATAGTACTAATAAATGGTACCCCGGTACCACATGGTTCCATACGAAAATATTGAGTTTTGCCCCAAAAACAATTTTGGTGAATTTTATTTGCTCACGTAATTCAGTTGTTTTAACGGGGTTTCGGTTTTTATCATTACGCGGGTCATTTAGAATACATCGGAACCGTCATGGTACACTTAAATGGAAAACTAAAAATTATATTAAAAAAATTGATATTGAAATGTCACTTATTTGACATCGTTCGATTCAGAAAATTATGCAGAATTCAAAAACGCAATAATATACAGGGTGTTCCATTTTAAAATCGAAAGTTAATGTCACTTCCGGAAGTGAAAAAAAAATCAATTGTATGTCAAAAAGTGCCACTTATTATGTATGTAGTATGTCCTGAATTTCAATTAATTATCTTCCAAACTAAAGGAGAAAAGGGGGGTATGGGAATGATCCCCGCGGCGATGTTATCGTGAATAAAAAATGTCCGTTTTTATTTCCAAACTTCTTTATTTCACTCGTTTACGTAAAAATATATGAATTTAAAACATGTAGAGCTGAATTAATTGTTTAGTAGTCTTTGTTTTATTGGGATGACTATAAATATTAATGTATATTATATAGTTAGTGATTATAATTCTTTCTAACACTGTTTTACCCTTATGAAAATTTTGAAAAAAATATTTGTTATTGAGCTTAATAGGGGGGGCATTTATGAAAAAAATGATGAACTCAATATAAATTTTTTCTTTATGTTTTAAAATTTCTAATTCGAATATTCTGGTATATTGCTCACTGCAAATACTCAATAATTTTTTTGTTTAATGCCTCTTTGTATATATAAAACTCATAAGAATCGGTTACGTTATTGGAGGGAAAAAGCATTTTCTCAAAATTCGATTCGATTAATTTATTTTAAAAACCAGAAGGGAGGAGTGTAAAATTTTGCTAAATAGTTCCTCTTAGTAATGTGATGTAATGGTAAAAATATCAGCCTGTTTTCCCGACGAGCATCCTACTCATGTTTACCCTGTTACATTATTTTGGAAAGAAACCGTTATGAAATTATAAGCTCCTTTAGTGCAATGCAGGTTTTCACGGCCGTTGTCCAATGAAGTAGTTTCTTCCGGGTTTTGCCGCGGTCGTCGAACTTGACTTGACGTTTCGCTGATCATGCTGTCAGCAGGGTTCCAAAGACGGTCTTTGGAACCCTTCTGAAGAAGCTGACAGCATGATCAGCGAAACGTCAAGTCAAGTTCGACGACCGCGGCAAAACCCGGAAGAAACTACTTCATTATAAGCTCCTTGTTCATTTTTGAACTAGGCAAACTTCTTCATCCTGGTAATCCTTAAATACGAAAGTTATTGTTGTTATTTTGATGTAACGATAATGAATGCTCTTTAAAGTATACAACTGAAACAAGAAATAAAAACCGACATTTTTTATTCACGATAATATCTCTAAAGTTCTGGATGATGCATATTTGAAAATTTTACTAATATGTCAAACACTGTTTTAATATGTAGAATGTTGGCAGTTTGCACATTCAAATATTGTATTTTCGTAATAAATCGACTAATGCAAGACTTGAATTCTGAAATTTAGGGAGAATGTGCAGGGTCCGTCCAGTAAAATTACCCAGGCCCATTGATTTAAATATGCATGCAGAGCGGTCCAATTTTTTTAGAAATTGTAAATATAATAAACTTTATTTTCTTGAATTTTATACTTTTATTGAAATGTAGAACAAGCAATTTTCGAATTGATGCATCCCTCATCTGCGCTTGACCTGAAATATATTACACAGTCACACAAAAAGAAACAAAATTTCGCTTCCACCAACGAAACCTAGTACACCTTAGGTTTTTGGGGTCGCTGAATCCGAATCCAAGCTCGGCTTGTCGGTATCAGGTCACGTTAAGGTCATTTCAAGGTCAAATCATTAGAGTTCGACAGAAGAAGTTGAAAAAAATTTGTATATAGATTCTTGCGGTCGCTGAATCCAAATCCGACGTCGGTTTGTCGGTATCAGGTAGCGTTAAGGTCATTTCAAGGTCGAATGGTGGAAAACCTGACAAAAATATTCATGTGTTATTTCGCGATTTTAACTCTCTTACTAAATCGTTAAGTTACTCTCACGTTGTGAACTTGGTCTATTTTTCAAATCAAACACATTTAATTTTACGAGCGTGCATAGCTCGTAAAATTGTCGAGCGTGTCCATATCTTGTAATCGAGAGTGTTGTAGTCCTAATGTCCACTTTATTCTCATATGCTACAAAAAATTGATTCTTTTGCCTGCCTGAACCATTTTGCTTTCCTAGACATTTGGTCGAAAAACACTTATTTGGACAAAGTGTCCGATTTCAATATACAGCTATTCTCGTAGCTTCAGCAACACCTTTTATGAGACCACTTTCAAGATAAAAATATATTTACGGTACCTCTACTCCTATTTATGACATCGTTCCTTTGTAAACTTTTTAAAGTGCATTTTGATTTCATTAAGCATTTTTAAAAATGTTTAAGTCATTCCTTATACATCTTTAAGTTTTATAAATGAATGATGTAATAAATAAGAATAAATCTACTGTAAAGCATTTTTTCGGCAAATTAGTCTTTACCTACTGCCTCGTCAAGTGCGATGTCGGTAACAACTGTCCCAAAGGGAATGTGTAGAATGATCCGCTCATCGGCTTGTCGAGGTACAAATCAATATTTATATATCACAAATCTAGCTTTCTACGCGATCGTATACATGTTATACATCTTATACATCCTCTGCTTATGCGTGAAATAACAGGTGAATATTTTTGTCAATGTTTCCACCATTCGACTTTGAAATAATCTTAATGCAACCTGATATCGACTAACCGTCGTCGAATTTGGATTCAGCGACCCCAATAACCTATATACAATTTTTTTTCAATTTTTTCTGTCAAAATCTAATGATTTGACCTTTAAATGACCTTAACGCGACCTGATACCGACAAGCCGTCCTCGGATTTGGATTCAGCGACCTCAAAAACCTATATACAATTTTTTTTCAAATTTTTCTGTCGAAATCTAATGATTTGACCTTGAAATAACCTTAACGCGACCCAATACAGACAAACCGATCTCGGATTCTGATTCAGCGACCCCAAAAACCTAGGGTGTACCAGGTTTCGTTGGTGGAAGCGAACATTTTTTTCTGTGTGGCTGTGTTATTTTTTCTTTTTTCATGTTTTACTTGTGAAGAAGAGTAGACAGACAACTTTCATATGGTGATGGGACGAAACAGTTTTCCTAATTAAAAGAACACTGAATGCTACATTTTAGGCGTGTTTGGCCAATCAAGCTAGCATCGTCAGGAGATTTGCTGTTCTAGACATCTTAAAAGGTTGAGTATTTTTATAATCATCCGACACAGAATATAGAGCTATGTGCTTAGTATTTAACTAATAATATTTGACTTACATGCCAAAGTTGAGAATAACGAGATAGCTACACAGGCTGCGATCGTATCTGTAAAAAAATGTATAGTTATTAAATAGCAAAAAGAAGTGACAGTTACTAAGACAGTTGTTAGTACACTCCGGATCGACTATTTTTCAATGTACGGGGTGATGATATTATTTTATTTCTTAGTTATTGATTTGGTTTCCAAAGTGACGACCAGATGTCAAAATAAAATTTCTGCATTGCTTATTTTTTAATCAACTTAAAGCTCTTGAATCCTATCGGAATAATTCTAAAACGGTTCGAAATTCACAAGGGTTCTGTCTCGACTGGGCAGAATCGGTACATTGATTCCTAGCCACTATGGTATAGAAGGCAACGATAACTCGTGCTCTGGCCAGTGAAGATGCGGCATCTAGATTTACAGGATTAGAATCACTACTTGGCTGACCCGAAAATTCTGCCAAAGCAGCTATTCTATCTTGGGCTGAGTATCAGCAGGAACTACCAAAAGAAGTTACTAAAATTAAATAGGTTACATCTAACTCTAATCGACCTACATATTGAGCACTATAGACTAAATCATCACTACTCAGAATAGAACTAATGGAAAACGATGAATACCATCTATGTCTAGGGGATGATGGAACAGCAGTGTACGCCCTGTCCTACTCCAGAAACAATTCTGCTCTGACTATGTGGCAAAGGTCAAACGATGCGAGACAACCTCAACGGTTTCGGGCTCCACAAGATTGTCGACTTTATCAAAAGCTGAACTTGCTGGGTAAAATATAATTAACAGATATAATTGTCGCAATGGAGGATGTAATTATAATACCATTCATATATCAACCTAACCTAACTCTATAAAACCGTTGATAGTTATTTTACACAATTCTCCAACCAACAGCAAACTTTCTCAGAAAAATTCTTATGATTCTAAGATAAAAATTTCTGCAATTAGTATTATGACGTCTGTAAACACAATTACATCCTTGACGTGAACTGATAAAATAATTAGTATCAAATGAGATATTAGTACTAAGAATAAGTAGCACACGTGCATTTTCATAATCTTAAATAATTATTACTCTCAAAATGGGTAGCTAAAGAAACAAAATATTCATTTAGATAGAGATAGAGACAGACGAATGAATGTAGCAAATCATAAATAAATATCTAATTATATATATCATTATGAGCTGTCAAGCTATTATGCTCGCGAATAAAGTGTTTCTCTAATGTTTGGGATCGTGGATGTTTTTCTAACCTCCAAGTAATATATCCTAGGACAAAACCGTAGCACCAAATTATTTACGAATATCAGCTTGGTGTAATATACTCAAATAATCCCTACTTAGTGATGTGAATATTGCAAATAAATATCCATTGTTCCACTCAAACGATATTAACCACTAAAATAACTGAACAGATATATCTCCAGGCCGAAGTATTTGCCATCATTAGATAACAAATACTTCAGCTGAGAAAATTGAAGGTGTATAAAGATAACATCCTCTCCGATAGTCAAGTAATCTTAAAACTATTACCACATCGAAGATAAACTCCAAACTAATTCTAGAACATGTTTAAGCCTTGTTTTTAAACAAGTGCGTAATTCTTAGGTGAGTATTCAGATAATGTGGTAAGGAAATAGCGAAGGAACGGTAGATATTTCATTGAAAGAACCAGAGCAGTTTTATGGGATTCCCACAAGGTATTCGAGAAGAAGGTCAACATTTTTGGGGATGAGTTCTCCACTTAATAAAAAAACAACATAAATTAAAGTCAACAAGTGTTTTAAAAATATTTTCTAAAAGAACGGCTGTTAGAGGGACCTTAAATTGGCTTTCATTTTTAATTCGAAATAATATTTTGAACAACATAATTAAATTTGTTACAAGCGATACAATCTGTATGGCGATTCTAATGGTGTTATCAAAAGAGGTCATGAGGAACAAGGGCATGTGAACCAAAGGAGACCGTCTCAAAGTTTATCATACATTAATGTTTCATATTTTTTGACTCTTCGATAATTACATTAGATTCTTTGGTTACAATTACGAAAGAAAGACTTGATCGAAAGACGTAAAGTTTACTGCATATGAGAGAACCATGTTAAATAAGATACTGCATTGAAAGTTCCCGTTTTCATTTTTTTTATGCATCAAAGTAGGCTACTGATTTGATATATGAAGAGTTTAAAAATTCAATTTTTAAGCCATTGGTAAGATTACACGCATTATTTGAAGAGATAAAAGCTACATATTAATTTAAAAATATTTGCATAAATGAATACTAAGCACTGGGATATCCAATCGGAAAATTATTATATTATAAAGATGGAAAAAGTCAATAAGACAACGTTGAACAAAATCGGTAAAGGTGTTTACACAGAACTTCCCTCTTTATTTGTGCATGGCGGTCACTCTAATAAATTAATAATTACGAAATGACATTGAAAATAATAATCGGAATATAGTTATCACTATTATTACAAAGAAAACCTGACAAGTTTTGATCAAAAAAATATACAGCGTCCTCATACAACAGCAAAAGTTCAGTACTAAACAACAGGTGCCAATTATGAAAGGCTTGCGCAAATACCTTTATAAATGTCCACCATGAATTATTTCTTGAGATGACCACCCTGTACCTTTTTCAGTAAAATTATAATAGGTCCATATAACAAATATTATTGCCATCTGTCACATTTTCAATTCCACATTCACGTAGTGGAATGGAAGTATAGTGGTGGTTAAAAAATTAAATTTTTTTGAAATTTTTCAAAAACGTTGGTAAATTTTTTTTTTATTTTTTACTTCTGAAATAGGTTTAGAATGCCATGAAACGTGGAAATTTTAAATTTGAGCAAAAAGGAAAGTTTCCTTCTATTCTATAGTAGGGGTAAATTTTTTATTTTTGAAATAGGTTTAGAATGCCATGAAACATGAAAAATTTGAATTTGAGCAAAGAAAAAAAATTATCCATTTAGTGGTAAAAATTTTTCAAAAATGTTGGTGAAACAAAATTTTCAATTTTTTTTTTTTCTGGAATGTGTTTAGAATGTCATGAAACGTGAAAATTTTAAATTTGAGCAAAAAAGAGTTTTTCCATCTATTATAGTGGTAAAATGTTTTCCAAAATGGTAAAAAAAATGTTCCAAATTATTTTTTCCGAAATAGGTTTGGAATGTTATGAAACGTGGAAATTTTAAATTAGAGCAAAACAAATTTTTTCGTCTATTCTATAGTAAGTAGCGATAAATATAGATTAAAAATGTTTTCATAAAAATTTTTAAATTTTTCAAAAAATTTTTTGGTTCACAATGCCATGGAAACGTGGAAATTTTAAATTTGAACAAAGAACAAAAAATTTCCATTTTGGTGGTAAAATTTTTTCAAAAATGGTAAAAAAATGTCTAAATTGTTTTTAAAATAATTTTAAAACGCCATCAAACGTGGAGATTTTAAAATTGAACAAAGAAAAAAAATTCCATCTATTTTAGTGGTAAAAAAATTTTCAAATA
This sequence comes from Stenurella melanura, assembly GCA_963583905.1. Lineage (NCBI taxonomy): Eukaryota > Metazoa > Arthropoda > Insecta > Coleoptera > Cerambycidae > Stenurella > Stenurella melanura. The sequence goes on from OY757309.1 coordinate 2,344,084, forward strand.
TTTTGAATTTTTTTTCTGAAATACGTTTAGCGTGTCATGAAACGTGGAAATTTTAATTTCGAGCAAAATTTTTTTTTCATTATTTATTCCCTTTAGACGGTCCACCCTGTATATTTTCCAGTGAAAATTTAACTATTTCTTCACTGACAGTAGCGTCAACTACCTACCAACTTTGATTGCTCTGCGTCAAGTAGTTTTTTAGTTAATGCACCAACGGACAGACAGACTGACGGAATTGAAAAACCTTTATTTTCGTAATCTACGTGATCTGAAATACTTCCCTTCGGTATGCGAGGGAAGTAATATCAAGTATCCATGTTGATACAGTATATCCACTTTTTGCAGTGGACGCAGAACTCTTCGAAGTAATTCTTGTTCCTTTCGTGTTGCTTGACCATAATTAGTTACCCGTTGTTCTAAGCCCTCAACTGTGTTAACTTATGTTGCATAAACGAGAGATTTCACGTAACCTCAAACAAAATCATTCAAGGCGGGCAAGCTGACCAAGCTATCTATTAATACTTGTAATATATGACTGTGGCTGCAAAGCTATTCGCATAACACTGCTGACCAAGCTGACCAATAAAACTTTCAGGAAAGGCATCATCCAAATATTGTCTTACATCTGCACTAAAATGTGGTGGAGCCCAGACTATAATACAAAATTCCCAACTTGCATGTGATTCTCTATTAAAAAAGAATGTGCATAACTTCGTTGATACCTGATTACCTAGAAATATGAAGTTTCCTGGCACCAATTTTTCTCATCAAAGTGCCAAGAAAAACTCGATATAGTGAATCCTATATGACGATCTAAGAAAAATCACCTTTTTTGATTTAACCCAAAACAAAGTATTATAATATAAATTTCCATACTGCTACTACTAAGAATAATTACTTTGATATCTTCACCCGTTCAGGCAAAGTTCTTCTTAGTCTATGGCCGTAAGCTAAGCAAGCCAGAGAAGAAACAAGAATTCACGTATGGTGATGATTTCTATTCTTGAGGGTATCGAGTAGCAAATGTGTTACATGTTCTTAATATTACTTTATCACATTCTCCATAAATAACAAACAAATCTAAAAAGGCTTGGTGGGTGTAAATTAAACGTGCTGGCATTATTTGACATAAGGGAACGACTGACTGTGTCTAATCATGGATAAGTTGATGGCAATTTTTTTTTAAATTCTTGAACATTTAAGAAAATCGCCAATATTTCAAAAAGTTGCAACTTTTACCCCTACAATGCCTATATTAGAAAAAAAAGAATTTAATTTTACAAAATCTAACGTGATAAATAGAACGTTTGGTATACTATTAAGGAATTTATTATTATTGTAAAGAGTCGCTCATCATGAAGATCTCCTACACAAAGAAAGTTATAAAGGTTCTTGCAAAAATTATGTATAAATCATCAAATATTTCCGACACTGCTGGGTTTAGATATAAAGATATGCACTTGTTTCGACTCGTCGAAAACATATGGGGGTGTTCCATTTAAAATAAGCAAGTTGGTATCGACTTCCGGTAAACCATTTAGCTTATTTGGGACAAAATGTAGGTAGTTGGCACCATTTAGCCGATTCGAAAGAAAATCAATTATTATTAATTAAATAATTATGTACTACAGCTACCCAAACGTGAATTGAATTTGTCCTGGTAACGTAATTCAAAGACGGTATGAGGGTTTTCTTCAGATCACATGCAGTTGTGAAAATTTACAATTCTTTATTGAAGCTTACATTATCAATAATCAGGTTTATTCGTAAATGTTGGACTTATAAGACATTTCATCTCCAATAATCGTAAAGAATATCACCTAGGTAGTCTACTAGTCCTTGAAGGGCTTGTACCATCACATAACATAAGCTGCTGGCGGAAAACTTCCTACACTGTTTGAAATATATTTTTATAATATCTCTGTTTTGGGATCGTACGCCACTTTTGGAAGGTTATCTCTTCATTGTCAGATGTCTGAGCCATCTTCTCTATTTTGGACGCTAGGCAGTTGCCGGTTTGTGAAAACCTCAGCATGCAATCTTCGTCTAAAGTTCGTTTTCGTTGACTTCTCCATAAAAAAATGAATATCAGCAAATTCTTCATTTAAATATTCAACCATTTTTTCCTATTTCATGTGGAAATTCTCAAGAGTATAACAAAAAGTTGTAGCCAAAAGTATAGATATCGAATTATGTGTTCAATTCTTCAATGTCAAACGCCTACTTCGATTTATTTTTCTATGCACAAACTCAGTTAATACTGTGTTTCACATGTCTTTCTATTCAGAGTAACTTTTTCACAAAATTTAATATCACTGATGAAAATCAAAATGTGACAAACGTTGAAACGACGTTCCCCGAATTCGCACGTTCAGGGTCCTCTATGGTCGTTTTTGACAGCACTGTGAGAGTATTTATTCTTGTTTTGTACCGAACTTTATTATTTTGTTCAAAATAGTTTTTTAAGTAAAAAATACATATCAGATTTTGGGTGCCATCTTAAAACTGCTTTTACCCCATCACGAAATATTTTCAAACATATGACAACTTGAACCTTTATTATTTTTGAGTGAAGAATTGATCTAAAAAAAATTCTGATGCAGACAAAATATTTAAGGACAATAAAATAGCGTCATTATGGGCGTACTGTAGAGCTTGTAACTTCACAGAAACCAGTTGACATTTATCATCTCAACACACATACACATTCTAAAGCTGAAAATATTTGATGAGCAGAAGAAATAATAAAATATCTTATGTGTGATTTTAGTGTCATTGTTAAAAAAAATATACTTTAATTTGGACTGGATAATCCTAGAGCTCAATGAAATAAATAAAAATTCTTCCAAAGAAATTATAACTCTCATTAATACTACAGGATTCTGAGGTGCATTATAGGAGATACAACAGAATCATAAATGTATTCGGTAGCAATACGAAAAAACGATGTCACAAAAAATGTTCATCTCAGCCGTAACATTTTCTTACAGACGTCAAAATACTATGATCTATTTATTGCAAGCACTGTGGATATTGCTGATGAATAAATACAATTAAACAATAACGGTATAATCTTCTAACAAGATGCCACGATATTTGGGGCGTAATACTGGTCCAATGGGAACCCGTCAACCTGCTGTCGATTAACGTAAAAAAATTGTTCACTTAGGTTACTGCAAAAGGGTACTTACATTTCATGATGATATCTTGATATCCCCTCACAACAGCTACTAACAGTCGATTGAATCAAACAACCTTTTTATATCACTTAGGAAACTACAAATTTTATTTTTTATATCAAGCTAAAATTATCTAAACAATGACAAGAAATCACTGCTGTTTGAGTTAGATAAGACTTTAATTGAAAGTGGACTTCATAATTTCATAATTTTGGCTAATTTGTGTATACCGATAAGTGGCTGATAAAATACATATTGTCGAGTGATACAAACAAATCTTTTCAGTTCGGTGTCACTTCTTAAGATGATGGCAATGGGACAGTGTTGGAATATCTAATGAAAGACGTTGTAAGATCTTCATAAGGTGGCTAGGAAAATTATACAGTGGCTGCACTATGAATGGAAACATTCGATAGAATCTTTTCTTTCTGAAAAAAACGCTTGGACCTCCTCTTTGATTTCTATTTATGAAGTGTCACCAAGTGACACCAACTTGGTTATATTAAATACACCACGTTGTATATTTCTACAACTTTGGATGAAAGATAAAAATCGGCAGCTACTGGAAGCGGCTGGAACCTCCCCACCCGGTGGTTGAAATTAGTGATGGGTTGCTAAGCAGTCTGCTACTTTTTAACTGTAATTTGATTCGTAATAGTAGCAAATGCCGCGAGCTCTGATAGTCAATTCAAATCAGCCGTCATGACATGCCTTTAAATCAAATATATTATTGTAATATGACCCACCTATATTTATCTAATTTACGACGTCGTATGTGTTCACCGCCAAAACAGCAATAGAATTATTTATATTTCATTTAAAACTAGTAACCAATCCTTAAACTCTGAATAATTACAAACACCTAATATATGATGATATTTAATCATGTAACATTTTCCGCAATTATTATTAATAAAGTTTATAATGAAAAAAGAAAGAAAAAAAAACAGCACTGTGTTGGGATCGAACCGTCGATCTCTTGATTTGTAAGTCGACGCACTGGACCATTGACAACTTATGACGTATTTTTACATATGTTAATATTATAGAGACAAGGAATTTTGTTTGTTCTCTGCAATAATTTGTATAAAAAACTGTAAGTATATAAAAAAAGGTGCAAGTGTGATATATCGTTGAAATCGGAATTTTAACTGCTTTCCAATGGTTAGATTACAAATTGTAAGTAATAATAAAATAAACAAGTTGTTGTGCCAAAATGGCACTAAACGTAATCCGATCTCAACCAAAACCTTTTCAGATCTTCTAGAGCACTAAAGAAACGCTCATGCAAAGTTCCATCCAAATTCGTCCAGTAGTTTTGCCGCTATCGTGCTAACACACACACACACATACACACATACACACACACAGCATTTTTCAAAAACCACTTTTTTGGATTCCTGGGACCTCAAAACGTAAAGATTTGATGTTATCTCAATTTTCGATTTTGGACCAATTTTAGTAACCTCCCACAATTTTATTGTGGGGAGGTTAAAAGTCGTGTACAAGAAACCCCCTATACGCATTTGTTATGAATGGTTTCTGAAATATTTAAAAGAAAATTAAAATAATCACTTAACTAGCATCAAGTGCGATGGACAAACTTTAACATAACTACTTTTTAAAATAGATGTTCAAATTGTTGCACATTTACTTGGCAGCATTTGTGAAATCAAACAATTATTTCTTCTCCTTTTGACATTTGAAGAACTTCTGGAGGAATCAGATAGATTTTCTGACGTATTCGGACTTTTAATTCCTCAGTATTATTTGGATATATTAAATACCAAAATATATTTTTGATCTTAAATAACTTCACAAGAAGAAATCCAAGTCAGTTAAATCAGGTAAACCAATAATAGTAATCATAAACGTCTTTATTTACCACCACAATTTTTGAAATGAAACATAACAAATACGTAATTTAAATTTAATTTTTAAAAACTATGGCATAAAAGGGCGAAGTTCAGTTTCTGCAATAATGGTATTGCAGATACTGTTCTAACATTCAACTCTCAACTGTTGTGATAATAACGAATCGAATGCGATGCTGATGTTCACCACAATTTAGAGACTACTATCACAACTAAACTAACCTACGTTACAATGATTTTTCCTGTTAAGAATAATTTCAATTTACATATCCATGATATATAATAATAATAACAATTTATTTTTAATTGAACTGAGCTGCGGTAGGTTCTTGATGAAACACAAAATAGAATAAGTATTAAAAACACTTGGTATTACTGTTTCACAATTTTTATTCAGATTTTTCTGACGTATGTTTTGCCCTTTTGACCATTATCAAAGAGTTATAAGAACTAACCTAAAAGTGGCCATTACATTGAGAGATACAGGTAACCTAATTAACATTTTATTACTTATTTCTAATATAGCTACTACTAGGAACTTAATTTAAATTTTTTAATTACTATTTCTGGATGTGTTTAATTTTAGTACGGTGTCTATTATGGAGGTATTTTGAAATTTAGTTTGTGTATTAGTAACGTTTTTCTATTTATTTACTTAAAGACTTCTTGATTTCCAGAATTCCAAGCATGTCTAACCTATTTCATTTATTGACATAGACTGTTTATGTTCATTTACCCTTACGTCTAAGCTTCGATCACGCTGGCCTCTATATAGAGCATCGCAATCCTCACAATTTATTTCATGTACTCCCGCTTTTGGTGAGTTTTCAGTTTTTTCTTTATTGTTAACCAACAAGCGACCTAAGTTGTTTGTCTTTGCGGAAATAGTATTCATGTTGCTAATGTGTTTTGCAAAATTAATACTGTCACTTTTTATTTTCTTTGGGTGCGTTATAAAAATGTATTTTCAACAGATTTCTTTGTTCTTAATTAGCTTGTCTAAGAGATTACTATAACTATTACACACATGCAAATAGTAATCAATCCAGGAGAAGTTAGTAAGCCTTTAAATCTTACATTTAGAGAATGAACATCAGTTCGAAATTGTATACTTCGATATAAATATGGGGGATATTTATTATAACTATTTTATGATATGATGACAGTCTACGACTGTCCATGTTTAACCACCCCGTTTCGCCCAATTTAAAAGATAGCCTGTCACGCCTGCGAATGCCATAGATTAGTTGTAAACAGGAATATTGGATTTTTTGAATTTCAGTTTTATACAGAGATGTTAAGTTCCATATAAAGAGCTCGGCATAATTTAATAGAGAGAGGCTTTGCTAGAGAAATACAAAGTTTTGTTTTCAATAAATTTGAATTCTTTATTAAATAGGCAGGCTTTTGTTCTCATTTTTACTAAATCTGGCCTTAAGGGTTGAGTAAATACTAGTGTAGTCTGTATGTTTCCTTGAATGACTTGAAAGTCACGCCCTCTAGCGAAAAAGTGTCTACATACAATATTGAACTACAAATTTCCTACAAATAAGTTTCTATTCATTTTTTTTCTAGGATCAATACTTTTTCCAAAATTTTTTTCCATCATCTATTCTATAGGCTCCAATACTAGTTAGCTAATAGATAGGTGAAGATCTGTTGTTTTTATCAGTTAATGTCAAATATAAATATTTCATACTTGTTCATGGATATTGCCTTGGTTTTGCATGGAACATCGTTATGAGTGGTTTTGGGCTTTTCTGATGACTCCAGAATAAGGACGAAAGGCTAAGCATTTCCAAGAAACTGAATGAGATTTTATGAAAATGTGATTCATTAGAATGAACATTTTTTTAAAGATAAGGTACCTAGGTAAATAAATTAATTTCAGGCCTTTGCTCTCATTTTTAGCAGAATTTACATATCGTAGGGGATCATGTAGATACTAGTTTAATCTGCCTAGTCGTGGGGGACTATGTTGGATGCTAGTGTTATAATGAGAATGGCAAATAAGAATTTTTGCTTGTTAGAATAACCAGAAATCAGGTTATCGAATAAATGCAAAGATTTCATGAATATTTTTACACATAGTTTTTCTTTTAGTTCTCATAGATACTTTTTCTTTCCGCCGTTTGCAAAATCCTATAAAGAATATGTTTTATTACTATAAGAAAACAAATAATAAATAATTCACTCTTAAATATTCTATAGCAGTGTTTAAAAAAATTTCAAAAAAATGTGTATTTTTTAAAAATAGGTTTAGAATGTTACGGAACGGGAAAATTTTAAATTTGGGTGGAATTTTTTTTTTTTTCATTATCTATTCCCTTTAGACGGTCCACCCTGTATATTTTCCAGTGAAAGTCTAACCATTTCTTCGTCGGCAGTAGCGTCAGCTATTCTCCGTCAAGTAGTTTTTTTAGTTAATACACCAACAGACAGACCGACAGACAGGCAGACGAAATTGAAAATCTTATATTTTCGTAATCTACATGATCTGAAACAGGAAAATCAGAAAAAATCTCGGAGGGTGATTTTTTCTCGGAAGAAATACGATATGCGATTTTCCACCTGCTGTTTCTCGTAAAGTATTGATCCTAGAAAAAAAATTAATGGGGACTTATTTGTTCAAAATTTCATTTGTTTTAACATTGTATATAAATACTTTTTCGCTAAAGGGCGTGGATTTCAAGTGATTCTAGAAAAACGTGACAAGGGAACCCTTCAACTACACCCTACAGCCCCCCTACAGATAATTATTTGATCTACAATTTTCGACTGAGCTAATTTTATGATAAAACTTACCGTTTTGCTGAAAATCGCGAAACACCCATTTTTGTAACCTTTGACCCCGCGTTTTTTTTTTTTTCAGGTATCGGATCGATGAAGACTTTTTTGAGTTCATCTGTGTCTTGAACAATCCTACCAACTTTCAGCTGGGTGTGAATTTTTGTACCTTCCGATGTCTAAATATACCGGACTATTAAATTAACAGATATTTGATTACTTTAAAGATTTCCTTAACAACGCAGGTCCAGTGTCGCTATAAGTACAACAGCGTACCAGTTTGAGACATTCTAACATTTATTTAAAAATGAATTATTATTTGTTTGCTTATAATTGTATTGAAACATTCTTTATAGGATTTTGCAAACAGCAGAAAAAATAACTATCTATAACTAAAAGAAAAACTTTGTGTAGAAATATTAATGAAATCTTTGCATTCTTACGATAACCTGAATTCTGGTTATGCTAGCAAATTGAAATCCTAAAATGAATTTGTCTAATTTCTTATTTTTATCAGTCAATGTCAAATATAATCATTTCACTCTTATTCATAGAAATTGTCTTGGTTTTGCATGAAACATCTTTATGAATGGCTTTATGTCTTTCTGATGAGCTCCAGAATAAGGACGAAAAACGTTTCAAAGGCTAAGCATTTCCAGGAAACAGAATGATAGATTTCATGAAAATGTAATCCATTGGAATGAACAATTTTTTAAGACAAGGTAGATAAATAAATTCATTTTAGGTCTTTGTTCTCATTTTTAACTGAATCTTCATAATCGTAAGGGGTTATGTGGATACTAGTTTAATCTGCATGGCCGTAGGGGACTGTGTGGATGCTAGTGTTAGAATGAGAATTGTCAAATAAGAAATTAGACAAATTCATTTTAGGATTTCAATTTGCTAGCATAACCAGAATTCAGGTTATCGTAAGAATGCAAAGATTTCATTAATATTTCTACACAAAGTTTTTCTTTTAGTTATAGATAGTTATTTTTTCTGCTGTTTGCAAAATCCTATAAAGAATGTTTCAAAACATTTATTTATTGTAATAATATATTTTTTCAATATTAAATCATCGTTTTTCCCATCACAGAAGAAAATAGTATATTATACACTGGTAAAAATATTAGATTTTAACTCTCAGTATAAACACAACCTCGAGCTAAAATCTAATACTTTTTTCCCTTGCATAATAAATATTGTAAAAAAACCTTCTGAAACCATTTAGTGGTTACATTTTTTTTACCATCGATTAACCTACTGCACTGACTGATCAATGCTTATGTAAACACGTGAACCGGGAAGTGTTGATTGACAGACTAATATTTAATATTTTATTTTTTGCTTATTCTATATTTTTGATAACTTTATATAGTTTACTATACCATAATCCCTAATATTTGAATAAAGTAAGTGGTAGTGGTATCCACAAAGTAAAAATTAATAACACTGCTGTTTACAAACCCGTTTACTTTCAAGCGAGGTTTTTCCAGAAAAGATCTCAAGTGGAATTAATATATTAATACTCACTAAATAAATAATTAAGATTTAAGCTTTTCTAAATACCCGTTAATCTCTCTTGAGTACTGTATTTTTATTTTGTTTAAACACGCTTAAATACTGATAAATAGTTTTCGCAGAAATCGGATCATTATCAGATGACGGGATTATATTATTAAAATTATTTATCCGGCTTGATATTTTATCTAGTAGGCATAAAGAAAAGATTCCATTATTGTAATCTGCGCATCTATAGGTAATTAATATAATCCCCGTATAATCCCTAAAGTAATTAATTTGAAATATCACGTATCTTTATTATCAAACATTGTGTTTTGATGAATTTGTCACAAAGCATATTTAGTAGTAAAGAAAATGAAAATGAATAATTAAAAAAATTTAAAAACAAACTTTTAAAAACTAGGTGAAACTATTAAAAAAGTATTCTAAAATGAATATAAAACGTAAATTAAAAATTTTAAAAACCGCCGACACAAGAAATAAACGTACAAAAAGGGACGAATAATTTGTATCCACTGGCTCGAAACACGGGCTATTTCTTTTTCTGTAAATTTATTATTGGACCGTGGATCAACAGCTTTCAGCATTATTCGATAAAAGAATCCTAAGTGCGTCGAGGACCGCTATATCCACAGATAGAAAGTTAATCTATAGGTGCATATTTAATTTTGTACATTATGTTACTTCTAGTAAGCATGAGAGTTGTTCATTTCAGAGGTCCCCGATGCGCTTATGATTTTTATTTCAAATAATGATATCTGTAGTAAAACAAATTATATACCGGGTGGTCCATCTAAGCGGAAACGTCGACATAGTAGCTTTACGGTTCTAGTACGAAAAAAATCTGAATGCTGAAAATGTGGTATTTTCCAGACATAAATATCAAGTATTCTACCTGTCAATATTGTTGAAGTATCTAATATCAATCTAATATCAAACATTTTTTAATGCAAATATGAGTTTCAATAAAAACGAATGTTGCGATATGCTGGAAACATTTATAGAATGCAGAAGCGGTGTAGCGTTTCTGTCAGAATGTCAGAATTATCCCGAGAGAAGATTTCGAAGTAAATTTTGTTTCGTGAAACTCTACAGACGATTTAGAATTAGTTGTTCTGTAAATATTCCAAAATTATTCCAAATTCCTATTATTCCAAAATATTGTTAATAATGAGAGAGTAATAAATTATTTTGAAAAATCATAAAAAACTTACAACGTGATGGGGTCAGAGACCTTAATTTATCAAAATCTACAATTCTACACAGGTTGAAGAAAAATGGCGTATAGCGTGAAATCTGTTCTTAAATTTATGAAGCAGATCACGAAAAGAGAAAAAATTTATAGACCAATGAAGCTAACTTCACCATTTGTGGCATGTATAACCGCAAAAATACCCATGTTTATACCAGACAAAATCCACATGAATTTGAAGAAATTTCTAGATCTGGTCGAACGTCTGTAGGAGTTTGGTGCGGGCTTCTTAAGAATAAGGTAGTAGGTCCTATTTTTTATAGCGAAGCCGAATAGAGTTCAATACATGAATTGGTTACAGAATGAAATAGAGCTACATCTAGAAGACATTCCATTAAACGATTATTTGAATATTATATGGCAACAAGACGGTGCTACAGTTCACAACACCCTTCGTGTGACGGAGTTCCTCGATGAACGATATGACAGTTGGATTGGCAAAAATGGCACCATTGCCTGGCCGCCCAGATGTCCAGACCTGACGCCTCTATGGAGATATCTCAAAAATACAAAAAATCGGCCCAGGAACATCGGTGAAATAAAACAAAAAATAAGGGAGGATATTAATTTGTTGAATACAAAGCCGGATTGCAAAGAAATGTAAGAAAAAGATACCGAATGTGTATTAGTCAAAATGGAAATCATATTGAGCAACTATTGTGATATTTAGAAATACATCTAGTTTTTAGTTTATAATTATTTTCAAATGCTTCAACACCAATGTTTCTCATAGCCTACTACTATCTCTTGTAATTTAGTCGTTAATAGAATTTTGTATACTGTTTTCTTGAATATCTCAGGAACTATCTGTACCCAGTATATCAAATATAGTATCGTTGAAATCAGAACAGAATCTAAATCGGATTTTTTTTAAATTACACAGGGTTGATCAGAAAATACATTGCGATTTTGCGACCAATTGGAACCCAAATATTGAATTTGAATACTTATTATCATTGATAACATCACAACAGTTCATTTCCTGTAGAAACATACAAGGAGTTTTTTCGAGAATATTTGAACCATTTGATGTTCTATTGTTTTTTTGATCTCAGATTCGGCATGCCAGGAAAAAATACCATATTTTCAGCATTCGAATTTTTTTCCTACTACAACTGTAAAACCTGTTATGTCAACGTTTCCGCTTAGATGGACCGCGCTATACCTACCTATAACTGAAAACTATTAATCCACGGTCCAACAATAAATTTACAGAAAAAAAGTAGTCAGTGTTTCGAACCCATCGATATAAATTATGCGCTCCTTTTTAAAGGTTTACTTTTTTGTCAGAAGTTACTTAAATTTTTAATTCAAGTTTTATTTTGCTATTACAAAACTATGAATATCAATGTCCTGTTTTTACTAAACTACAACGTTACTATTGGTAGTCGCGCAAATTCTGGAAAGACTGAAAATAAATATATTAATTTTATTCAATTTATATTTGTTTTGTTTTTTTTTTTTTTCATCGCTTTTATGTTATTAAACAGGGTGTGATTCCCTTAAAAAGAATCAAAGTTACAGCGTAGGATTTCTGAGAATGACAATGGAACAATAAGGTATAATGGGAAAACCAGATATCCACGTGTTTCAGGGCTAATGATAATGGCTATAAAACTATTAATCAGATTTCATTCACTTTCACATTAACTAGGTACGTCAGATGTTTTTATAAAGGTACACGTGGAGGAAAAACCGAAAACAACAACAAAGACTATTGTTGGCAATAGATTCAGATTTCGTTGATTCTTTATTTTGCAAAGCATTTGTAGTAATATGATGTAGATGTCAGTTTTCCTAAACGGCACACGCCAGTAAACCTAAAGTAAGGAATATAAATTGGTATTTTTTTCTACATATTTTCTTCCTCCTAACAAATTTGAACGTCTAAACAACTATGAATTTCTTACTACAATTTTTTTTTATTTTACACATTTTTGTCAAGCTAACGTGTTAAGATCCGTTAGTAGTTGCTTTACAGTTGAAACACGTTTCTCTGCGTTGAAGCTCGTTTAGTCTCTTCAATTTGGCATTTTACTTCTAAAATTGAAGGTATAGAGTCAATTGACTTTTATTGCAAAGAGTTCAGAAAGGCATTTAGAAAAAACACTGCATGTTTTCTGTCTAAATACAATGGACTATAGTTGGTATGAAATATTACATTTGTTTGACATTGTTATTGACGTTGATAAAGGTTACTTGTAATTTCTATTTTAAAATTGATTTGTTTCCATGATAACGTGTTATAAATTTATAATGCCCCATTGCATTATAATCATTCGTAACGCCCTAAGGTGTTATTTTTCATTCAATATATCTGAAAATAGGGTTGTTATTGCAAAATTACAGACTAGTAGGGCATTAAATAGATCTACGTGCATTTGCTGAACTGTTTGACGATAATGATGATGAAGATTTGGACTATACAGGGTGATTCACGTAGGCCATTCATTAGAAGTTTTCCAACTTGCTGTTGGATTAGAAACTTGAAATTTGGTATGCAGCTATAATCGATCATGCCCGTTCTATCTAAAATATTTTCAGTCCTTCAACTATACAGGGTGTGCCAAAAATTGGTACCAACTTTCTTATTTTAAATGGAAACCTATATTTTTCTTTACATGGTTCGATTGGCCTTCTAATTCTGAGTTTAGAGAACCTAAGTTATGTTAACTTATCTATTACAATTTTTGACATATGTCCTATTTTTTGAAAAAAATTGCCGTTGTAGTAGTTTACGAACAAATTTGTATCTCGCAAACCTTTCAAAATTATGAAACCAAATTTGTGAAGCAATTAGCTGGAAGTCCAGGCTAACTTTTGATGTCCCATCGGTGGTCCCATTTTGTACCATATGGGCGCAGTCGATTTTCAAATGTCGCAATCAAAAATTGTCAATAAGTCAATTTTTTCAAATGGCACCTACTATTTTTTTTCACACCATTCGACAGAAAATTGAATTTTAGGGTGACTTACTTAAGCAATCCCTATACCTAACTTCACCCTATATCGAGTTATTCAATAAAAATTAAAAAATACCTTATCTTTCCGAGAGATTCCTACTTCATCAAGTATACCATGGAAAGAAAAGACAGTTGTAATAATTTTTAAAGAAAAATATGGATTCTTATTTAATTACATACAACACCAACAAATTATTATTAACGAACAAGAACAATGTTGACGAAATTCTGACGTAAATGTTCAATGTGGCCACCATATTTTTGTTCAAATATTCTATTATTCTACTTTCAACAGATTGCGTAGCACATTTTTGCGCCTACCATTTCTGACGCCAGAAATCAATGCAAAATTGAATTTTAGGGCCACTTTTATTAACATTGTGTATGTCTATCTACCGTCGTTTTAAAGTTATTGGCATTTTTTGAAAAAAAATATTGTTTTTTTTTTTCTCAAGGGTAGTAGGCTTTGGAAACAATCAGTTCATTTTAATTTTTATTCAAAAATCGTATTCCAATAATAAATAATAACAACAAAATAACAACAAATAAACAGATTAACAAAATAATCATTTCAATACAAATGCTCAATGTGTGCACCGTTTTCACTGACAGAATTTCGTCAACATTGTTCTTGTTCGTTAATAATAATTTGTTGGTGTTGTGTGTAATTAAATAAGAATCCATATTTTTCTTTAAAAATTATTATAACTGTCTTTTGTTTCCATGGCATACTTGATGAAGTAAGGAATCTCTCGGCAAGATAAGGTATTTCTTGATTTTTATTGAATAACTCGATATGGGGTGAAGTTAGGTATAGGGAATACTTAAGTAACTCACTCTAAAATTCAATTTTCTTTCGAATGGCGTGAAAAAAAATAGTAGGTGCCATTTGAAAAAATTGACTTTTTGACAATTTTTTATTGTGACATTTGAAAATCGACTGCGCCCATATGGTACAAAATGAGACCACCAATGGGACATCAAAAGTTAGCCTGGACTTCCAGCTAACTGCTTCACAAATTTGATTTCATAATTTTTGAAAGGTTTGCGAGATACAAATTTGTTCCTAAACTACTACAGCGGCAATTTTTTTCAAAAAATTGGACATATGTCAAAAATTGTAATAGATAAGTTAACATAACTTAGGTTCCCTAAACTCAGAATTAGAAGACCAATCGAACCATGTAAAGAAAAATATAGGTTTCTATTTAAAATAAGAAAGTTGGTACCAATTTTTGGCACACCCTGTATAGTTCGAGAACTGAAAATATTTTAGATAGAACGGGCATGATCGATTATGGCTGCATACCAAATTTCAAGTTTCTAATCCAACTGCAAGTTGAAAAACTTCTAATGAACGGCCTACGTGAATCACCCTGTATAAATAATTTACGTACACATCATGCCAAAGTGACACCACCAGTTATTTTATTTTCGATAGTCATTAACTCTGGTTTCGAAGTTTGCATAAGCAAACTAATTATTTCACTCCAGGTGAAATTAGTCCCTCTCTTCTTTTTCCCCATTTCACTACTATTTAGAAATCCATATAACACACTGAATAGTAATAATATGAAGACTAAAAGTCTTCATGAATAATAAATATATAGTAAGTAATGACCATTATAGCAACCATAGCCTCAATATACAGAAAATATGCTTTTATTTTTCATCTCTTTTCAATGTATGAGCTAGAAATATAACGTATCTAGAGCGTATGTCTATTCTAGACTGTATCAATCTAAGGTAATAAAACGGAAGAAGACGAACCAACAAATTAATAATGCCAACTAAAGAAAAACTGTATTAAGTTACTGAGCCGCTAAATATGTTGCAAAGTACGCAACCAACTTTAAGCCTAGCCTACTTCTTTCAGTTAAATTAGCAGGCAGATTAGTTAAACATGGCTTTAATCAAGACCGAAAGTAACGGCCCTTAGAAAGTTAAAATAATTAAATCAAAATTATAATTAGTTGCGATGAGAGATGTCAAATCTAACGTATTTTTTTTCTAATTCTTTTGGACTTCCTGCCACATGTATTTTTTCTTTTTAACCGGTGCTCGGGGAATCTACAAAATATCACAATTAACCAGTATGTTACTGGGAAATAACCTCTACGCCTGTGACTTTTACGTCAAGGGACCAGTTAGAGATTGCTTTTTTTGACAAATAGCACAAATAAGTATAAAAACTTGAAATTAAATATTTCGCTGTTCTGTTTCTGTTTCCTTTTTCAAGGCTTTTTTTGAAAACTCTTTTTTTTTTGGGTATCATAAATACACAGCTGTAAGAATGTTTGTTATATTTAATATTTAACGTATTGTTCGAATATATATAACAATTTTCCTCTAATATTGTGTGGTTCTGATATTCCTTGTAAATAACTATAATATAAAAAACGATATAACATCATTAGTAAGATTAACAATAATTTATTAACAAAAGAAAATATCAGTGCTACGCGATATACAATACTATTACTAATTCGGATATTATTACGTAATTTTTGTCGCAACGTACATTCCATCGCCATACAACTAAAGTACTACGCCATGTAATATTCTATTTATAAATAAATACATTCCACGTTATCTTACATACTAACAGTTATATCTCATCAAAGACGAGTTGATTGCGATTTTAAGTTTGAGTGTTTATTATGTCAGTTTCTAAAATAAATATCGTATTTTCAATTCCAAAATCAAGTCGACTAAAAAACACATTGATTAGATTTCAACTCAGGGGGAAACACGTTCATTGACTTGAGGGTTCTATTCAGTGGACACATTTCTTGTTTAAAACATAGGGTTCTATTATTTTAGATAAGTGTAGGTGATACCTAGAGGTAGGTCTGTACTGATAACAGACATACAGGGTGTTTTTGTGATGTTACAAAGCAGATTTCCCCTAAAGTTAAGCACACATTTTAATGCAACACAGCATACCACCATGTGTCGAGGCATCCGGCCTCGCCAAAACTCTTTCCTACCTGATCTAACGTTTTTAAGGAGTCTTGGATTGTACCGTAGGAACGAACCCATAGGTTGTAGATAAATAATGAAAAGTTCTAACTGCGACGTTATTTTAAAGGTCGGCGTACCTTGATTTGCTGTGATATGCAGTCAAAGAGGCATGAAAAATTTACGCCAACTCACCAATTCTACTTGCTTTTTTAATGACAGCGAGCGAGAGTCTGTCTGCAACTTTTTTTGTCCGCACGTTTTCTCCGGAACGGTTTAAGATATTGACTTGAAATTTTGTACACGTATATATTATAACGAGATCTGGAACTGGATTGTTTTTGAGCATATCCGGTGGGGTTGGGGGGTAAATAAGGGGAAATAGGTAAAGTAAGCTGGTAAGAGTAAAGAAACTTGAAATTTGGTGTATGTACTAGAAGCCAAGGCCTCAATTTTTTTTACAATATTTTCCATCCCCCCACCCTCCACTCCATTATTAAAGGGGTTGATAAAAAAAATTGAGATATTCTCTTGAAATTTGGTATAAGTATATATTAATTGACATCAGGAACTAGATTATATTTTGGGATTATTCTGTTGATGGTTGGGGGTTAAATTAGGGGTAAATAGGGGAAAATAAATGAAGCAAACTGGTAACAGTGCATACACTTGAAATTTTGTGTATGTATTAGAAGCCGAGGCGTCAAAATTTTTCATAGTATTTTCCATCCCCCCCACTCAATTCAAAGGAGTTGATAAAATAAAATTGAGATATTCACTTGAAATTTGGTTTACGTATATATTAGAATGACATCTGGAACCAGATTGTATTTTGGGATTATTCCGTTGAAGGATTGGGGGTTAAATAGAGGTAAATAGGGGAAAATAAGTAAAACAAGCTGGTAAGAGTACAGAAACTTGAAATCCTGTGTATGTACTAGAAGCAAAGACCTCAGATTTTTTTATAATATTTTTCAACCCCCCACTACCCTTACTCCATTATTAGAGGGGTTGATATAATAAAATTGAGATATTGACTTGAAATTTGATACACGTATACATTATAACGACATCTGGAACTAGATTATATTTTGAAATGGTTCCGTTGAAAGGTTGGGGGTTAAATAGGGGTAAATAGGCGAAAATAAATAAAGCAAGCTGGTAAGAGTGCGTAAATTTGGAATTTGGTGTATATGCTAGAAGCGAAGGCCTCAGGTGTTTTTTATTATATTTTCCACCCCCCCACCCCCATTCCCTTATTAAAAGGGTTGACAAAATTAAATTGAGATTTTCACTTGAAATTTGGTACATGTGTGTATTATAACGACATCTGAAACTAGATTATATTTTGACATGATTCTGTTGAAGTAGTGGGGGGAAAGTAGAGGTAAATAGGGAAAAATAAGTAAAGCAAGCTGGTAAGAGTACAGAAACTTGGGATTTGGTGTATATACTAGAAACCAAGGCCTCAGATTTCTTTCTAATATTTTTCAATTCGTCCGTATAGAACGTGTCCCCACGAAGCCGACTCTCCTCTTCGTTTCGTTCTCCGACCATTTTCAGTCATATCGGACATCCCTTTCGCGAAAGAAGATCTGGATCTTTTTAATGAGTTAAAAAAGAAAGAGAGTTTAGTTTTTAAAATTAAAGTCGGATTCGTTTTTCGCAACGTCAAAAATATTGCAGGATTTAGCACTTCGGTCGTTTTCACCAGCAACTTTTTCGTGCAGTTTTTGTTAACCGACGAAAAGACCTCTAGAGGCAGAGATAAAGAATCACAAGTAGTTGGCCTCTATTGCTTATGGGGGATCATGTAGACAAGTAGTCAGTTGTTATCTTTTCTTTAATTTTATACCAAGAAAATATCATCATTTCCATATATAACCATGCACGTTCGTGTGATTGAATACGTGTGAAGTAATCTGATTTTGATCGACCTTATCATAATACGTTGATAAACTTACTTTTATCGATCATTGTGATAGGGTGATACCAAGAAAAAATCTTTCGGAGTAGCTATTGTCAACATAATGCATTTGTTCAGATCATCGTTCGGTTCTCTAACGCAATAATCGTGAATACTGGAGTGCTTGTATACGCTTTGTTTAATTTTATTCGGATGGCGGCGATTGCAAGTTTGACGAAAAAACACACACTTCTAAGTATATTCTGCTAACATTGCTATAGTCTGTTTTTAAACCAGGAGGAGTAAACATGGAAGTGCATTCACACCATAAAAGTAACCAGAAAATACCCTAAAACCTTTTTGGCGTTTTGGGCAACCAACAGTACACGACTACAGTGTTTTTGTGTGTATTTTATTACATTTTAGAATGCATCGCCCTCTATTTGACCTCTAGGCGTTTTATGCAGCATCCATATACCATTTACGCAATATAAATGCACCAAGTAATCAGCCACTTTTACCTTCAGATTTATACAAAAGTGATTTAAAAACTGATATATAATGTGCAAACGATAAAATAGAAATTATAACCAAATAATTTATGACATGAAATTAAAATTCAAAGTCAAAATTTACGACTATTGCCTTATGTAAAACTGGCGAAGGCGTATTCAATCACAGATGTATGATTCAGTGCGTTTAATTTAAAACGCTCCTCCTGGTTTAAAAACTATGGTGATTGCTAGCCAGTAAATCATTAGCACTTGGTCTAACGATTTTGATCTCATAAGACTCTGAGCTATACTTTTACGGAAGAAGCAGGGTGCATATTGTACATATTCGAATTGAAATGTAAATACTAAAATACCGATTTTGGTTTAATATTTGTATTACATAATAGTAACCACATGTTTGCAACGAATGCCTTGACTTCCGAAAATTAACCCTGTTAGCTTTTCAAAGAAATTAAGAAATAATTGAGATTGTCCCAATATAACTATTAGTCCAATTAACGAAGGAAAAATAGGGGAAATAATTCGTGTAGTTGCTAATTTCTGTACAGTTGTTGGGAGGAGTGCCCAGAACAACATACTAAAAGTCCTGACCAGTGGATGGTCTGCGGGGGGTTAGGGGGTAGTTTAAAGGTCCCTCTTTCACGTTTTTCTGGAAATTTTTAACAATTTTTTTTATTTTATTTTATTTTATTATATTTAAACGTCTCATTTATTTTAACGTCCTGGCGAAGTTTAATTAATGCATTTCCACCATTTGACCAAGACAGCGAAATGAGATACGGTCCCCCATCTAAGTAAGTTCCTATTGGGAAGTTTTTATCCGAGAAAAAATCACCCTCCGAGATTTTTTCAGATTTTCATGTTGCAGATCATGTAGATTACGAAAATATAGGACTTTCAATTTCGTCAGTCTGTCTGTCTGTCTGTGCATTAACTATAAAACTACTTGGCGAAAAACAGTCAAATTTGGTAGATAGTTGGCGCTTCTGCCACCGAAGAAATGATTTGACTTTCATTGAAAAATATACAGGGTGTACCATCTTAAGAGAATACATAATGAAAAAAAAAATTCACTCAAATTTAAAATTTTTGCGTTTCGTGACATTCTAAACCTATTTCAAAAAAATAAATATTTCGAAAATATTGATCCTAGAAGAAAATGAATAGCAACTTATTTATAGGAAATTTCATGTAGTTTAATATTGTATATAGACACTTTTTCACTAGAGGGTGTGGCTTTCAAGTTATTCAAGAAAAACGTTAAAAGGGGACCTTTAAAGACCACCACCTCCCTCCCCGCGGACAATCCACTATCCGGGACTTTTAGTAAGTTGTTCTGCGTACTCCTCCCGACAACTGTATACTATAACAATATTTCTACACACGCACTTTGTAAAAACCCGACGTCTTCATAGATTGAATTAAGCATGTTGGTAGCAGCATCACTAAATAAAAGGTTTTGTTTCTGTAGAATGACTTTTAAAATTGTATTTTAAATGATCAGTTTCCTCTTCTTCATTTTTTCAACTTTCGCCTCTTTCTTGATAATTTATTTAAGCTTTAGTTTCATAAACAGTGTCTTCACATTCATCTCGTATATTGTGATCTATGTAGTCGCTTAATTTTTCGTGGAATTTGTGTAAGAGTAGCCTATGGCTAAACTTCGCCTTAATAAAGACGTTTTATTATTATTATTATTATTATATCTTGATGATGCCTTTTCCTTCATCTTTTACCCATATTTGGTAACACATTCACATAGTGGATTGAAAGTATAGTAATGCTAAAAAAATGTCATATTTTTTTTTGTTGAAACAGGTTTAGAATGTCACAAAACATCGAAATTTTAAATTTGAGGGAAAGAGAAGATTGTGTCGGTCTCTGTCTATCGACCTGTCTGTCAATCTGTAACTCTTCTATGTACACGATTATTCTGGAGCCATTTAAGATGTTGACTTGATATTTGGTAGGTACATGTTTATATTATAAGGAGATCTGGAGTTATATTTTGAGCTGATTCTCGTGAGGGATTGAGGGTAAATAGAGGTTAGTAAGTAAAGTAAGCTAGTAAGAGTCCAGCAACTTGAGATATGACGTATATACTAGAAATCCAAGTCTTAAATATTTTAAGACATTTTCCACCCATAATAATAAAAATAATAAAAACATCTTTATTCAGTAATACTTTGAGGTGTAGAACGAATCACAAAAAGAAAGAGTAAAATAGTCTTCAATAGAGACACATTTAGTTATTATGACATATAAAAACAAACTAATATATAAATTAACAGACAAATACGTCTTATACTTAATAGTTAACAGATAAATTTATAAACATATAAAAGAAAAGAGTAGTAATAACGATTACACTTGGTTAAAAATATCCATGTAATATTCTTCCAGGTCTATAGAATTTTCCCAGAAAATTACTCCATAGCGTATAATAGAATGGATGTATGAGTAATATGCAGATAAACTTGTGAACTCATCGGCTAACTGAGACAACAATCTTACTGCGTAACATAAGCTACTAATTTTTGGCGTGAGATTGCTTATATTGGGCCTTCCACTCGAGTTGTTTGTCTATTATGACACCCAAGAACTTCGTGTCTGAGGACTACGTAGGTTTCTCTCTATCAACCGTAATTTCAATGTTTTCTTCATTATTTGCGGAATATTCAATGATTTTTGTTTTGTTGATATTTCATTTTAGATGATTATGAGAATAATATTCTTTCAGGAATGACATACGATTTATAATTTCTTGCAGCAATTCTACCAATTTTTTTTTTCAACTAACAGTGTATTGTCATCAGCAAATTTAACTGGGTTATACAAAATATTTTCAGGTAGGTTGTTTATATACAATAAAAAAATTAACGGACTCAGTGTGCTACCCTGAGGGCCCCCTCTTTTTAAGTAGTCGTACTGAGATATCTTGAACCCTCCACCGCATTCATCGGGAATCCGAATATATTGTCTTCTGTCGATGAGATATATATTTTAGAAATTCATAACTAGACCCTCGGAAACCATATCTCTCGAGTTTTGACACCATGATCTACACTGACAAATGCCTTAGAGAGATCCAAAAATATCCCAGCAACATATTCACCCGAATTTAGGGAATTTAGTATTTCCTCGACGAACTGAAAAATGGCTCTTATTGTTGACCTACCTTTTATAAACCCACTACTACCCCCACTTCATTAATAAAGTGACTAACAATATATAACTGTGATTTAAGATGTGTACGAGAACAAAAGTTCTCAAGAAATTTGTTTGTCATCGTCACTTTCACCCCCATTAAACGTCGGCCGGTCCCGCCAGTCGAGAAAGTATTGAGGTGGCACATTGTTTTATGGGTTTTTGGGTCAGACAACTTCAAATATTGTATTATTAAAATTATATGAGCAACTATTTCCACATGGTTTAATGCAAATACAATATCAAGAAGATTTCGTTTAAAGAGACTTAGATGGGAAATCTGGATGTGGAAGTAGCGATTCCTTAGCCAGCAGTATTCTTAAATGAAACTTAAAGCGGAAAAATTTGTTAAGTATACAATTGAATACGCATTAAAGTTGTATTCATAATCTAAATCTTATTATCTATTATCTACACATCCTTAACATCAGTATTCGTTTCATTTGCAAACGAACCAAGTTAATTGGTCCCTGGTTAAATCTGTCGTTATTTTCCGCGTAGTTATTAATTATTTATTATTTATAAAATAATATTCATTACGTTATTGATACTCTGCATTGTTTGGAGATGATTGATTACCTAAAGATACAGGAAGCAATTTATTATACGTACGTCATACTTAAACGAAAGTCGAGTAGTATCAGTAATATATAAATGAATGTAT
Organism: Stenurella melanura; assembly: GCA_963583905.1. Classification (NCBI taxonomy): domain Eukaryota; kingdom Metazoa; phylum Arthropoda; class Insecta; order Coleoptera; family Cerambycidae; genus Stenurella; species Stenurella melanura. Next base: position 2,366,916 of record OY757309.1, read on the forward strand.
ATAATAGTAATAATAATAATAATAATGATAATAATGATGATGCATATTCACAGAAGTATCCATCCTAGATCGTCCGTTCCTCGAGTGTACCTCCCACGTCAACGGGGGGGCAGAGGACTCTTGAGCCTGGAGTGCATGCATGGCAGAGTAGCGCTGAGTATGGCATGTAACATCTTGAGGAGTTCAGATTCACTCCTGCGGTTAGTGAGAGATCATGAAACCGTAGGAGTGGGCGGAATTTTGTTTAAAGCAGCACGCAGGGCCGCAGAGAAATCTGTTCAGGCAGCACGTCGATAAACCCATGCATGGAGTGTTCTACAACAACATAGAGACACTGGGTTTACCGACAAAGCTGACCTTCGCATTCCTGAGGTCAGCAGGGTTAAAGTCGGATACCGAGGGATTCATTGTGGCCTGCCAAGATGGTGTTATTAACACCTTGGTCTACCGCAGTCGTGTTATGGGTGTAGAAGTCCCAGACCTAAATTGTAGGACCTGCCTTCAGGCACCGGAGTCGCTCATGCATTTACTATCTGCATGCCCGATTTACGCGACTTCGGCCTACATCCTCAGACATAACGCGGCTTTACGAGTGCTGTTTTACCATCTTCGGCACTCGTACGAGGTAGACCGAACACCAGTGCTGCCTTATGTTCCCGGAGAGATCGAGTCCGTTGTCGAGAACGAGAAGTGCCGAATTTATTGGAACTACTCGTTCCCGACCGTCAGGCTGATTCAAGCCAACAAGCCTGACATAGTCCTCCTCGACCACCAGACCAAGGTGATGTATGTCATCGAGTTCTCGGCACCTGCCGAGACAAACATCACCTTGAAGGAGGAGGAGAAACGGACTAAATACCGAGATCTCCGGTATGAGGTCCGAGCGCTATATCCAGACTACTCGGTCAAGATGGTCGTCCTGATAATCGACGTTCTCGGTGGGATGAGGCCTACGCTGCTATCAGCATTGAAGACCATACCGGCCTGCCAAAAATCAGCCGAATGGTTGGCAGGCCAAATGCAGAAGGCAGTCGTCCTGGGGTCTCTGCGTCTATTTAGGGCACACGATTCTGGAATCTACATCCACAAACCCTGCGGGATGTGGGGAGTGGTTCTAGATAATTCGCTGGCGCTTCCCCCGTGAGAATATCGGAGACACGGGAGAACTGTCCAGCATCGCTAACGCGTAACAAAAATGATAAAAGACTTTATTAACCAAATTATTATTACAATTTAGAGTAACGATTTTAGTGGGCGAGGTTCAGTAAATCCTAAAGGCATCCTGTTCTTCCACCTAACCCAAGACAAACAATATAGCCTAAATACCAAAATCGAATTATGCCTACAAGAAAGAAAAAATAAAAAGCCTAAGTTCTGAAAAAAGAGCATAAAATATGGGAAACAACAAAAAAAATACGACAAATTTTTGTGTGAAATCACTGCCTGCTCATAATTAACTCAATCACATGGTTTTTAAAAACAGATATACTTTTTTTAGTTTTTAATTCCTGGGGTAATTTATTAATACACTTTGTAATATTGTACTAATATGACCTCTTAGAAAATTGGGTATGATGAACGGGAGGAGTAAGGGTACCCTTAAATCTAATATTTAAATTGTGGACATCGGTCCGAAAACGTATTTTAGAATACAAGTATGGCGGGATTTTGTCAATCAGTATATTAAAATAGGAGTTCTGAAGTTTTTGAATTCGATTATTATCAGTAGCATTTAAACAAGGTCCATATATTGGGTCACAGTAATTAAACTGTACTGTAACAATACGAGAGAATCACAGAGTACAGATTTAGAGGTTTTGGTCAATACAAATCTATTTTGATATATTATTTTTAAATTTAAGTATGCCTCTTGTAGACATTTATTAACATGTGGAGTAAATCTCAATTCTTGGTCCATAATGAGTCTCAATTTTTTCACAGTATTTTGAAATAAGATAGGCTGATCTTTGATTTTGATACTGTTCTTAAGCTCTAAAGCAAATTTATTTCTTTCCGATTTTTTGCAGAACACAATCACAGCTGATGTGCTAGAGTTAAATTGAAGACACACAAATCAAGTAAAGAGCTAAGATCGACCCTAGCATTGCGCCACCGACTCGGTGGCGCAATGCTAAGGCGTTTGTCTTGCGACTACGGAGTCCCGGGTTCGAATCCTGGCGAGGGTATGGATGTTTAGTGGCGTTTTTAATGTGTTACCGAGATGGTAGCAGTGGACTAGACCGCTGTTGGGTGGCACAACATGTCTAGTTCGCTATTATCACTCCTGAGTTCGAGTCTCAGCTGCGGTAGATGGCAATATCGCAGGGAATGGTTGTTGTGTTGATGTCTATGTGTACGTGTCCTGGTTGAGTGGTGGAATAGCATTAGCTAAACTCCGCCAGGACGTTAATATAAATAAGACGATTAAATAAATCATAGTTTATGGCAACAATTGCCTGCTTACTTTCACTCACATCAAAAGACAAATACAACTGTGTGTCATCTGCGTAATAATGTTGTTCACATGAGAGAAAAACGGATGAAAAGTTATACGAGTAGATTATAAAGGTAGAGGACCCAAAATAGACCCCTGAGGCACACTAGGGCGTAGGGCCCATGGTCTAAGGCCCTCGCCTTTATGTATGTCATATGGTGGAGGCACCGGACACACATTTTCCCAGCGCGACATATGGCGGAGGCGCCGGGGCCAGCGCCATGGGCCCTACGTGACTGGGTTTTCTGGAGAGGTCTGTGTTAAGAAGGGCAACTTTGAGATTTTACATGGTTTTATTAAAACACTGGTTTAAGGGATAACGAACAAACAACAGATACAACTAATCAACAACATAATAAAAATAGAACACATAACAACTTAAACGATTTTCACTAATGAAATAAAAAACACTAACTGTTTTTCACGTTTTCACATGTATTACGTCAACATGACGATCGTTTCGCTAAAACATTAGCTTCATCAGATGAGCTCATCTGATGAAGCTAATGTTTTAGCGAAACGATCGTCATGTTGACGTAATACATGTGAAAACGTGAAAAACAGTTAGTGTTTTTTATTTCATTAGTGATAATGGATTTTCACCAAGTAAAGGTCGAGTCTATCAACTATTTTAAACGATTTTATCAATATACACTGTGGGGAGGAAGAGGTGCCACTTTCACTTAACTTATGACCATGACGTAGGTTCGTAGTGTTTTTATGTACATGTAAAAGGGCCCCGCTTTCAAGCTAGCAATTACGCATAGGTTCTTAACTACGTATCACACTATTTATTGTCAAAATATTAGCTTTGCTAAAATGACGTAGGTTTGGCGGGTCTGAGATCTTACTTTAATAGGTATTGTCCTTACATATTTAACACACTCGTTTGAAAAATGGTTAAGGGACATGGAATTTTTATTGCATTTGGTAACTTATCATATTAATACCTTTACAGAATAGTGATCTGCTGGCTACTGATGAATGATTCCTTTTTACATAAAAATTATTTATTTGACGAGTATTTTAATCGTGAACGTCTCCAACATAGGTTAATTTATGCTAAAAAAATCGTTTTAAAATGAAAAATGTTTTAGGATTTTACTCATAAATTGTAAATAACACAGTTCTACAAAAAAAAATGTCCTGTCTGTGCGATCAAACCTATCATTTTCTAAGTATTTTGGTGCGCTGGAACTAAATTTGGCAAAAAGAAATTTTTCTACCTCGTCAATTTTTCTCTACACCCCCATATAACCCCTATAAACTCTTATAGAGATTTTTTAAATTTTTTTAAAAATTATTTTGTATGACCTTTGTATTTGTTTTTTGGGTCGCTGACCACGAATATAAAGTCAAAAATAAGATGTAAAAGTTGATAACACTGGCCTACAAAATAACAAAATTTTCTGCTCCAAGAACTAGACCTATCATTCCTTAAGTATTTTTGTGTGCTGAATTCGAATTTTCATTTTAAAAAGTTTTCTACCGCATAGATTTCGAGTAATTCGCGGTTTTTATTGTCAAAACAGCATTTTGGCAATAAAAATCGCGATTTACTCGAATGATAGGTTTAATTATTGGATAGGAACTTTTTTTTGTGTAGATCTATGCACAGGCGCATAAAAAATTTTTTTTTACCAAATTTGGCTTCAGCGCACCAAAATACTTAGGAAATGATGGGTTTGATTGCGAGGACAGGACATTTTTTTTTGTAGACCTGTGTAATGAATGTATCTGTTACTTATGGTCTTCGCTGTGTATCGATCGAAAGACAAGAACGCATAGCAAGTTTGTTAAATATTCACTTATTTTTTATTGCCATTATTGCATTCATCAGTTCTTATGAGCCCGATGTATTATTTTAACGACTACTAACGATTAACTATTTGAAAGATTGAAGCTGACCGTTCCGAGAATCATCGAAATCAATCATTGCAAAAAAATTCCCATACTGTAAGATTTGTTATCATTACGTCAAGCTGGAGCGGAAATGGGTATCTACTGATACAACAGTTGTGAATTGTGATTTTAATCTATAAGTGTCGAAAGTAATTTAGCAATGTGACTCTGACACAGATCGTTGAAATCGCTCGCCAGTTTACGACAAACTCTAAGATTTTGGACCCTATACTAACTTAACGGACACACTCCGGAAGCTGTTTATACCCTTGACCAAACAAAGGACCACGGAGGATAATTCACAATGTTCAGCTGAAACTTAATCCATCTATTAAATTTTGATTGATCTCTAATTAGTCTTGCATCGATTAGCAACAATTAGGTCAAAGTAAAACAAATAAACATGGCGACGAATAAGGATTTTTCCTTGAAACTCTTGGCAACGACTAGTACAATTATTCTAATTACTTGATATGCAGTTACGTCCTTTGTAGAATCTCATCCCGTTCCAATTTCGAAGCCGTATTAGCCTCTATTGAAGTAAGCGTTTAACTGATTGGAGAAATCTAGATAAGGCAATCTAGATAAATGTAACAAAACTTATTTATTTCATGTATGCTGATTGTGTGATGCTGCAAGCAGATAAATATTTTAAATTATAAACAGGATACCATAACTCATAGATAAGATATGCAATCGTTATGCAATCTTACTTCCCAAGAAGTAACTCGTTTCATTCAAGAAAACCAATAATGTACTGTAGAAAAATTCCCAATAAAAAATGATGTAAACTACATTACTAATTACATTAAATTAGACTATTAGAGCGACCTCTCATGACAAAAAAGGTAGCGCATCGAACACCTCAAATTTAAAAGGTGAAAATGGTGGCAAAACATGTAAATATTATGTTACGGCCGCCAGACCATTAAAAATTTGTTAATTGTTGTTTTTTATGAATTTTTGAATTTAGCTAAAAAAATTATTTTACATTTCAAAACACCGGCTTGAAATGTTCGCAATTTGTGGTAAATAATGAATCATTTTTGAAAAAATTGGTCTAGGTGACAATTTTTGTTAATTAATTTGTCAAACTTAATTTTTTACTTACTTTCATGAAAAAATACTTTTCATAATTTTTTTTTTATGAAAGTACGCTTCATGTCGGTTGTAGCACAGTTTTTAATTAAAAAAATGTGATCGCGGCACTTTAAAAATTAAGTCTGTGGTAGTGAAAAGCATTTTTCTACTGACAGACCAATTCATATGCATAAAAGGCACCTCAAACTTAATTGGAGACAAATATAAAGGAAGTGTTTTGACGCGGCTATTGTAAAAACTGCCTTAAAGAGAAGAAACGTTGTCGCGGCGCTTAAAATTAAAGTCTGTCATAGTAAAAACATTTTTTCGATAAAAAAAGGTATTTGAATATACAGTGTGTCCCAGGATAGATGTAACAAGAGGTGTAATGGACCAAAAATTTTGGAATTTTTGAATGGTATTTGGGGATTGAGTCCTGCTTGTTGTAAAACTGGAGTATACCAAAAATGACTTGATTTGGTGTACTACAGGGTGTTTTATAAGCAAAGTTGTAAAAATCACCACTAATAAAGTACCTTTATTTTTCAAAATATGAAGAAATTCCACTAGGAAAAATTATTTAGAATGCAATTTTATACCTCTGGACCAAATTTCAGGAATATAAAATTATTTTTTTGAAACGAATTAAGAGTTGAATTCATATTTAAAGTTGTGTAGGAGCAACTGTTAATCATCTCAAAAAGTAGGCTATTGGTAAATAAAAAATTGAATATACGAGATGTAAGAAGGTATAATGCTAATCAAACTAATTGTAAAACAAGAAACAATTACTAACAGAAGATTAATGAGGTTTAAAAATTATAACAAGTAATAAATGTCAAAAACATAACAGATTCACAAACAAATTAATTATTGACCAACACAATGTTCACAATTTTTTTACTATTCGACGTAGCTACCACCCACATCCACACACATTTCGATCCTTCGCCTGAAGTCCTTAAAACTGTTTCGAATATGATCTAACGGTATGGAGTTTACGGCATTTGTAATTCTCTGCTTCAATACTGCTACTGGAAGTGGTTCAGCGTAAATCAACTGCTTGAGGCGACCCCATAAAAAGAAATCCAATATTGATAGGACTGGGGATCTCACCGGCCACTTGATCGGTCCATTCCTGGCAATCCAATTTTCTCCAAAATTTAAGCAACCACCGATTAACCATTTCTGTGGAGTGGCCAGGGCCATCATCATGTTGAAAATGAACTAAAGGCATATCTCTTAAAATATTTAAATGTTCTTCAGAAAATCTTTCCAGAAGCTGTAAATAAGTGTGCTGGTTTAACCTTCCCTCAATGAAATAAGGTCCAATAATTCCAACGTGATAAGAAACGCACACCACACATTCATTTTTTTATAATATTGTCTTCTACAATGAATTCTAAAATTTGGATTTTCAGAAGCCCAAAACCGACAATTCTGAGATGAAACAACACCATTGGTTGTGAATGTGGATTCATCTGAGAAAATTATGAAATGATGAAAAAAATCTCTCTTCCATGATTTGTTCTCCAATGGTCAAGCAAAAATCCAACCTACGGCTGTCATCTCCCTCTTCAAGCGTATGTTTATAATTTGCTTTATATGCTTTAATTTTCTTTGCCTTGTAAATTCTCTGGAGATCAGACTTGCTAATATTAATAAGAGCTGACCTCTCTCTTAGTGGCATCCTAAGATTTTCTATAACAGAGGCATCAGCTATAATAGCCCCAACATTGTCTTCATTATATTCTTTTATTTTTCTTTTCATGTTAAGAACACTACCAGTAGCCAGAAACTTTTTAACTAATCTCATAGCCTGAGTACGTGACAAAGCAGTGTTTGGAAATTTCAAATTAACACTTCTCTCGTTTTCACCGCCAATTCCGTAGCGTTGCACAATATAAATTTTTTCACGCACTGTGAGTACCATTTTCACTTAATTTCTTATGTTAATTTGAAACAGAAATTAAGGATAATAATGACTACGTTTGACAGATATGTCAATAATAAATGATAAATGTGTATCCACTGCTTTTCCCATAGCCTACTTTTAGCTTTTACATAACTTTAAATATTAATTCACAAAAAATAAGTTTTGTACAGTTTTAATTGAATGGTTCAAAATAAAATACTAATTTATTGAAAAAACGAGAACTTTCAAAAAAATAATTTTGTATTCCTGAAATTTGGTATAGAGGTATAAACATTTTAAATAACTGTTCTTAGTAGAATTTTTTCATATTTTGAAAAATAAAGGTACTTTATTAGTGGTGATTTTTACAACTTTGCTTATAAAACACCCTGTAGAACACCAAATCAAATATGTTTTCGATAAAAGAGGTATTTGAATATACAAAATAAATCTACAGTATTAATTTCGAATTGAAAAAAATAAATTTTTCTTAGTTAGCAACGGTCATAGCACATTTTTTTTAAAGACTGCGGTCACGGCTCTTTAAAAATTAAGTCTGTCGTAGTGAAAAGCACTTTTCTGCTGACAGACCAATTCATATGCATAAAAGGAACCTCAAACTTAATTATAGAAAAATATGAAAGTAGTAAAAAATTAAGTTTGTCGTAGATAAAAGGATTATTTCGCTTATTGACCAATTCATCTCCTATAAAAGGGATCTCAAACTTGATTAGAGAAAAATATGAAGGTAGTGTTTTGACGCGGCCGTTTAAAAGCTTATATAAAAAAAAACGTCGTCACGGTCCTTCAGAATTAAGTCTGGCATGGTGAAACACATTTTTTCAATGATAGACTAATTTTTATGCATAGCAGAGATCTTAAACTTCACTTATTACTTCCCTCGCATACCGTAGGGAAGTATTGTATTCGAGAAAAAATCACCCCTCGAAATTTTTCGGATTTTGACGTTTCAGATCACGTCGATTACGAAAATATAGGTTTTTCAATTCCGTCAGTCAGTCTGTCTGTCTGTCCGTCTGTCTGTCCGTCTGTCTGTCTGTCTGTCTGTCTGTCTGTCTGTCTGTCTGTCTGTCTGTCTGTCTGTCTGTCTGTATGTCTGTCTGTCTGTTGGTGCATTAACTAAAAAAACTACTTGTCGGAGAGCAGTCAAATTTGGTAGGTAGTTCAGCGAAGAAATGGTTAAACTTTCACTGGAGAATATACAGTGTGGACCTAAAGGGAATAAATAATGAAAAAAAAATGTTTTTGCTCAAATTTAAAATTTCGACGTTTCATGCATGACATTCCAAACCTATTTCATAAAAAATGTCTTTTAGTGAAAATCCCATGACGATTGTATTATGTGGGTAGAACCTATGAATTTCTTCGTTTTCTGGTTTGGTATTTTAATTACTACAAGATATTGAAGGGTTGTAGGACAATTTCCTAAATTCCTCCAAATGCGCTACAGAATAATATATAATCCGTACAAATGCATACAATAGAAAATCTGAGTAATAACAGAGTTGTTTTATCTTTTAAAAATTTCTCAAAGTTTAATTTAAGCCCTATAGGATTTATTTTGCTGTTTCCCTTGGCCCGCTATCTACTGTGCAAAAAACAGGCGAATTCTAGGCCTTTTGCGGTCATTCTTTGTAAAGGTATTTGCGCAAGCCTTCCATATTTGGCATCATTTATTTAATATTGAATTTTTGCTATCGGATGACCACTCTGTATACTTTTTGACCAAAAGTTATCAGGTTTTGGCGATAGACCGCGTCCTTGCTGGTCGCCTTTGTGAACATTTGACCGAGCTAGTGTCGTTGGCTTTCATCAAAGCATACTCTTCTTCTTATAGACCACCAATAATGATGACCGGCGATTTGGCTGTTCTCACCTCATTTCCTATAATATAATCCACAATTTTTCTCTGTTCCACAGTGCCAATAGCTTTACGGTAGTGTGTGAAGCAAAGGTACATAAGTACGTAATATTATTTTCTCTTCCCGATAAGTTATCGTAAATTTTCTGTTTGTTCTCTAGTACACGACATTTAGCAAAGCGTGTTTGCTCATAAGATGTTGAAAATAGGTGATGCAGAAATCTGGATTAAAGAATATGCAACATTATTTTACTGATGCCAGCAGTTTGTAGTTGTCGCAGATATTGGCAATTTCTATTCTATGTCGTGGTGTGAAGATTGAAGCTTTCCAATAATCGGATCAGATTCCAATAGTTTATGAACGATTGTAATTCCTTATCCTTCCTTATCAACTAGCTTGTGAGTATCTGTTCAGTGTTTAACATCAGCAATGTTATCAGTTTTTGATTTTTGTATAGTTAACTTTGTCATTGAAGTTATGACCTATCACTTGATGATTTTCCTATTTGTGATAGTTATGGAGGAAGGTTTCTAGATCTTCGTAGAATGTTTCCAACCTTCTCTCTTCAGCGTCAGTTTTAGCTGCGAGCTTGTTGATTGTTATAGAATTAAAAGGTATTATTTCTGAAATGAAAATTATAACAGGGGTCCTATTTCCATGTCAATACTTCCACTAAAAATTGTTGACGATTTACTTGATAGTAAGTGCACATATGATTTCTGATACGATTCTGTATTTAAAATAGCCTCCCCTAGTGCCTAATCGTTTACCTTTATAATCTTGGTTTATGCCATAGATATGTATTACATTTAAATATTTGATTACACAAGCACACACAAAAAAAATGGTTTTAATCATTTGACCAGACCACTCCACCCTTATCTATTTTGAGTCGATGAACCCAAATCTGGCATCAGAATTGTGCCTACATCGACCAGTTTTTTTATGGTTCAAAAATAGTCCAGAAAGTTTCTAAGAATTTGTCAAAGTACACACCGAAAATTGCAGGTTATATGACCATCCTAAATGATAAAATTCCAAGTATCACGTTAAAAAATCTGAAATAATTTTAATTTTGAGTGGATATTTTTGAAATTTTAATTTGTAAAACTACCTCCAGAAAAAATAAGTCATATATTCTGCATATTACTTAAGTACACAGGGTGTAATTAGTTTCATGCCATTAAAAAAAACTGGTGGTAGGCAACCAAAATCCTTATATAACATGGAGTCTAAAGCACATAGTTTTGGAGAAAAAATAAATAAACGAAAATTTCCAAAACACTTAATAACATAGTTTGAGAACTGCTGGCATATTGGGGTAGGCTTTATTGCCTCGCGTCCTGTCACACATGATACTCCGACATTCGTGCAAATAAGTATGGTGAGCCTAAGAGATAATTAGGCCGCTACGGGGGTCATCGAAAAGCATGCCGACAAAGCAGTTAAAAGCGACCGACAGAGGACACCGCCATGTTTTTTGCTTCTTCGCGGCCAAGTTATCTTATTACGCGTGATATACTCTCCCTTTTAATATTCTCAAGTAATAATTTCAGTTTGTGTCCTTACTTGGTAAATAACATACATACGGCGCGCGACCTAGCCGTTCCTTGGCTTTGTGCCACTTATGTTAAGATTTATTTTATTGACTTATCTTTCAAGTCGTTAGTACTTGGTTACGTAAGACACTACTTCTCGTTCGTGCTTTTTGTGTTACTTTTTGGATTTTGGATAAAGTTTTTCATTTTATTTCTCTATTGATTACGTTAATTCACAGTTTAGTGTGGTGTTTTAAAACGCAGATTTTGGACATTATGGGAGATTAGACTTATCCAGAGTTCCTGAATATGCACTTGATGTATGGAGAAAGTGGTGGATATGCAGCTGGTATGGAAGAGCTTTATTGTTTGAGGTTCTCTAATCGACGACATCCTTGTACTCGTACATTTGTTAGTATTGACCAGCGTCTTCGAGAAACAGGTCGTCTCGATGGACATGGAGGAAAACGAGGTCCACAATGCGAAGAAAGAGTAATTGACGCAGAGGTTCAAATTTTGGAACATGTAGAAGAGGATCTAACTTTAAGCACCCGCGATATCGCGAACCGTGTGGGAGTATCCCATTTTGTGGTATGGATGATATTGAGAGATATGAACTTACATCCCTATCACTATCAACGAGTCCAAACTCTAGAACCTCAAAATTAACGTTCTGTGTTTCTCCGATAAGTCGTGTTCTACCAGAAATGGAGTATTTAATTTCGAAAATGTACGCTATTGGGTAGACGAAAATCCACGTGTAATAAGAAGGGCGAATTTTCAATGGCGGTTCAGCGTTAATTTGTGGGCAGGAATTTGCGGTAATGAAATAATTGGACTTATGCAATTAAATTAGATTAAATGGCGATGTATACTTAAATTTTTTGCAACAAACATTGCCAAATTTGCTGGAAGATGTATCCTTGGCTACGCGCAAAAGAATATGGTATATGCACGATGGCGCGTCAGTATATTTTAGTCCGGCTGTTCGAAATTTCTTGAACAGAAAGTTTCCTCGGCGATGAATTGGACGTGGCGGACCAGTACCTTGGCCTGCTAGATCGCCCGACTTAAATCCGATGGACTTTTATTTTTGGGGACATTTTAAATCTCTGGTTTACTGTGATCCAATTGAACTTTAGAACAATAGCAACAACGTATTTTAATGTACGTAGAAACCATAAAAATTTACCAAATATATTGAACGGAGTGCATATGTCCTTAGTTCGACTTGCCGAAATGTGTGTACGTGGAGATGGAGGTCATTTCAAACAATTTTTGTGGTAAATTCAAAAAATTGTTCAGTTATTGATAATTGGGCATTAAACGTATGATTATTATTATTATTAGTGTTCGCTGTCTTGTTTTGATCTGTTTATTATTGTTTACATTGATTTTTATAGAGACCAAAGACTCGATTTTTAGTTTTCGATACCTGATTGGGAAAAATAATGCGCTCAGTTTGTTAAAAAAACAGATTTTTTCCTAACTTAAACTACACAACTATTTACTGTTATCGTATCTCGGACGTCTAACTGTTTTCCAATTTCATAAAATAATTACTAATTGTTTAAGCTTTTAACACAATGTTACAAATGTTAATAAACCACTTTTAAATTTTATAAATTCTTATAAACGACAATAAAACTACAATAACTTTGTTCCAATTTAAAAAAACACGTGTAAACAAATCCTATTTAAACCCCTGCGGCCATGCTATGCTTGCGTTGTGCCGAAAGAGAAGGAATTATTTACATTTTCATAATTAGTGGTATAAAAAGTTCGGTACAAGTAATCCCATCAAAGTGCCGCACTTCTGCCGGCGGGAACACAAGTCGGGTATTACAGTTTTTTTATTATTTCTAATATTCGGAACTATAACATCCATTGACCCTGAAAAACAGTGGTTCTCAAGTGGTTCCTACCTTAACATTCAAATTTTAAACCTAGTTTAGTCAGTTTTTTTCAAAGTGCACGTAGAGAAAACAGTCATATAGGTTTTTTGTTTGTCGAGTCTGTCCCTATTACTGGTTTTTTTTAATGACATGAAACTAATTACAACCTGTATTTTAAAACACTTAATTAAAATAATCGGTAAAGGTATTTACACAGAACTTCCCTCTTTATTCATACAAGGCGGTCACTACTACACATCATGTACTGTATAATGGTGGCGGAAATTTTTATTTTATTTTTAAAATATTTTTTTGTAGAAATAGGTTTAGAATGTAATGAAACGAGGAAATTTTAAAATTGAAGGAAAACGTTTTTCCCATCATCTATTCTATTGTAGTGGTAAATTTTTTTTTAAAATATATATATTATTCAAATTATCAAAACAAATATATTTTTTTAAATATGTTTAGAATGTCATGAAACGTGGAAATTTTAAATTTGAGTAAAAAAAAATTTTTCCATCGCCCATTTTATAAAAAAATTTCAAAATTTTCAAAATTTCACGAAATTTTTTATTTAAAGTTTTAAAAAAAGATTTTTTTGAAATAGGTTTAGAATGTCACGAAACGTGAAAATTTTAAGTTTGAGCGAAAACATTTTTTTTCCACTATCTATTCCCTTTAGGTTGTCCACGTTGTATATTTTCCAGTGAAAGTCTAACCATTTCTTCAGTGGCAGTGGCTTCAGCTACCCACCAAATTTGACTGTTCTCCGTCAAGTAGTATTTTAGTTAATGCACCAACAGACCGGCCGACCGACAGACACTGACGGAATTGAAAAACCTATATTTTCGTAATCTACATGATCTGAAACGTGAAAATCCGAAAAAATCTAGGATGGTGATTTTTGCTCGAATACAATACTTTCCTTCGGTATGCGAGGGAAGTAAAAAGGCAAAAAAATAATTATTTAGGAGGGATATAACCACCCCCAATTACAGATATATCCATTGCGTTTTAAAGAATAAAGTAAATTTGTTATTAATTTTATTGAATATTAAGGATGCATGCCGGTGGTATGAAAAGATTTACTTTTACTTGATCAAATACAACCCGAAAGTAAAAAAGTTGTTTATTTCAAAAGATTTTATTTTTGTTTCTTTTAGTTTTTTCTACTATAATGAAATTTTTTATATTCGAAGGACCTACGTAGTGGCAGTCTTCGTTTTCTGCTGTTTCTAAATCTCTCTTTAGCGTCCAAACATAGACAGTCATCATATTAATGCTCCAGTTTCCCTTATATCTTGTTTCCATAATAGTGCAGTAAAAAAAGGCCAAAAAAATTAGGAGATAGGTATAGTCTGGATACAGCAAGATTATGATTTTATCCTGTTTGGGGTATCACTGGGAGTATATTACTAAGTTTTGGATCTCGAAAACCTTGTGCTACTTTTTTTATAAACAATTAAAAAATTTTTACTGCGTTTTTCGAGCTTAAAATGTGAATAACTCCGGCTCTATGAGTCGGATCGGGGAAAATGAAAAACCAGTCTCTTTGTAATAAAATTGCCAATAAATTGTCGTTAGTTTCAATTCTCTGAAATACGTACATAACCTACAAAACTGAAAAAACGGGGAAAAAATAGTATTTTTTTCATTTTGGTGCCCAAGACCGTCAACTAGACCAATTTGCATCAAACTTTCAGAAAATATACTTCTTGATGTAATAAAAAGACTCTGAAAAGTTGTTGTCAAAATATTGAACCCATTGGCCAAAATTGCATTTGTTATCTAAAATTTGAAATGCCCGCCATTTTATGCCATTAAGTTCAAAATGGAAACGTTTTTTTACAAAATGTTGATCTCGACGCCAGCTTTCCAATGCAATTAAAAAGAATTTTTTTAAATGTAATTTTGGTTACTTTTTTTACATTTGTTTATAACTCAAATAACAACAATTGCATTTTTTCGGCCATTTTGAAAAACAAATTAAAGTTTTTTATCAGATCTGGTAGAAAATTTTGGGTCCTTTAATTTAAAAAAAATAAAGTTCATTTTTGTTAACGTGAACTCGAGATATTTAACTTTTTGTATTTTGGTCAATTGTTAATTAACAAATGCATATTTTGTGCTAAAATTTGGACTGTATCATTTTGAAACCTATTCATTTCATACGATGAATTCAAAAAAATTTGAAGTTTTCTAGAAACTTATTTTCAAGCATTATAATGTAAGTATTGTTAATTGAACTAAAAAGTGATTTTTTTAATTTTTTCATAAAGCGTAGTTGCAAAATGCAATAACTTCCTTGTTTCTTAAAATTCGGAAGACTTTTTTTTAAATACGTTATTTTTTCCCTCGCAGTGCGATATCAACTTAGCTTTTTGTTAATAATAATAATAATAAATATTTTAAATGTTTAAGTTTATATACAACCAACGTTTATTTATACAAACCTATTTTACCTGCGGAGCGAATAGTTGCTTATAAATGAGGAGAAATGAGAAATTTTCTTTCTCTTTCTTATTCCCCACCAGTTCCATTCCTTACAGCTTAGATCGGTTGCCGTGCAGTATTGTCTGTTTACATTTTTATATTTGAGAAGATGTAAATTAATTTAATACATGTGTGATACTAAGGGGGCACGTTTAGGGTTAGACCGCTTGGACATGTTAACAAGTACGACACTGATATTTCACTTAATACAAAATTTAATAACAAAGTCTAATTGTCCACACGAATGATGCAAGTAAATAATACAGTCTTAATATCACCGAATAAATTTAGTAAAATAAAGAAACTAACGATCCGCTACCCGCTAGCCCGCAATAATCAAATCTTAACTCTTTCACAGGTAATCATAGAATGCCTTTCTGCTCTGGGCTAGCTGATTTCGTTTCGTTCGCCCTAAGCGTGTTCCTATGCCCATATAAGGAAATACATAGAATCTTAAACTATTATTGGTTAGGATAAGTCAACCTGAATGTTTACATTAACAAAAATAATAAACAGTCATAAGCACTAGTGAAGGGCTCCTAAGAATCATAGGCGTGGAGAAATTATTTTCGGCGCCGCCGACATATAAATTAAAAATGTCTTCAAGTGAAAGTGAGATTATTAGTTGTTTAAAATATCATGAAAGTTTTGTATGGGTGTAATCTAATAAAACCTATGGATTAAGGTGATTTAAGATTTCATTGTTTCCAAAAACTTACATGGAAAACCTTCCACCGATCGAGGAAGCTACAAATGAACATTTGTTGAGAGTGTATCTTCAAATACACAAATGGCTGGAATATGAAGAAATAGATCCACGATTGTTTTGTTGGGAGGATACAATTAATGGTTTAATGCCTATTACAATGAGAAAACAGCCAATACCACAAGAAATTCTTGAAATTCTCGCTTGTGAATGTAAAGCCGGCTGTAAAGACCTGAGATGTCGATGCAGGAAGTTCGGACTATAATGTACAAGTTTGTGTGAATATTGTGGAGACATTAATTGCAGGAATTGTACAGAATGCACTGTAGTCAGTGAAGAAGAAAATCGTGAAGTTGAAGAAGACAATATAGATGAATCAGAAAAACATTCAAGCTGTACCGATATATTAGAATCGGAACCCCAAAGCGACTGTGAACGCTAATGTACCCGATCTTCGTGTTCAAATTCGTGATGAAGAAGAAAATGGTTAAAAATTTTTATTTGAAACAGATTCAGAGAGTGAAACTGAATTGTACACATTACCAAGCAAAATATATAAAATACATTAATTACGATTTTGTAAATTTATAAGAATAAATATGTTTATTTTTAAATAAAATGTTTTTACCATATTATTAATCCTCGCCTTTAAAACTTTTTCTAACAAGTATTTATATTACAATATTTACTATTTCTTTTTTTAAATAAAACTTAAAACATTATATTTAGATGACAATATAAATTTAATCTAAATATTCATATTTATATAGAAAGATTTAAAAAAAAATTATACAGGTTTATACGTTAGCAATCGTTGGTACATGTGTACAATATGAATTTGGAAATAAAAAATACTCATTTGCATTATTAACAAAAAACTAAGTTGATGATCGCATTGCGAGGGAAAATGCAACGTATTTAAAAAAATAAAGTCAGCCGAATTTTAAGAAACAAGGAAGTCATTGCATTTTGCAATTGAGCTTTATGAAAAAATCAAGAAAATCTATATCTATAAAACTTATTTTTTTTTTAAATTTATCATATGAAATGAATACGTTTCATAATGATACAGTCCAAATTTTAGCTCAAAATATGCATTTGATAGTTAACAATTGGCCAAAATGCAAAAAGTTAAATACCTCGAGTTCACGTTAACAAAAATGAACTTTCTTTTTTTTAAATTAAAGGACCCAAAATTCTCTACCAGATCTGATAAAAAACTTTAATTTGTTTTTCAAAATGGCCGAAAAAATGTAATTGTTGTTATTTGAATTATAAACAAATGTAAAAAAAGTAGCCAAAATTACATTTAAAAAAATTATTTTTAATTGCATTCGAAAGCTGACGTCGTGATCTACATTTTGAAATAAAAAAATTTCATTTTGGACTTAATGGCATAAAATGGCGGGCATTTCAAATTTTACTTTTCAGCGTCTTTTTATTACATCAAAAAGTATATTTTCTGAAAGTTTGATGCAAATTGGTCGAGTTTGCCGGTCTTGGGCACTAAAATGAAAAAAACACTGTTTTTTTCCCGTTTTTTCAGTTTTGTAGGTTATGTACATATTTCAGAGAATTGAAACTAACGACAATTTATTGGCAATTTTATTAAGAAGAGACTGGTTTTCAGTTTGCCCCGATCCGGCTTATAGAACCGGAGTTATTCACATTTTAAGCTCGAAAAACGCAGTAAAAAAAATTCAATTGTTTATGAAAAAAGTAGCACAAGGTTTTCGAGGTCCAAAACTTAGGAATATACTCCGGGTGATACCCGAAATAGGATAAAATCATAATCTTGCTGTATCCAGACTGTGCAAATTAAAATGCTTTTTTTACTGCACTATAACTTTTAGGTCTTGATGAAATCTTTCTCCTTGTTCTTCACTGAAATCTCCATGAAGTGCTTGAAAGTTTTCTCGGGAATCGTAAAAGTGAAAATTATAAGGAGACAGTGGAAAAGCTGGTCAGTAACTAGGTAAATTGGGGTGCATATGAATTTGAAACTTCATTTTCTTCATAACCAAATCTTCGAGATTTCAGTGAAGAACAAGGAGAAAGATTTCAACAAGAGACAGAAGTTATGGAAACAAGGTATCAGGGAAACTGGAGTATTAATATGATGGTTTTTGTTACGGTAGAAGAAAGTAAAAGAAACAGAAATAAAATTTTCTAAAATAAACAACTTTTTTACTTTTGATTTTCTATAAAAATCAAGGGCTATTTTTGAACAAGTTAAATGTAAATCTGAAACTTAATATTCAAGAAAATTGATAAAAAATTTGCTTTACTCTTTAAAACGCGATGGATATATTTTCGTTAATAAGGGGTGGTTAATTACTTATATTCCTCCTAAGAGTGGTTTATTTTTTTGCCTTCTTGTAATCAGCTGTCTTAAAATATACTTAAGTAATATACAGAATGTGTTCTCAGGACTTTATTTTTACTTATTTCCCTATGACGTTTCTTTTCTGGGGGTAGTTTTACAGCACTTTAGGGGTAGATTGTGATAAAATCAAAAGTCCAAAAATATCCACTCAAAATAAAAATTATTTCAGATTTTTTAACGTAATACATGGGATTTTATAATTTAGGGTGGTTTTATAACCTGTAAAGGGTTGTTTTACTATAATATGGATATTGAGTGTAAAAATTGCTTACTTACAGTTAGTCGAGTGCTAGGTAATTTTTGTGTGTACTTTGACAAATTCTTAGAAGCTTTACTTTTTGATCCACTTCTGGACTATTTTTGAACCATAAAAAACTGGTGGGCGTAGACACAATTCTGATGCAAGGTTAGCAGCTCAAAATAGATACGGGTAGAGTGGTCTAGTCAAAAGATTAGAATAAAGATATTTTTGTGTGCCTGTATTATTAATTGTTGTAGTAAAATAAACAAAGAATTTTTCAAGTAATATTTTGCAACCGGAGATTGACACTACATTTTATCATTACCACGTAGGCTCATTACAAAACTTAGCCCGATTAAATCAGTTTTCAAAAGCACCGTCCAACACTTCAAACGTCGATTGCAGTTTAGAGGGGTGAGATCCTGTTGTTAATATTTTTCGGCGAAACTAAAATACTTATAAAAAATTATCAACATTTATCGCATTAATTTTGACTACGTATTTCCTCCATGATTATTGTATTTTAAGGTTTAAAGAAATATGGAAATATTCAGAAACAAGCTCCTTTTTGTATAATAAAAATAGCAAAGTAAAAATAGACAAAGGAAGTTATTTAAAAAAATAAAATATCTGATGTGTCCTATACATAATAATTTTAAACAAAACTTGAAATTTGGTTAAAATTCATCAAAATCTTTCTAAATTTTCGCGATAGGGGATGCTGATATTAGCAAACAAAAAATAATTAGAAAAATTCGATGCAGACAAGATAAAAAAAATATTAATTGAAAAAAGAATCGTTGTATTTTCTATGCAAGAAAGTAAAACTTTAATATTGGATAATTAACCCAATAATAACAAAAATATGAGCATAATATTATGAATTGGTTGGTACGCTACTCGCTTGCATTTTCTTAAGTTTCGTAAAGGGAATTCTGAAGGCATTGGCATCATGACACAATTTGCGTAACAGGCTACCAAGAGATGCGAATTTTCCTGTGTCCCATATTTCTTTGCATGTTCTATGAAAAACTTTGCTCAATTTCATCAAGTAGTGATCACTGTGGTCACTTTAGAAAAGTCTTTAATTTGTGCTGAACCTCAATTATCTAGATGTTCGGCATAAATATGGGATAATGGGATAATGTTCCCTTTACATCAACACTAGTTTTAAATCTGTAGTATTATGGAGGCATATGTGTCTTTAATATTGCAAGCTTTTTAATGTTTAATTAGGGCTAAAGCTAAACAAACTACATTTTGACATGCTTCTTATCCCTGTTGGGATGATTCAGTACATTTTCAGCAGAGGGTCGCAAGATGACTCAGAACATTTTGACATGTTTTATTTTTCTCTTTTTTTTCTTTTTGCATTGACTAAAGTAAAGGCTAACTACATTTTGAAACACAGAAAGAGCATGGTTCTATTTTTATTTAGTAAATGAAAATAAGGAAATGAATGATGATATTTTAAATATAACAGTACATTATTTTTTGCACCTATGTCGCACGGAGAATTTATCAATTTGTAATATTTTTTAAAATAACTCTGTGGGTGGAATTGCATTTTTGTAAATAACTCGTTTATTTTAAATTTTACGAAAAAACTCTATTTCAGATTTTTTGTCCAAAAAGATCCGTGCCTTATACTGGTTATATTGATTGATCGACGGAATAGTTAATTTTCGATTTTTATTAGGAAACTGTTCAGAATTTGTAGAATTTATCAAGAAAATCAAGTTTTCCAGGATTTATCGATTCGCTTTTGATTTATCAAATTTCTCACAAACGTCAACTAATAGACCTAGTCGAGCCCTATAATTGCCATTTTTGAAAATCAAAATCGGACCTTCGATTCGGGAGTTATTAATTTATTTGAAAAATCATACTCGGCCCTGGAAAAAATACTTGCGGTCGACGAATTCGGGCCGCCAGCAATAGGCTTCATTTGTGACCGTGTATCTTTAATCCCACCAAGTCTCATCGAAATCGATCAATATTCAGAACAGTTATCGTGCTTTCTAGCCCGATTTCGAGAAAACCAGTTTTTTGCAAAAAAATTCAATTTTCATATGTTTTTCGACATAGCCTCTGGTATACTTATTTGTACAGCTTTACCAGCGGCACCATTTCTCTTTTGAAGTATCTCGATCCGACTACCCGTTAGCGAGTTATTCAATTTTTCCTGAAAAGTTCGAAACGTCTATATCGCGTACTTCCAGTTTCCGAACGGAGCCGAGCTTCCGGCGTTAAGGTTTTCAAAAGACCTATTAACCACCCAAGTTTAATCGAAATACGAAAACGGATTAGGGGGGCTGGACGTGACAGACAGACAGACAGACAGACTGACCAACGAA
Organism: Stenurella melanura; assembly: GCA_963583905.1. Classification (NCBI taxonomy): domain Eukaryota; kingdom Metazoa; phylum Arthropoda; class Insecta; order Coleoptera; family Cerambycidae; genus Stenurella; species Stenurella melanura. The sequence continues at coordinate 2,387,809 of OY757309.1, forward strand.
CTGAATTTTCTAAATTCGCTCTCGAGTCGATAGATTTGACTTTCATTTCGATCCGACGTTTTTTTCGGGTTTCGATGGTCCACCGGAAAAATGTAAAACCTATACTACATTTTTTTTTCAAAATGTAGTAACAAGTGAAAAAAACTACATTTTAATATGCTTTTAGTCCAATTTGTTGGGATCATTCATAACATTTTCAGCAGAGGGTCGCAAGATAACTCAGTGCTTTGACATGTTTTACTTTTCTTTTTTTTTTGCATTGACTAAAGTAAAAGCTAACTACATTTTGAAACACGGAAAGGGCATCGATTCTATTTTTATTTAGTAAATGAAAATAACTAAATGAATGATGATATTTTAAATATAACATTATCACTTATCAACTTGTAATATTTTTTAAAATAATTCTATGAAATGCATTTTCGTAAATAACTCGTTTATTTAAAGTTTTTCGAAAAAAATTAATTTCAGATTTTTTGTCCACAAAGGTCCATGCCTTATACTGGTTATAGAGATCGATCGACGGAATAGTTAATTTTCGATTTTTATTAGGAAACTGTTCAGAATTTGTAGAATTTATCAAAAAAATCAAGTTTTCCAGGATTTGTAGATTCGCTTTTGTTTTCTCAAATTTCTCACAAACGTCAGCTAATAGACCTAATCGAGCCCTATAATTGCCATTTTTGAAAATCAAAATCGGACCTTCAGTTCGGTAGTTATTAATTTCTTTGAAAAATCATACTCGGCCCTGGAAAACATACTTGCAGTCAACGGATTTGGGCCGCCAGCAATAGGCTTGATTTGTGGCCGGGTACCTTTGATCCCACCAAGTCTCATCCAACTCGATCAATATTCTGAACAGTTATCGTGCTTCCTAGCCCGATTTCGAGAAAACCAGTTTTTTGCAAAAAAAATCAATTTTCATTTGTTTTTCGACATAGCCTCTGGTATACTTATTTGTAGAGCTTTGCCAGCGGCACCATTTCTTTTTTGAAATGTCTCGATCCGACTACCCGTTATCGAATTATTCAATTTCTCCCGGAAAACTCGAAACGTCTATATCGGGTACTTCCGGTTTCCGAACGGAGCCGAGCTTCCGGCGTTAAGGTTTTCTAAAGACCTCCTATTAACCACCCAAGTTTCATCGCAATCCGAAAACGGATTAAGGGGGACGGACGGAATTTTCTAAATTCGCTCTCGAATCGATAGATATGACTTTCACATCGATCCGACGTTTTTTTCGGGTTTCGACGGTGCACCGGAAAAATGCTAAACGTATACTACATTTTTTTCAAAATGTAGTAACAAGATAGACATTCCATCCGAAAAGATTAGCCACTAATGAACTATGCCCGCACAATTTCCCAAATGTTCTACTTGTTCAAATTGTGCAATCGTCCGTTAACAAACAACCTAACACAAATAAGAGGCATAATACACCATTTCAAATTACTCATAAACTACTATACCAGCCGCTGTAGATTTTCCGGTAGTTCTTCTAACTAGTTCATTTTTCTCTTTTTCATTTTGTATCTTTTTGTTCTTTATGTTTGTTCTTTAAATATAATAATAATAATAGTAATAAATGATTTTATTAAACAAACAGTGTTTGTTTACATAGGCGAAGTTCACATGACCACCTGATCTTCCACTTAAACTGTTTCTTAATCATAAAATTTTATTAGAGCAAAGACTTCAATTCCAACATTTGAAACTCAAACTTAAACGATTAGTATCATGGCTCTCATCTTAGCGTAGTTTAGTGTTATCTGTCGTCTATTCCTGAGGCAACAACCAAGAGAATGTATAATAAACGAAATACATATAGTGACGGCTTGAACTACTTTATCGACATGCTTTTCGATTGAGTCACTATATCTCTTACGTCTACTATACCACCAGTGCAACGTCACTTTATTCTTAGTTAATAAGTTTTAATATTCCCCTTTGGAAGTTCAGATCTGTTTAATTCGTCTTACGCGAGAGGAGCCAAGTCATTGTCTCATTTTTCCTTTGAGTTAATCTGACCCATCCCATCCAGTCCCTCGATTGCCAAATGTATGCCGTGGATCTCTGGCTGGCTCCGGACATGCGTTCCCTTTGAGTTGAATTGAATTGAACCAAATGTGACTTATGAAATCCGTTACTGTGTTATTGAGATGTAATAGAAAGAGTTACTATCTCAGAGAATAATGTGTCACCTCGACTGGTATGGGACTGCCACGAAGAGCTGAAAATTCTGGGTGAGCAGAACAGAGTTAATTTACTGTGGGTGCCAGGACACTTCAGAATTGTCGGCAATGAAAAAGTTGATCAACTTGCTAAATAAGGAGTTGCTAACATATTCTAAGGCCAAGAACCCGCGCAGCCAGAAGGGAGATCAAACACTACTAGGTCAAGAGTAAACATAGAAACCACTGGAGGAACATTCCAGGAAATATGGAAAAACACTCAAGTGCAAAACAAACTGAAGAACTGTTCACAAGGAACAGGACGCAGAACAGGAGTTCTGAGAGGACACTTCCTGTAAAGGAGTACCTGAATGCAATTGGTAAATTTGACGACAGCCTGGATTATACGGCAAGGTGCCGGAAACAGTTGACCACATCATATTCAACTGGGAGACGCTGGCCCGCAGAAGAAATGGCATCTACGGGTAAACACGAACAGTCCCGGAATTCATCAGTACTTGCCCAACCACGTACCTGTATCACCTGATTAGGGGTACAGGGGTACTGGAGTGGGCAGAGTCGAAGCATGACAGGGAGAGCACAATAAGCCCAGGAGGCTGCAGTGCCCAGTTTTCAACAGACGAGCCTGAGAAAGAAAAAAAAAATATCAAAGAATGCATAATATAGATCTATTCAGTTTACGTTGAATATTTACCGGGGGGTAAATAGCCCAATCCAGACTTCAATAACATAGTGTACGTCTCCCTCCAGCTCTTGGAAGTCTCTCTGATTGCCCTAAGAGCATAGGAAAGCTTGTCGTTTTTTTCCCTATTATCTTAATCCGAATCCGATTATCCACCAAGATTTGCATAGATTAACCGTGCCGTACCAGTCTATTTGAATAGAAATCGTTATCTTTCCAAATACAACATACATCCATCAAAATAAAATTGATTTGATAAAATAAGAAAAACTGTATAAAAAGGCTGAGGGCGTTTACAATTGTTAGTAGTGAAGGAGTAGATACGTCGTCATGAGATGTGAGTATAATTACATCAGTTCATTTGAATAATGTTCCATCTATATTATTGGCGAATGTGATTTTGAGCTGTTAGTGTAGGCAAACTAGACGAAAATCGACCTAAAGTTGAAAAAGTTTACCGAATAAATGGATTTTCAGGAAATTTTGTGGATTCTGTTCGTTTTGATGTCGAGATAAAACTACAAAAAAAATGGCCTCTATTGCCCCATAATTGTTATAAACAATATTTTGTTGCTAATTTATTAATTGAGGTAAATTAAGAAAACAAAATGTATTTCTAGATAACTTGTCGAAAAATAACAACTTTTTACGCTTGTAAAATTTTCGAGAAAATGCGCGTTTTTTGAGATATAGCGGTTCGAATTTCTCCATTAAGGGGTGAGGGGTTATAATGAGTGACGAGAAAAAGTCGAGAAAATTTCTGGTGAATGTATTATTAAAATATAAGACTTTTTTCCTTTATGACTTTTTCCTAAAGTGCACCCTGTTCCAATTTTTTCGGAAAAACACAAAAAGCCCTTATCGGAAAATACAATATCTCGCAAATAGTCCAGTAATTCTAGGGAAAAGTGACCCTATTCTTGTTTCCGGGTAGAATCGAACCATTTTCCTAATTTCATAATTAAAATGGTTTTAGAGTAAGCAGGGTTCGAACTAGCTATGTTTATATCCCAGTTTGCGTGCTTCATGCGCTAACCATTGAGCTACTGTTACCAAATCAAAATATTTAAATAAGTAGTAACATAATTGTTAATTATAAATTAAACACTGCTTTTAGATGAATCAGTCTATATATTATAAATACTCTACATATGTTTCGGCTTATTAGGCCTTTATCAAGAGTATTACATAGTGAATACAGTATTCACTATGTAATATTCTTGATAAAGGCCTAATAAACCGAAACATATGTAGAGCATTTATAATATATAGATTGATTCATCTAAAAGCAATGTTTAATTTATAATTAACAATAATTTTCAAGATGTTTCACAAGGTACCTACCACAAGTTCAGTTCAGTGTATTAAAGTAACATAATTGACCATAAACTCCAAGGTCACTGTTTTAACACCATTAACGTCGATGTGATGAATACGTTACCTTTATATTTATTCCTTTTTATCGATCCATAAGTATTAACTATCATTTTCTTAATCTCTTTTTGAGGAAGTTCAAAAACTTTTCCATAATACCTTTGTCACTAGCTATTTATTTATTCGATATCCCAGTATATTTACCAAATATACTTATTCAAACGTATTTATTACACATGATATTGTCTTTTTTTTTCTATTTTCAAATACTTGTTACTTCTGCGTATTTCTTCATTTACAGTTGATGAAACGGAGATATTGATATAATTGTATAAAATTCCAAAAGTGAAAAATCTTTTTCCTTCTTCAATTCTTTGGGACTTCCTGCCACATGTATGTTTTCTTTTTAAGCGGTGCTAGGGGAATTTATAAAATATATCACAATTAACCAGTATGTTACTGGTAAATAACCTCTACGCCTGTGACTTTTACGTCAAAGGATCAGTTAGAGGCTGGTTTTTTTAAATAAACAAACATAAATAAGTATAAACACAAATAAGTATAAAAACTTGAAATTAAATATTTCGCCGACGTTTCAGAAATCTAATCTGTTTCCTTTTTCAAGGCTTTTGTGAAAAATCTTTTTTGCTGTGTATGACAAATACACAGCTCTAAGAATGTTTGTGATATTCATTATCCATAGATACTTACTATTTACATAGAACTGTTGATATAGTTAACAGTTTTTTAGTTTTTATACAATGTTAAGTTTGTGAAGTTCTTCTTTTAACATTGCGAAACGTCGGCGAAATATTTAATTTCAAGTTTTTATATTTATTTGTGTTGTTTATTTAAAAAACCAGCCTCTAACTGATCCTTTGACGTAAACGTCACAGGCGTGGAGGTTACTTACCAGTATCATACTGGTTAATTGTGATATATTCTGTAGATTCCCCTAGCACTGCTTAAAAAGAAAACATACATGTGGCAGGAAGTCCCAAAGAATTGAAGAAGGAAAAAGAAAATTAAGATAATGCCACAAATAACATTTAGACAAAAGTGAACATTCCTTAACAGTGATAAAATGGACGTTTATTGGTCATACTTTATCTCTTTCGAGAAATAAATTTGGATTTTCCTCCTTTCACTTTCACTCAACTGGTATACAGTTAGTACATCCTAGAAATGATTATCATTAGACGACAAATTTCATTGAGTTAAAATGCCCTGTTATTACTTTATCTCCAAAATTTGATAGTTCTTAAATAGTCATGCAAAACTTTGAATGGATGTTGCAGAATATCCTGTGTTGTACGTCATGGTCAAAAAAACTTTCATTTTTAACACGATTTTATTAGCTTCATCTGTATCTATCAATCTATCAATGTAACGGAATCTTTCAACAAAATTTTAACCTACTTCTAATTGTGGCATTATCATGAAATTTGACAATTGTGTGTAGCTCCGATGACAATACTCAATTTTATAATATGTTCAAAATGGCCGCCGCCCCAAGAAGGCGGATTATCATTTTCTTTACAACCCCCTTGATATGGGTATCAAAGGAAAGGGCTTGACAAGTAGAAAATAAATATGTAATCAAAACTTAAAAATTCAAAATGGCGGATAGGTTTTATCAATTATCGTCGGATTCGACTGACAATCGGTATCTGTGGGGTATCGAGGTTCCAAATTAGAATTATCTGGTCCAAATTTTTAAGACTAAAAAATACAAAATAAATAATAGTTTAAAAAAACGAACAAAACACGCTTTAATGACAAACCGAAGTAAAAAGTAAAAAATAATGCAATACATATACAATACAATACAAAAAAGCGTGGGGTGCTTGATATCAACTGGTATAAATATTTCATAGTGATAAGCACCCCACGCTTTTTTGTATTATATTGTATTATTGTATTGTATTATTTTTTTCTTTTTAGTTCCGTTTGCTATTAAAGCGTATTTTTTTAACTATTATTTTTCTAACGAAACCTGCATCTTAATTGATCTAGAAATGATATGGCGAGTGGAAACGACTAAGTGTAAGATTGGTAGTTATCCTACATTAATTAATTACTGCTCTCTTTAAAATTCGCGGAAAATAACATATGCGTGATACACGTGAATTTGCATAGTCACCAGTTTTAGAATACGAGACAAGTGAGTGTGCACTTCTACATCTACGTCCTTACATTCTACAATGAGTACATAACCATGTATTTTTAATAGTAATTAATTTTTCCATCAAATATCCCATTTCCTAATAAAAAATTAAGTTCGCCTAATAAATCTTACTTAACCATTGTGTATGTTTTTTTTTCAGATATAATAGCGGTTACTCTATTAGCAACTTTGGCATGTAAGTATAGTTCTTTGATTTTGTGTTAAATGGTGGAAATTAACTGATCGACGTGAGTTAAGAATATAATGTTTCTTCGGAGAAAATTTCACAAAAAAAAGGTATGAATTGTAAACTATTACAACAAAACGAAAATTGTAATTGTAGACCTAGCGAATGGAAAGTACCTAGAACATTATAAGGATACGTGACTGCGAGGCGATGAATCTCAAATCGTCTAGCAATACTGTGAATAAAAAGACTATATTATTGTAATGGAAAATATTCATTGCTGGCAATATATGAACTCGTGTCCGTTTTGAACTTCTTTAGTAAGTTTCCATGACAATTTTGTCTAATTTTTTTATCGCGAGTATGTCCACTGTCCAAGCATATGAAGATAAACCCAATTAAGCCATTGGGTTACAGCTCGAAAGTAGGCGACAGTCTGATATGAATTAATTATTTCAATCTCATTCAAAGTGTGATTGCTTGATTACGAAACAGATTTAATGAGAGCACGAGCGTAACCATAGGAAAAGATCAAGAGAAGAAATACCACGATCTCAATTCAACTTGTGTGCATGTTTTTTATGCTTGTTCAATCATTGCGCTGGAATCAGTTAAGCGATTTGTATCTTTTGCAAACTATAGAGTATGACTCGGCTATAGTCCTATATTGATTTTATCAAGGTATACTTATCTTGTACAATGTGAGCAAAAGTCGGAAAAGACATTGACCTATTCGAGAATTTGGTGAATGTATCATTAACTTGTGTCAGTATTGAATTAGAATGGATATGTGCTAACCTACGTCATAGTATGCAGAGCTGGGTATGAATACTAAAAAAGTATTTAAATACAGAATACTGAATACTTATAGATACAAGTATTCTAAATACTGCAGCATTCAGAATACTTTAGACTAAAAGTACTTGAATACCAGTATTCACGGTATTCATAATGACATGAATACCATGAATACTTAATGAAGCAGTAAAATTCTTACTTAAAAGAATTAGACATTTTTAATTGAGTTATTTATTAACATTAACCCATCAAGGATGGAGTTTCCATTTTTGTAAAAAAAGACTGTTTCATGTATAAATTCTTTCTAATTTTGAAAGATATTACATTTAAATAAGCAAAAATTCAATATTTTTTTATAAAAATCCATGTTGTCATGTGGTAACGCTAGAACTCAAAAAGAACAGGTTTAGAACTCTACTGCCAAATGGCTTAATAAATATATATCACCCATAATTTAAGCATTTTTAATGAAAATATTGAAATTTTTTTATAAAACATTACAAATTAGTATGGAATTCCAAACTACAGTTCAAACAGAGTCCCACATCACATTTCATATACATACTTCTCATAATAGACGCAGTTTTCGCCGGCGATTCTTTTTTTTTTTTTCTTATCTGGTATAGAGATCAAATAGTGTCCTATATTGTCGTGCCTAATTTCATTAGAAACTCGGCTCCATAACTTACTTGATACGCTCATTGATGGCCTACCCCCCATACTACGTGGGTTTCTAAATCTTCTCAAGTATGTTTGACGATTTCCCGTCTAAATTCTAACTGGGTCAATTTATTTCTTGCCTTTTTATGTAGAACCCAAGCATTTTGGATGGTGGCATCTACTAGCCATGTAAACAGAACCACCATCATTTTTTTGATCGTAGGGCGATTTTGTAGCAGGAAATGTTCAATCCACTATATGGATGTGGAAGTAAAAATACAGGGTTATAAGTTTTAACATTCCTTTTTAGCGAAATTAACATTTTGTAACCCCTCATCGTTTTTAACCTGTACCCTTCAAATAGTAGATACTTTCTTTTTCGAAAGTTGTTATTTATAGCTTTTAGGGTTATGATGCAATATTCAATTTTCACATATTTTTAAATCATCATTATTTCAAAAATTAAATTGGATTACATCTGCATCTTTACTGGTGCACCACACCAATTTCCACCATTATGAACAACCAGAAATAATACGTCATAATGTCACACCACATTTTTTGATTAACCTAACTTAAGAATGAGAATGACAACAAACAATTAAACAAAGCACACAAATGAAATCAAGGAACAGGAAAGCACAGCACGGTTTGACTACAACACGACTACTTACTACACATAAGGGAAGTGAAGTCAATTGTTTGATAAAACTTTGTTATGGCTGCTGCTTGTTCCTAGAATTTATCAATACCACTTAGTAAAAAAAAGTCAGATATTTGTGAGGAGAATAATATTACAAATAATTATGAATACTCTAAGTTTCGTGAATACTGAGTATTCTTGAATACTGCTGGTATTCATAAATGTTACATTTAAGTATTGAATAATGAATAATATTCATTGTGATGAATACTGATTACTTAGGCAGTGAAAAATACAGAGTATTCAATACTGAATACCGAATACCAAAATAGTATTTTGAATAGTATTCTGAATACTCAGTATTTGATACCCAGCTCTGATAGTATGATGGCTGGGTTTCATATATGTTTGACAGAATACTGTTAAAAACCAACATTCATTATCACCAGTCACTTTTCGTGGGCCCTAACTTCCTCCAGGCGCTTTAAAGCTCGAGAAAAGTCCAACCTAACCTAACATAATAAATTTTTTGTTTTGTTTCGTTTCAAACTGTGGAATCATATCTACTACCATATATGTAAAAAACGAAGAGAACAAAAAATTTATCGGTTTTCACGAGATTTAAAGCGTCTGGCGGAAGTTAGGGCCCACGGTAAGTGTCTGGCAATAATGACTGTTGGTTTTTAACAGTATTCTGTCAAACATGTATGAAAACCAGCCATCATACTATGACGTAGGTTGATAAGGTTTTTATGTACCTCTTTTACTTGTTAGCTGTAAAAGGGCCCCGCTTTCAAGCTAGCAGGTATGTGTACGTTTTTTAACCACATATCACATTATTTTTTGTCAAAATATAAGCCTTGCTAAAATGACGTAGGTCTGGGGGCATTGGGACCTTGGTCTATTAGTCTAAAAGTAAACAAATGACAAAATGGAACATATTTTGAATCGACCTCAATATCGATATAGATAATAAGGGTCAAGGGTGAGATTTGTTCATTATTTTTAAGTTTCGTTCATTCAAACATTGTTCTATTTTCTTCAACCTTTTTTTGGGAACGAATATGTTATTCCAATTGAGTGGAATGTAGAATGAACGGTGGAATTTATGTAAGAGGCACTATGAGGAACATTGTGAATGGTTACTGTTGAAGTTTAAAATCTAATTTCAGTTTCCTGAATGATAGTGAGGGCTGACTTTGGGGGGGGGGGGGCGGAGCGGGCAGCAAAATTCTAGGAGCGGCAAATTCTTCAAATCCACAGTTACCAAAAAGTATAAAAAACGTTGTCCGAAAATAACCAACAGGATATCACTGTTCTGTATAAATACTGTCGCGTGCTTACAACCGTAGCAAACACTCCCGACGCCCCCACGTTTTGATAACAACTGTCACCTGTTTACAACTCCTAGTAAACTTTTCAAAAGTAATTGTACGACAATAACAATGGCAATTTCTTGAAACTTGTTCAGCCTGCAAAATTTGACTCAATAATGGAAGAATATGTAAGTCGTGTAATACAAAATCAAGTTAGAACCTCTCATTATTTAGGAAAAAATATTCAAAATGAGATAATCGATCTTGTATCAAGAAAAATTAAATTGCATATAATTTCTCAGGTGAAGGAAACTAACTACTATAGTATGATACCTATTAGATTGTACACCCAACGTCATAGAAAGACTGAGCAGATTACAAAGATTATAAGATATGTTTCTGTGAATTACATAGACGGTGTAGTTGACGTGGATATTTTGGAAGGTTTTTTAGGATATGTTCCCATTGAAAAAGCAACTGGTTTGCAATTATCAGATTTACAGCAATTGGAAGAAATGGAAATCCCACTTGAATCCATGCGAGGACAAGGATACGATAACGGCTCAAACATGAAGGGTTTGCGTGAAGGAATGCAAAATAGAATACGCAATTTTAATTCTCGAGCCATCTGTGTGCCTTGTAGCAGCCACTCATTAAATTTGGTTGTTAATGATATGGCATCAGCTTCTTTAGAAACCACCCTTTTTTTGGTATTATTCAAAAAACATATGTTTTCTTTGCTACCTCGACACAAAGATGGGTTGTTCTATTGAGGTACATTACTAGCCTTGCTTTAAAACCATTCAGTACAACTGGATGGGAGAGCCGAGTAGATGCAGTTAAGCCTTTTAGATATCAAATAGGAAATATCTGCGATGCTTTAGTGAATATATTCGAAGACCAGAATATTGATGTAGCAGTTAGGGATGAAGCGTCTGGTTTGTTAAAAGAGATAAAAGATTTTAAGTTTTTGTGTTCAATAGTTATTTGGTATGATGTCCTAAATCATATAAATCCAGTTAGCAAATTAATAAACAGGTTAATTTAACAAACGCTATGGACACATTGGACAAATCAGAAACATATTTAGACAATGTTAGTTCTGATGAATCCTTTAACCGCATTTTAGAATTGGTTATTGAAATTGATGCGGACGATTCGTTCCATTCAGTGGCTATAACTCGAACACACCGAGTCAAACGTTAGTTTGATTATGAAAGCCAGGACGAGCCAATAATTGACCCAAAACAAAAATACAAAATAGATTTCTTTTATAATACTGTGGATGCCTCTCGAAATTCATTTAGAAGAACGGTTTTTGCAATTAAAGGAGCACAGTGATCACCTCTATTTTTTTATACCATATTCATAAAGTGCAACCAACGCCCTCAGTTCAATTATTGGAATATTGCAAAAATTTCTAATATGTTCTAACCCAGAATGATTCATTTGATAGTAATGCTACCGAGCTAGTAGATGAACTCGCTGTATTATGTATGTTAGTGGAACCCAATCATTCACCTAGTGATGTGCTAAAATTAGCTAGTGAAATGGACATTGCACCAAATATTGTTGTGGTACTTAGAATATTATTAACATTGCCAATCACAGTTGCAAGTGGTGAACGGAGTTTCTCGAAACTCAAGCTAATTAAAACATACTTACGCTCATCTACGGCTAGAAAAGATTGAGTGGGTTAGCGGTGATTGATAATGAGCATGAAATCGGTGCAAAATTGAATATGGATGATTTAATAAGAGATTTCGTAGAAATAAAAGCTAGGAAACAATTGTTTCACTAATATAGTAATAGTAATGTTAACATTATATAAATAATTTATTATTATTAGTTTTTTTGTATATAAAGTAGGTTATATACATAGATTCTGTTTCTTATATGTGATTTTATTTCTTGTCTAATTTCTGTTGTGTGGTATTTTTTTAAGTTTCAATACTGTTAATTTTTTCAATTATTTTATTTTATCCTTTTAAATACAGTAATCATATAAACAGCCAATTGTTTATAAATTTCAGGACACTTTGGGTCAAGAGAGGATAAATTATGGTTTTTACTATGCCTTAATTTGACCGTCTCGTTGGAAATCGAATTTTCCTTTTTGTATCAACAATTCTGTAGTCAAATAATGTCCTGTTAATAACAATGTTTCAAAGGTATAGGCTTACCAAACATTTCTTCCAAAATTCGATGTTTTCCTAATCTGTTCTTAACTTACTTCTTTGAGTTTATATAAAATATAGAATTTCTATTCCATATCTACATTATTGTTTTAATTAGATGCCGAAGAAAAATGGCAACCAAGCGAATTTTGCCCATTCCCTTCCAATGATCAGCTCCGCAGCCAATTTGAAGGAGATTGTTCTAAATACTGGGAATGTTACCAAGGAGCAAGATATGTTATGTCATGCGGGGCAGGACTAGAATTTAACGAAGATACGCATAGGTGTGATACTCCAGAGGTAGCCAAATGTGACAAAGGTAATTTTTTGTGTTTGTGTGCGTTTAGTATCAAATTGAATTTAGGCTCAATAACCGCAAATAATCAGCTAATACGCATTATATGTAACATCTCCGTGTAAAACACATTATGTAAAAAACTTAAGGCTCATAACTAAGAGCAAGAGCTACTTAGTAAATATAAAAACGTGAATTTATAAAATACATAAAATATATTGTATATATGCAAAAAATACGTCTCAATTTAAAATTTACATTTTCGAACTACTTTACAAAATGGTTATTGCTTCTAAAGGAATTGGTCATTTTGACAATCGATTTGATTTCCTGGTATATGTAGTCATAGACTACATACAAGGTGTTCTGACTGTATCTCGGGAGATTATAGTTTAGATTAAAATAATATTATAAGTACCTATTTTTTCCTACAGTGCCACCCTTTGAAGCTGTTCTTCCTTAAAAGTTAAATTTTGAAAAGGGTTTTAGCTGATAGCTTGGAAAGTACTCTATCTATTGTAATAAAACTTGGACAATATAAATAGTAATCTTGGATTTGGGAGTATGAAACTTTTCGCATCTCGTCTAGAAAGCCAGAGGTGGAATACCCTTAATGATTTTTACCCCCAAACTTTGACATAAATTAATTATTAGAACGTGTGAAAATACAATTAGTCTAGTGCAATTAGGTTTTTACCTGGTAGACTAGTTGTAATGAATGGATTATCATGATTTTTTTTTTGCATCAAGTTTTTAATACTAGGTACAAAAAAGTTTACCATTTAAAAATTGCCGCTTTTTACCTGGGAATGGTTCCCACCGCCTCTAGAGGAGTAAAATAGTAAGCACCGAATCTGATATAGAATCATATTGTAAGAGAAAAAGGTGGTTTACAATTTTTCATGAAAATTTATATTTTCCAAGTTAGAACGATTTGAAGATTACTATTTTAGCTTTAAAAATTGGTATCTTGAGACTGTTTTTCGTAAATAACTCAAAAGTCTTAAATTTATGAAAAAAGTGGTATGGTACAAAAAATAAGATTATGAAATTTAAGTACATTATTTTTTGTTTATTTCTGTGCGATGAATAATATGGCGCTCGAACCTTTATCAGTCGGGATCATTGAGTAAGAAGGTAGGGAGATGACATCCTATACAAATTTCCTATACAGATACGGCATCAGTGGACGTGGCTAAATGTAGTGACAATATGGTGATTTTGCCAGACCCGGACTAATTAAAATAATAAGAACTTTGTACCCCGACGAGATGGTCTATCTGGATAACGTAAATAAATGTTCAAGTTAATAAATGCAAGAGTTTTAACAGTTTTTATTTACTTTGATATATAAAATGTGCAATGTTATCCTAAAATAAACCGTTTGTTTCTATTCTACGAAATATATAATCTGAGTATATTAAAAATATTTAATTGGCTTTTTTTTAATACGGCTCTGTTTGTTGTTTACAGTACCTATGATACAGTTATTCTCGTTAATTTCTTCTTGTCAACATCATCTCTAGAAGAACAACTTCTTTTAGCACACGACACCATAGTCCTTTTAATGTTTATTGTCTAAAATTTAACAGACTATCATTAAAAATCACAATAAATCGCAGGGAAAACAAACTGTCACTATTAGATGGAAAAGTAGTAACAAGATGGCGAAATGATGCCGTTTTTGATCACGTCACAGCTTCTCCCTACCTTCTAACTCAATGGTCGGGATACAATGTTTTAACCTGAAATATGTCAGAAACAGTTAGTATTATGTTATAAATACATATAATAGAAATCGAAGGCCTTGAAGTACTCTTTTATAGGATTTCTTTACATCCGTACAGCTTGGAAGGTAACAACATTACGTGCAAAACGATGAGTGCTTTGTAACTTTTTTTTTAAGAAAAAAATTAGGATTTTCCTGCTGCCACTGGTCATATAATGGAAATTCAAAGAATCTGTATCAGTTTTTATTAATACATTACAATATGTCATTTTTAAAAATATACCTAATTTAATGTGAGAAAAAATTTACGATTTTGCTGAAAAAAATATTTTTTTATATATATCACTAAAACAATTGCATTAAAGGAAAATATGACAATATAGAAAATAAAGTTCAACATGCGATATATTAATTTGTTTTTTAAAATATTTGTAGAATTAATAGTTTCGGAAATATGACATTACAAATGTGAGGCTTGAACTTTCAGAGGCAATGAAATACAAACTTTGATAAATTGAAGTTCAGAAAATTAGAACATGTAGGTAATACTAAATGTTAATAAAAACTGGTACAGATTTTTGACATTTCTATTCTATGGCCAATGACAGCAGGAAAGTCCATTTTTTTATTATTATTTTTTTTTTAATTACAAATCACTCATTGTCTTGCACATAACAGTTATTTTTCAAGCTGTATGGATGGAAAATAAATCATATCAAAGGATACTTCAAGCTCTTTAATTTCTTAGATGTATTTTTAACACCACACTGATTGTTTCTGACATATCTGAGATTTAAACATTATATCTCGAGTGATAAACATTCGGGAGCCATTTTTAAACTATCATATTTTTAGAACTATTCATCGTACAGAAATAAACAAAATCATAATCTTATTTTTTGTACCACACCACTATTTCCATAAATGTAAGGCTTTTGAGTTTTTTACGAAGAACGGTCTCAAGGTGCCAATTTTACTTCCACATCCACGTAGTGGACTGGAAGTATAGCAATCTTAAAAAAATATATTTTTTTTGAAATAGGTTTAGAATGCTATGAAACGTCGAGATTCTAAATTTGAGCGAAGAAAAAATTCTGTCTGTCTGTCGGTCTGTAAATCTGTCTGTCTCTAACTAAAGTATTGTATAAGTATATCAAGATGGTAAGAGTACAGAAATGTGGGATTTGGTGTATATACTAGAAACCAAGTCCTCAGATTTCTTTTTAATATTTTTTAAACACCACCATCGCCACTCCATTATTAACGGGTTTGATACCATAAAATTGAGTTATTTACTTGAAAGTTAGTACACGTATGTATTGCAATGACATCTGGTTGAGATGATTCCATTGAACGGGTGGGACCTGGTAGGTTGTGAATAGGGGAAAATAAGTAGGGTAAACTAAAAACTTAATTTTTAACGTATATGGTAGAAACCAACGCCTCAAACTTTTCTATGATATCTGCTCCAAATATTAAAATTCTATGACCAATAATTTCCACATGCTAGAGTTTAAAATCTAGTCAAGATGTTTCCGTTAAAGTGACTTGGATGAAAAATCTGGATGTGGAAGTAGTGATTCTTTAGGCAGCGGTTTTTTAAGCTTTAAAGCTTTCAATAATTATAAAAATATCCATAACAAAAAATATTATCTGAGATTTTCCTTCAGTAACTGTTAGTCGAGCGATTATACATAACAAAACCACAAAAATCAGTTCTGGGGGTACCGCGCAATCCCCCCAATACACCACCCCTTCGGTGAAAGAAGCCGTATTGTACTGATAACTCGTTAACTGTTGAAGATATAAAAAAATTGCTCATCATAAAAAAGAAAGCTTGACTAATTGCCTAAAAAGGGTCCCCTTGTATTTCTTGTATATGCCATGGTTTTCGAGAAAATCGATGTTGAAAAAAATGCGAAATTTGCATTTTTAATGCGTACGAATTTTCGTTTACTTGAAATTTTTTTCGCGCGGCCTATAGAAAAAATTGAATTGCTCGAAAACCAAACATTCTAGGAAGAAAAATCAAAATGGGTTTTAAAGAGGATATAAAATACTCTCTTGTGTTGCCATTTTTGATGGCTATTGATATTTATTAGTATATAAAAATAACAATATAATGTAGTTATCTCTTGAATTTTGTGCATCTAACTATTCACAGGCCCATAAAAAATAACTGACTTTAATATAAGTTGTAAATGCATTGTCTTTTAGTTCAAGGTAGTACTTCAATGCAGAAAAAGTTAGGAATAAAAATATTCACATTTACAAATTTACCACAATGTTGAAATTAGCCAAATAAAATCCAAAAAAGGCTGCATATACAATTTTTTGTTGATATTTTTATTATGCAATTTTTTAACTATTAAATGATTAGAAACAATAGTTATATGATATATGAACTTAATTTTTGAGCTTAATTTTCAAGATATTTGGGTCCTTTTTTTACTATTAGGAAACAATTAAAGACTGGCCAAAATTTGGCTAATTTGGTAAATTTGTAAATGACAATATTTATAAATTTTTCCGCATTGAAGTACTACCTTGAACTAAAGGACAATGCATTTATAATTTATATTAAAGTCGGTTATTATACAGAAAGAATCAATAGATAACTATATTATATTGTTATTTTTATATACTGATAAATATCAACAGCCATCAAAAATGACAACACAACAGAGTATTTTTATCCCCTTTAAAACCCATTTGGATTTTTCTACCTAGCTTGTCTGGTTCTCGAGCAACTCAATTTTTTTTATAGGCCGCGCGCAAATCATTTCAAATAAACGAAAATTTGCGCACATTAAAAATAAAAATTTTGCAATTCAATATAGATTTTCTGGAAAACCATGGCATATACAAGAAAATTAAAAGAGGACTTTTTTTTAGGCAATTAGTCAAGCTTTCTTTTTTATAATGAGCAAATTTTTATATCTTCAACAGTTAACGAGTTATCAGTAAAATAAGGCATTTTTCACCTAATGAGTGGTTTTTGGGGGGGTTGCGCGGCACCTTCAGAACTGATTTTTGTGGTATTGTGATGTTTCATCCTCCCATTAACAGTTACTGAAAGAAAATCTCACGTAACATTTTTTTGCAAGCTTCTGGTGTATTTTTTACTTTACCGACTGGACTAAATGAAAAAAAAAAACAAATAAAATTCGCGAAATGTCAAAAAATACTATTTTTCGTTCACTTCTGTCAATTCGAATTTTCGATTTCGCCCATGCAATTAACGATGCCGTGAAAATGCCAATTTCGATCTTTCGATATCGACTTAGGAAGCCTTCCCCCTGATGTATTTATTTAGTTATGAACATTGAAAAATTTCATGTTTTGCTTTTTCCGACGAGACTAATTGAAATTCCAAGTCCACCCCGACCTGACATCGCGTTAAGCGACGACATTCACAGCGAATTTCTCGGTTCGAATTCTATACGGGTGTACATTTTTTAATTGGTTTTGAACTTTTTGGCTGATATTTCCTGTCCTAAAATTCCATCGCATTAATTTATTTATTTCTACAATTAAGTACTATAACTACACAAAACTTCAGAGCTGTATTGAAAGATTTTATTTTAATTAAAAATTAGCCCGTTTGATCATCCACCCACGCTTCCTTCCGCGGGATGGACTTCTGGCTGAAGACCTATGTACTTTTCAGCTAGTAAGGAGGGTTTTTACATAACAATTTTCACTGTGTCTTATCATTTTTAATTTCCGTAGCCAGCTCTCCATCCATACGTACAATTGCAGTACTAACAAATGGTAATCAATGAGTGAATACTACATTTTATATTTTTGACGACACAAAATAATGAAAGGTTGAAAATCCTAGAAAAATGTGTAGACATATAATTAAGCAAAATTGGGTATTGTGCTAAAAGTTGAAGGACGAGAATATTAATATTATTGTTATTCAAAGTATATCAATATTATTGTTATTCATAAGCATCTTAATCCAGCTATATTGTATAATCCTACTTGTATCAACTAGTAATCAATAACACTTTATTGAGGATTAACAAAAGGATTTTAATAATTCCTTTTCTTCAATCATTTATTTATCTTTTATTTTTCATAAGTCCAGACAAGTGTTAGTAAATTCGTCAGCAATATTGATGTATAATGTGCTTATAAACACAATCCAAGTGTGCACTTTTTAAGGTGATGGATTCCAAAGAAATCCCTAACTTCTCTAGACCTGTCGTCCTAGTACTTTTCTTATTCACCTTTTTAAAGAATTTGAATTACAGAGATCGTTTTTAACCTATGTTTGTACACTGATTTATCTGGGAGAGCTCAAACGATTTCTACGAAGTCAATTGCAAACTATGTATGACTCGACGGTGGTTCCATATTCTTTTCATCAAGTTATGTCTTCTAAGTATAAGGAGGGCAAGCATTGGAAAAAAGTGTTTTCTATTTGACAATATTCGAAATTATGGCGAAGGCGTGGGTTGGAATAGTTGATACCGAATCTAATATCAAAAGTTAAAGACTCAAAGTTGTGAATCCAGTTGCCATAACTGCATGACTTGTAGATTTACATGACATTGGGCCAAATTTTTTTTTAATAAATTGATCTACTGAGACATATTCTTTATAGGATTTTGCAAACAGCATGTCGGATACCACGGGGGTACGTTTAGGGTTAGACCACTTGGATACGTTAGCAAGTACGACACTGGTATTTCACTTAATACAAAATTTAATAACAAAGCCTAATTGTCCACACGAATAATGCAAGTAATCAAAACAGTCTCAACACTATCGGATAAATCTAGTAAAACAAAGGAACTAACGATCCGCTACCCGCTAGCCCGCGATAATCAAATCTTAACTCTTGCATAGGTAATCATAGAATGTCTTTCTGTTCCCCGGGCTAGCCGATCCGTTTCGTTTGCTTAAGATCCCCTAAGCGTGTTCCGTGCCCATATAAGGAAATGCATCGAATCTTAAACTGTTACTGGTTGGGGTAGGTAAGTCAACCACAATGTTCATATTAACAAAAATGATAAACAGTCACAAGTACTAGTGCTGGGTTCCTAAGAATCACAGGCGTACAGAAATTATTTTCGGTTGCGCCGACAAGCAGAAAAAACTGTTTATGAGAACTAAAGAGAAAAACTGAAAAATTATTGATTTACAATATTTCCATTATTTCGATGAAATGAATTCTGGTAATGCTTGCAACTAAAATCCTAAAATGAACTTGTCTTTCTTATTTGGCAATTCTCATTTAACACTAGTTTCCACATAGTCTCCTACGGCTATTCAGAGTAAACCAGTATCCCCATAACCCCCTACGGTCATGAAGATTCAGTTAAATATCCACCACCCCTTCAAGGGAATCATCTCAATCAGATACCACTACAATACATACGTGTACCAAATTTCAAGTGAATATTTCAATTTCATTTTATCAACCCCCAACATAACGGAGTGGAGGAAATGGGGGGTTGAAAATATTATAAAGAAGTGTGAGGCCTTGGCTTCTAGTATTTACACCAAATCCCAAGTTTCTGTACTCTTACCAGCTTGCTTTACTTATTTTCTCCTATTTACCTCTACTTACCCACACTCCTTCAACGAAATTTTTTTCTCCCAAATTTAAAATATCGACGTTCTATGACATTCTACGCCTATTTAAAAAAAAATTTATGAATTTCTTTTACGACTACTTACCTCCACTACGCGGATGTGGATGTTATTGTAATTGCAAAAAATTGAGTGAGAATTTGAGCAAAATAGTAAAAGAACTTGAATTGGATGCAGTAAAGATGCTATTTTAGGGAGTATTAGAACTGTAGAAAGTGAAAAATATAGCTTCAAATAAGTGAAAGAAAAATGCAAAAATTTTATTTAAAGTTAATATTTATGGCTATAGAGCACTGTTTCTATTCTCGATGCTAAATTTTTATATTCCTCATTAAATAAATAATTGATTTTTCAGATGCCATAGTGGTGTACCCGAAGTTTCCACATGACCCATACGACCCAGATTCACCAAGTGGTAAGATTTTAATCTGTAAAGTTAATAATTATTTTTTCATACCATACAGACTTTTCAATACACTTTCAATAATTTCAAGATATGAACTCCCCCGTCAAATAGTGACACCTTTCATGCTTACTAATTAAAAATTCAAGAATCACAGACCTTGTAATTCAGGGAAAAAAATTATCTCCCCAGCAGTAAGGGCAGATAAGGAATATGACAAGAAATCTTATTTAATGAATTATACATGGTGTCTTGATCTTGTCGTCCAAATATCCTTACTCTCTCATAAAGTGGTTTTGTAAACTTAACACATTTGGAACATCTGACGGTTCACTTCCATTTCTTGAGAGTTACTTAACTGATAAAGTTCAACTCGTGTCTTATAATGGATACAAAGCCATTAATGATTTTACTGACTGCGAACAACTTCAAAACAATTTAACTAAGTTATAGGCTTGTTTATTGGAAAGTGCAATATCATGAATTATACAACCAAAGAGTCCTCAATTATATATAATTTTAGTGTTAATGACGGCATGCTAAACAAACCATCTCCGTTCAAGGGCGTAGGTGTAATCTTTGATAATAAATTGACCTTCACCAATCATATTGATGCTGTAATTTCGCATGCACACAGAATATTAAGTTTCATCTTGCAAAACAGCCATGACTTTAATGATGCGAAACCCTTAACGATGAATTATTTTGCCTTCTCCATATCTAAGCTGGAGTATGCTTCACTTGTCTGACAGTCTGGTTATAGCACTCATAACGATAAATAGGAAAACGTTCAGCGTCGCTTCCTGAAATATTTAATTTTGAAAACTTAGGGTACATATCCACCAATCCGGTTCTTCCAAATCAATTACTTGAAATTTTTTTATTTTATTAGTCCTTTGCTTTGCATTTTTTAGGTAAAATTATGAATAATAGATTGTAGTGAAATATTAAATCAACTGAACTTTCATGCCCCAGGCTTCATCTCTACCTCATCATTCTCATATATTGTTTTTATCCACTCCTAGATCTAACGTGTTAAAGTTTTCTCCTCTGTCTAATATTTGTACCAGTTATGAAACTGCAGTGAAGTGAATATATTTTCCTAGCAGCCGAAAATTTTTCTTACTGTCTAAACGCCTTTATAATTTCTACTTGTACTTCTTATTTAGGTTAGGTTGGGTTAACTTAGTTTAGATTTTCATCCTATAAATGGTTTTGTACTGCTGGATGACCTACGATTAAATAAATAAATCAATCAATAAACATTAACCGAGTTATGGTGATTTAAAGTTTCGGCATTTTCGGCGTCCCTTCCAGACACTTGATTTTCAAGTGCGTTTGTTACGATTTTGACGAGAATGGTGAATTCTATGTAAGAGGTGCCTAGAATAAAGTTGAAGGCTTTTTCAATTTCCTTTCATCTGGTAAATCTGAGAATATTACACCGCAAATTCATAACACAAAGGAAGATTAGTTATTTTTTTAAATATTTCGAACTGTGCCAATTTATCAACAGAAACCTTGGTACCTCTAGATACCTCATGCAAGTTGAAAGCTCTTTCTAAAGGCTATTCTTAGGTGTTATAGCTTACAGGATGTTTCATTTGAGAGAAGTGAGAAAAATTACCCATACAAGTATAAAATAGAAATCAAGATTTAGCATCTAGAACTCACCGAATTCAGAATTAGTAAGTCAGAGAAATTATATACAGGCATTTAAGAAAAAATCATTTTGAAGAATATTAAATGTACTCTCACTTAAACAATGTTTTACATGTTTTGTACTAACTTCCGTCTTTAACAACCAGGGGCTGGGTGTCCCTGACTTTGGTTATAAAGATACCATTAATGTATAATTGTTAAAATGTCATATTTTTGGAGGTAAATTTTGTGTTAAAATCTGTATAATTAAGTGCAAATGCAAGTTCTTGGAACTGTAAAAGCTCTATAACAATAGAAACAAATGAATAAATATATTACCAGAAGAGACTAGTAATTATTCAAACTTTTATAAAATACTTATCACAGATAAGTTTAAAACATATCTCCTTCTTACACAATTATAAAAAATTATGATAACAGTTGTACTGTACATAATGGGCATATTTTCTTTCTTAAAATTGTATAAGAAGGTGATATGTTTTAAACTTATCTGTGATGAGTATTTTGTAAAAATTTGAATAATTACTAGTGTTTTCTGGTAATATATTTAGTCATTTGTTTCTATTATTTAAAATCTGTATTTATAAATCGTATAAAATATTTTTTGTCTCATCCAGAAAAATGGCAGCCCGACTTACTTTGCCCATTCCCCTCAAACGATTTGTACCGCACCAAATACCAAGGGGACTGTTCCAAGTACTGGGAGTGTTATCAAGGAGCAAGGTACTCGATGACTTGTGCACAAGGATTGGAATATAATGCTGTAGAACACCGATGTGATGTTCCTGAAGTTGCTCTCTGCAATAAAGGTAATTTTGTCAATGTACACATAGAAATAATTTCCAGCAGGCAATGACCAACATTTTGTGAATCTATATTTTCAAAGTTTGAACTTTTTTTTTATTTTCATATTTTTTTCCATTTATTTCGTACGCACTAATGCTGAAAGCCGAATCTAAGAGATGTTTACTATTACTTTACTTTTGGTACTCAATTTTAACTAACGGTTGTAAAAGTACTTTATACTGTCCGTGAAAGAGCACAATTTCAAATTTGATTTGAATTATATCAATCCATTTTACATTTTATTTGTACTTAATCTAAGAACAAGTATGAAAGTCCTATACTACTTACAATATTCTCAATGTGGATTAAAATATTAGTTTTGGTCTTAGGTTTATCAAAATCAGATACCCATTGATCGATTACATTTATTTAAGGGATATCTGTTGCTATATTTGTTTAGTTAAATTCAATAATCATCTACTCGATCAAAGTTTAAAGAAATATTTCTCAGGCAGACAAATCGTCAGTAGAACGCGTGATACAGTTAATATACAGGAAGTGACTAACATCTTGTTACTTTAGTAACTGCAGTTAATATAATATTTACACAATTGAAACCTAAATAATAGTAACAAGTCAATATGATCAAAATTAATAAATTATACAGCGTGTCCCAGAATCAAGTTCCCGTAGAAGAACCTGTGATTCCTGTGTTCATATTGGGCCCATATAACCCAACTTACCTTAGTCCAAAAATGCATCCCTGAGGAAGTACATCCTTTTAAAGTGGGGCAGAAAAAAATGTTTCCAAAAATTTCCGAAGATAAAATTTTCGAATTTTGATGGTAACTGTCTCTCTATAAGTACTCTATGTAAACTTGATAACAAATAACTTTTGTTTCTCAAACGCGACAGATCTCCTGTTTCACAAGCACCTGACATACAGAGAAAAAACGATCATCCTTGATTTTTATATATATAATACAAACAATATTACAGCTAAAAGAAAATAAGAAAATACAATTTTGTTCTAATTAAATGTTAAAAAGTAAGTAAGCTGGCTTTGAAAACAATGAAACATTTAGCTTGTCAAACATTTGTTGGTTGATAAGACTGTTTCTTTAAGGCAAGTTGGGTTTGAATTGAACATCAATCACCAAACAGTAAGCCGAATTTTGCACAAATACCACTATAAATATTTTAAGAAACTGATTACGAACGTAGGATGGAATATTGCAATTAGATTTTATATAATAACGTGCAGCCAAACAGTGATTTTTTGGGACTGATTTTATTTTCGGACGAGTCAAGGTTTACAAATTTGGGATTATTTAACCGACAAAATACAAGATATTGATCACAAGAAAATTTAAATTTATTATGGGAAGGTAAGTTTCAAGTGCGGTTCGGTTCGGTTTCAATGTTTGGCTTGGAATAATCGATAGTAGAATCCAATAATATTTGAAAGACCTTTGACTGGTGCCAGATACTTGAAATTTCCGGAAAATAAGATTGAGGGCATTTTAGTTGAGTTACCTTTAGATTTAGGACAGGGAAGGTATTTCCAACAAGATGGCGCTCCTCCCCATAATTCAGAAATTGATTACGTGGAACCGAGATTAGGAGAAAACGTAATTTCGACGAATGGTCCTGTGAAGTGACCTTCAAGGTCACCTGATTTAGCGCCCCTTGATTTCTTTGTTTGGGTTCATTTTTAAAATTTTGTCTATCCAACCGCCGTTACAATCCGTGAAGACCTGGAGCTACGAGTAAGACGAGCAGTTAATAGCATAATGGCCCAGCAATTGGCGAACGTTCCTCGAAAAACAGCTATGCGAGTTCAGAAATGCATTGACGTTAATAGACAACATTTTGAACGACTAGTGTAATGGCTTGTGTTAATTTTTTATATTCCAAAACCACCTTATGTGTAACAGGGTTGTTAGAATTAAATTGTATTTTCTTATTTTCATTTACCTGTAATTTTGTTTGTATTTATCGCACATTTTAATACGACATATGAATATATTCCTTATTAACAGTACTAATAAATGGTACCACGGTATCGATATGGTTCCATTTGAAAAAATTGAGTTTTGCCCCAAAAACAGTTTTGGTGAATTTTATTTGCTCATAAATCACGTAATTTAGTGTCTTTAACGGGATTTCGATTTTTGTAGCATTACACGGGTCATTTAGAATACATCGGAACCGTCATGGCACGCTTAAATGGAAAATTAAATTTATATTGTAAAAAAAGCTGATGTTTGAAATGTCACTTATTTGGCATCGTTCGATTCAGAAAATTATGTAGAATTCAAAAATGCAATAATATATAGGGTGTTCCATTTAAAAATCGGAAGATAGTGTCACTTCCCGCGAAACCGGAAAAGTGAAAAGAAAATCAATTGTATGTCAAAAAGTGCCGCGTAGTATGTATGTAGTATATCCTGAATTTCAAACAATTATCTTCAAAACTAAAGAAGAAAAGGGGGGATACCATGATCCTGTTACACCCGGTATAGTAGCTACTACATGAAAAATGTGAAGGCTATGAACAGTAATCTAGTAGCAATGAGTTGTAAAAATAATCATTGACTCATCTGTTGGTGACAATAAATAGTTAGGAAGCTCCGACTAAGCATACTATTATTAAAGGTGTAATAAGATACTAAAGAACTCCAACAGATGGACGAGATGATTCATAAACACGACGAAAGAACACAGAGAAAAAATAGTAATATTTTATCGAATTTATACGATACATAGGGAAACTCACTTAGTAATAATAAATACTAATAGTCGTAATCCTTTCCAATACAGGGAATGGAGTTAAAACATTGATGTAGTAGATGTAACTTTAACTAAAGTTGCAATCGAACGCTACCATATGCAAATCCCTATTGAACATGATAAGGTGTGTTAAACGTAAAATTTAGAATTCAAATTTGACAAATCGAAAGTTGGCCCCAACCCTTTAAAAATACACTAATGTTTTTATAATCTTTTCAGATGCGCCGGTGGATTATGTGGTCTTTCCACACGATCCTTACAACCCGGACGAACCCTCCAACCCAGATCAACCTAGTGGTAAGTTCTTACATACTTTATTTATACCCACCTTTCATATTTTTGCATTGTTATAAGGTACTTGTAGTTGAACTACAGGAGCATATTACTGTTATTATTAATAGGTGAGAGTTCGAATCCAACTCCTGCAAAATTATTAAGTCTTCTTCAAGAAAAGAGTCATTTTTCGTGTATTTGAAACTTGTCACTTCTTTGTGCAAGTTTAGATTTCCTACACATAATGTAAATGATTTAGAAACATTTCGGTTGTCAAATGAAATCATATTTTTCATAATTCACAACATTCTTTAACTCTATGAATTTATTTATAAATTGTTTCGAAAAATGTAGGAGTGGCTTATCACAACTAATATAAATATAATAATCCCTATCTGTTTATTTTAATTTTTTTTTATTATTATATTTTAGCTCCAGACTCCCCAAACTCTGATAACCCAGATAATCAACAGCCAGGTAACATTTTTTCTCTTAACCTTTTCGAGATCAAAAACTATATAATCAATTCAATAGTGTTGTCAGTGTCCCTGTAAGAGACGCTTTATTTCTTCATTATACCCAAAAACTGCAGTAATTACTATTTTTAAATTTCTTAATACTAGTAAAATATAATGCTAGTTGATATTTAGTTTTATTGAAACTTAAACAAAAGACCAATGAGCTATAAATATGTCAAAGTCAGAGAATCTCTTTCCAATTCTTTCTACATATAGTACAGGCAAATTAACAATTTAGGGTAACAAAAATTAATAAAAGGATCATCTCTGGGATTTAAGTAGGTAATAACCTGGAGAATGAGATGATGCATTCTTAGCACTTCCAAGTTTCGGGAAAATTCAAAAAAATTTGGAAAAACTTTTTGATTCTCGGTTTTTTTATCTAGCGGCCAAAATAATGAAAATAGAGAAAGAAGTTCCCAACAAAAGTTGTAGCTCGTCTTTTTCTCTACAAAAAAGGTATTTACAAATTTTTGCCTTAAGCCGCTTAGAAGATAAATCGAAATTTTCCACTTATAGTTTTAAGCCGCTTCGAAATGCGCGAAAAATGAGAATTCTCCAGGGGCTTCGTACGACCGGGCTCATCGATCGATAATTCTTACTATTTAGAGCCCCTAAAAAAAATTAAAACAACATAAAATGTAGAGAAAAGTCTCAGCTTTAATGTGGAACTAATCACAAAATTCATAAAACATTTTATCAAAGATAGAAAGTGTCAGAAGATGGCTTAGTGACTTTGTACAGTTGATCCACAGATTTATTCATATCTTTGCCGGGAGTCGTTAGAATGATAATTCATTTTGCTTGTATATTCTTATATAATGACATATTAATCCAATTAACATTTTATTGCAATTACTTTTGTTGGAAAAATATGCCTTGCGATCAAAGTAGAGGGTATATTTCTCATCGATCAATTACCTCCAAATTTTGAAGTTCAATTCGCTATATCTTAGGTAATAATAATAGCGCAGTCTTAATTTTTGAACTATAAGTACAATACAACATATTATTTCGAATAACATTAGAGTTTTTTAAATGCGCGCAGTACTTTTTGAAATTGTCTACATTATTCATACACGTTCAGAAAATGCACAATTATACAGTAAAACATATACAACTTATTTGTTTCTTAACATTCTTCAACGAAATTTTCACGAAATATAGATTAAAGTGCATGGAATCGAATCCACGCAGTGAAAAAGCACCCATTGTTACGGGAGAAATAGGCAGGACGCATAAAACTCGAAGATGTGAATAAATGAACTGTATAGAGTTTACTAAGCCATCTTTCAACACTTTTTTCTCTATGATAAAAATTTGTATGAATTTTGTGATTAGTTCCACATTAAAGCTGAGGCTTTTGTCTACATTTTACGTTGCTTTAATTTTTTTAGCGGCTCTGAATAGTAATAATTATCGATCGATATGTCCGGTCGTATGAATTGAATAAATTCTCATTTTCCGCGCATTTCGGAGCGGCTCAAAACTATAAGTGGAAAACTGGATTTATATCCTAAACGGCTTAAATAAGGCAAACATTTGTAAAGACCTATTTTGTAGAGAAAGAGACGAGCTACAAATTTTGTTGAAAACTTTTTTCTGTATTTTCATTATTTTAGACGTTAGAGCAAAAAAACCGAAAATCAAAAAGTTTTTCCAAATTTTTTTGAATTTTCCCAGAACTTGGGAGTGCAAAGGATGCATCATTCCATTCTACAGGTTATTAACTGCTTAAATCCCAGAGATGATTCTTTTATTAATTTTTGCGAGGTTTTTACAAGATTTTGCCTTCATTGCCTGTACTAATAATTATTTTAGTAATATCAAAAATTCCGAACATGTTTCAAATATTAAGAGAGCATGATTTTAACGATTAAACTCAATTTTAACTGAAAAACACGGGAAATCTAAGTTCTACTCCAACCATCGCGAACCGATAGTAATAACTTGGTATTAATATTGATTGATTATATTATGAGTTTACATTGTTTCGCCTATATCTGAGAAAACATAGAAAATGGCACAAATATAGATAAAAGCTTTGTCATTTGTTATTATTTCTAAATAAAATACAAATACTTGGTGCTCTTTTTTCGAGGTAAACAACTGCATTTAGAAGACAATCGTGTCATTCCTCTCGCAGAGTTTCAGATTATTTATTCGGTATTTAATTTTCCAGAGCCAGAAGATCCAGGAAATGAGTCGTTGTTAGATCCATTGTGTCCATATCCATCGCAAGAATTAGTTTTCCTCCCGGACCCCACCGACTGTTCTAAATACCTAGAATGCCACGACGGACATAAATACGTTATGAGTTGCCCTACCTCTCTATATTGGAATAGTGTAGCCGGCTACTGTGATTATTTGGAAAATGTCAGGTGCTATCGTAGTAAGTAAAAAGAACATATTATTTGTTTTTCTGAGCTGTGCCAAGCACTGATAGAAAGCGCATGTAGTTACCAAGAACTAAGCACTTTAATTAACGAGTGCTCGCGATTACTACACTTTTAGACAGTAATTTAAAGTCACGAGCACTAAGCACAAGACACTTTGGTCCTAACTCCATTTAAATCTACCATTAAATTCATTAAGATCGCAATACTTTTGACTTCAATGTCAGCAATCAAAATTTTAAATACCTAGAACGTAAAAACACAAGATAAGTATGTAGAATAGTTTACAAACTAGACTGATTGAAACTAGAAAATTGTATCGATATGTTACTAGAATTAATCAATATTATGGATACATTTTTCCAGTGGAGGCTCGTCAGGGGAGGCTGAGAATCCCCTTTAAAGAACCACCATATCTTCAAAAGTAATATCTTAAGAAATTTCTACTTAGGTATATCTCAATTTTTCAATATTTTTTATTGTTTATAATTCATTAATTAATTTTCAGTGTATATATAAAAGTTTTGCATTTCCTTTCCACACACGTTACAGTCCGGATAGTCTTTGTGTGCATATTTTTCGGTCGGTCGGTCTTTTACTGAATGAACACTACGGTTCGCTGGCGGCTAATACGAAATAGCTTCCAACTTTAACGCATTTACTTATACCATGAATGAACTTGAATTACTTTGCGCTGTGTAAAATAGCAACACTTCGAATAGCCAAGTAGGAGGCTAGCCTCAGATCTCAGTTCTTTATAGCGCATGTGCAGTTCAGGTCGTTCAGGAGTTCAGGTGATTCACAAAGAAAACGAACTGTCAGTTGCGTTTAGCCGGTTAAGATCAACTTGACGTAAAAATACATAAAACATTTGATAGGCGGGCTAGAAATGTGTGCTCTAGTTGAAAATATTCCCAACAACATGTCTTGTTGTCCAGACGTGGTGGATTATTTGTTATTAAATGGATTTACTACTCTTACTTACGACGAAAAGGTAAGAATTAAAAGAAATGCCATGCCTACACCAGCAATGCCTTCGTTAGTTTTTAAAACTGGTAAACAAAACAGAGGGTTTTGTGATAACAATTATAAAAAAAGTCGATTGGTTAACGGCATCAACAGTTAGAAACAAATTATATTGTTGGGGACGTTTATTATTTACTAATGATCAATCCTCAATTTGGGGCAGGGCCGGATTTAATAATTTGCAAAATTTGTCGCGAGGTTTAGAAAGGCACGAAAAATCCCAGAAGCACATTTCATCTTGCATTAAATTCGAAATGTTTGGTAAACAAAATATTGTAAATTTCTTGGATTCTGCACATAAGAGAGAAATAGAAAATTTTAACGAAAAGGTCCGTGAAAATAGGGAAATATTAAAGAGGTTAATAGATGCCGTTATATAATTATCTTCACAAGAAAATTATTTTCGAGGACATGACGAAAAACGAGAATCATGCAATAAAGAGCTGATAGATTTTTTAGAAACGTATGATACAAAATTAGAGAACTTTTTGAATAACGCCACTATTTTTTCCGGAACGTCTAAATCAATTCAAAATGATCTAATTGAGAGTGTTAGCTCGATTATTAAAGGCAAAATTTATGAAGAACTATATAATTGCGAATTTTTCTCGTGGCAAATTGACGAAACGACGGACGTTACTTGTAAATCTCAACTTTTCGTAATTTTTAGATATGTAATGCACGGAGAAGTTATTGAAAGGTTTGTTGGTTTTCGTGATGTGAGTAGTGGAAGAAACGCGGAGAGTTTATTTAAATTATTAATCGACGGATTTGGTAAATTTGATTTGAAAAATAAATTAATAGCACAAACTTATGACGGCGCTGCAGTTATGTCAGGGCATCTTAATGGACTCCAAACAAAAATAAAGGATATTGCTACTCAAGCTTACTTCATTCACTGTTACGCACACCAATTAAATTTAGTTCTGAGTAAAGCATGTAACGGAATTAAAGAAGTTAGAATATTTCTTTCAACTATTACTGGTTTTTCGTCATTTTTTTCCAAACCTACCAAGAGAACTGATGTTTTAAATAGAATTAATATGAAACATAGAATTCCGACAAACGCTCCCACTCGTTGGAATTTTTCATCTAGAGTTGTTTTCACTGTTGACAAATACAGGAAAGAACTTATTGACGTTTTTAATTTTATTTCGGAAAGTGAAGATTTTTTAAATGACGATCAGACTTTACGAGCAGCTTACGGATTAAAACCGTTATTGTTGGATAAAAATTTCATATTTTTTCTAAAGGCTTTTAAAATGATTTTTGAGCAAACTGATGTTGTTTTCCAAATGATATAACATATTCTAAAAATAGACTTAATTCAGACTTAATTCACATATATCTAAATTAAAAGAATTTCGCAATACCGAAATACATTTCAATCCTTTATACAATATTTTTTTAGAAAATGTTGAAAAAGTAGACGATGAAGATGAGCCAGAGCCACAATGTAAAAAGAGAAAGACAACATATAACTTTGACAGGGCAGATATACATTACACACAATTTTTTATAGAAATTTTGGACACCATTATAGTCCAAATTGAAATGAGATTTTCTGATTTAAATTCTTTGCAATGTTTCGATTTAGTAAATCCTAATAACTTTACAACGTTTTCTAAATCATTTTCTACTAATCTAATGGAGAAATTAATATACCATTATCCCTTTTTGACCATATTTCGTTAAGAAATGAACTATGCGGGTTGTATTCTAACCAGCAACTTTTAGCAAATTCAAAATCATCTCAAGAAATGCTTACTTTTATATATAATAACAATTTAAAAAGCTGTCTCCCCGAACTGTACAAACTTTTGTCATTAGTGTCAACAATTCCGGTAACCTCGGCTTCTGTAGAACGATCATTTTCAGCACTTAAACGCATAAAATCATTTATTAGAAACAAAATGAGTCAAGACCGCCTCTCAAATGTATCGCTTATTTCAATAGAAAAACGTTTTTTTTGTCAGAATTGAAGAAACACGATTCATTTTATGATGAAGTAATCAACCATTTTGCTAGTTCCGAAAATCGCAGGTTACCACTCATGTATAAAAATATGAAGGCTTTAAAGCAGATATTAATATAGGTAGGTAGTTGTTATTTTAGAAAAAATATTTATTTGTGTTATTTATTCTTTAGGAAATATTTTTTAATTCTCCATAATATAGAGTTCCGCGGTTATATTTTTTTATATAACTTCTTTCTCAAAACTATTTTAATTTTTATTAAAAGTTATAATTTTACACTCTTGGCAGTGATAACGAATACAATTTTTTGTTTGTAGAAAAACACTTTAATTTTTTACCAAAACTATTTTTATTTTTATTAAAAGTTATACTTATAATTTAATTACAAGTGGGATAGTAGGGCTCCTTTGGATACCGATACTCGAGTCGTAGGAACGAGAATTTCATGAGAATGATTTTTTCATCTCATCATATTTCTTATTTCCTTTTCTTTCTATTCTTTTATTAGTTCTATTCTCTCAAGTCGTGAATCGGTATCCTGGCGAACAACCCACGGCAAAAAAATGTAACGCGCCGTTGTACTACCTCAGGAGTGGTGGGGAAATGTGCAAATTGTAGTCATATTGCACATCAGTTGTCTTTCAGAATATCAAGCCTCCTCTGCAGACAATATCACGAGCCACCACTGCATTTTTCTTTTTGTCAAATAAGTATGTAATAAGTAATAAACTCTGTTCGCTGATAGAGTCCCGGTGTGACATCACGAACATCTGAACTAAGATGCCGTACGTTCGTTGGTGTTTTCGAATATAGAGTGGCGACACTTTGTTTTATAGTTTACTTAATGTATTTAATTAGATTTATTTAGAGGAAACTGAATTACAAGCATATACAGAGTGACCCATTTGAAAGCGGGGGACCTTTATAACTTTTTTCTTTTTTGTCCGACTTGAGCCAAATTTTACCAAAAGGTAGAACAAATTAGGATCTACTTATGACCAAAAAGACATTCGCGTCTTACAAATACAAAACCACTTGCGGTACCAAATAAATGGAAAAAATAAAGAAATCATATTAGGCATTTTTTTATCGAAAAATTTTATTAACAAAAACCTAGAGTCCAAAATTTCAGCAATATTAAGGACTATTGAAACTTTGTTTAAAATAATGTCCTAGTCCGAAAATATCATTTTAATTGTTTTTTTTTTCTTTAGAAAATTGTGCTGACAATTTTGTTTGAAATTAAACATAAGCTGCCAGGTAGTTAGTTGTCAAGTGATTTGTATTTTTTTTTGTCGACATTTAAAATTTTTGTCGATATTTTTTAATATTACTGAAATTTTGGACTCTAGGTTTTTGGACAATTATGAACAACTTTCATTAATAAAGTTTTTCGATAAAAAAAATGCCTTTATTTTTTCCATTTATTTTGGTACCGCAGGTGGCTTTGCATTTGTAAGACGTGAATGTTTTCTTGGTCATAAGTAGATCATAATTAGTTCTATCTTTTGGTAAAATTTGATTCAAGTCGGACAAAAAAAGTTATAAAGATGCCCTGCTTTTAAATGGGTCACTCTGTATAATACATTTATTGTAAATTTATAGTAATGCAAGTTAAATAAATAAATTATAAAATTGAATTGTTTTCGTTTCAAGTAAAAATATGACAAAGAAAATATACAAAATAAAGGCACTTATATTTGCGGCTAAATCTTTTTTATTAATTAAAACATAGAGCGTGGTGTGATTACAAGAACCGTGAGGATCCTCTTGCACTCGATGAGTTTAAATTATTAAGAACATATATCAAAGAGCAGGTTCATATTGAATATAAAAAATATAGTCGCAACATTCAAAGTAATATTAAACTCAATCCCAGTAAGTTCTGGCAGTTTATCGACAGTAAGAAATCTAGTAATAATTTGCCAACGGCTATGAACTACGAAGATAAACATTATGTAGGCAACAAGGAAGTGGTTAATGGTTTCGCTGAATACTTTTGTAGTTCATATATTACCTCTAATCCATCAATCGAGGACCTTCCTGTTGACTCAGATTTTTTAACAATCGAACGGTTTACAGAACAAGATGTTTTAAATTCCTTGAAAAAAATCAAGCCTAAATACACAATGAGCCCTGACAAAATTCCAGCCTGCATACTACATGATTGTGCTAGCGTGCTCACATCTCCTCCTACATTTTAATTTAATTTAGCCATTAAATCTAATATATTTCCTGATCCACTAAAATGTTCTAAAATAATTCCTGTATATAAAAAAGGCGAAAAAAATAATATTGAGATACAGACCTATAACGATTATCAACAATTTTTCAAAAGCCTTCGAAATTCTGTTACATCAACCAACATTTTGTTATGCAAAGAATCGCATTACTGAATACCATTTGGCTTCTCAAGAAGTTTGTTGGTATTTTTCAAATCATGTCTTGAAAATAGACATCACCATGTTGAATACCGTGGACAACGATCTGCGGAATTCGTATCTACCTCCGACGTACCCCAAGGCTCTGTTTTGGGCCCATTATTCTTCAACATTTTCATTAATGACATTGCAGAGAAATTGAGTGTCAATTGTCTTTTATACGCAGATGATATGAAGTTATACAATAAAGTAAATGATGTGAGTGACTGTGTGGTAATACAAAATGCCCTTGATAAAATTAACGAATGGTGTAATGCAAACAAATTACAGTTGAGTATAAGAAAGTGTAATATCCTAACTTTTACTAATAAACACCAATATGTAGAATTTAATTACCGTATAGAAGATTCAGTGCTTACACGTCCATCAACATTCCGCGGCCTAGGTGTAACATTTGACACCAAACCATCATTTAATTGCCATATAAATACCATCACTAATGAAAGTTTCAGAACACTAGGATTCATAATACGATGTTCTCGCGATTTTAACGACGTTGACATACTGAAACTACTATATCAATCGTTTGTTCGATCTAAATTGGAATATTCGTCAATTATTTATTCACCCCATTATAACACACATATACAGAGCATAGAGAGAATTCAGAGGCGTTTTTTAAAGACTTTGAGTCATAAGGGAGATGGTGTCTATCCTACTATTAGTTTTCCTTAGACTGAACTGTTAAATAGGTTCTCACTCTCGAGTCTGGAGACTCGTAGAACTATTTCTCAGCAAATTTTTCTTTTTAAAATAATACATAATATAACTAATTGCGGCGCTATCTTAAACTTACTAAATTTTCGAACTCCTAGACCTGGTTCTAGGCATAACTCATTGTTCTATTTGCCGACTCCCCAAACTAACGTCCAGAAATTTTCGCCGCTATACAAAATGTGTGAGAATTATAATAATCTACAAGATCAGTCTGATATATTCCACTGCAATGTAGCTGCGATAAAAGGATTAAGTTCAAAATTTAAAATTTTTTGTTTTGTTTTATCTTTGTTTGTATCTGTTTACTTTGTATTCTACGTTATATATTTGTAATTACTTACTATTTCCTACCCTGTAATTGAAATGCTCTGTTGGGTAGTGTATTGTTAAATAAATAAATAAATAAATAAATATAATTTTGTCAAATAAGTATATGTAATCTTAAAATAAAAATATATGCTTAATGCTAATTATGCTGAACCCTATATAAAATAAATATGGAAGTAAAATACAAATACCTGGTATAAGATAAATAAATAAATTTAGTTTTCTTGGTCAGTGTCCTCATCGTTGCTTTCATTATTATTGTTATGTATTACACCCCCTTGAAACTGGAAATTGCTACGCCTATGCCTAACAGTGAGTTACAGAAAAAGATAGACTTTTCTAGAATGTGGTGAGAGAAGATTCTTGATTGATCTGGAGGCAATTTCACAGTATATAAGGCGCGATTACCGGCGCAGAGGAAGAGGTTTACTAAAGTGAAGTTCTATAAAAGTGATATTCGGTAAAAAGTGAGGTTAAATGTCAAGTAAACAAAGTGTAAAGATTATTTTGAAGTATTGTATAGTCAGTAAATTATTAAATAAAGTGTTAGTGTTTATCTCTTGTTGAAATTATTTTAGAACCCACGGATTCATACAGGGTGTTTCTATAAAGGGTGGAAAATACGCAACATTATGTTCTTCGCAAATATAAAACGAAGAGTATATTGCATTCGATCGGTACATTTCTAAAACCGGTTATATTGCTCGTAGAGGCAAAATATTCCTATCACTGTGTTGGTGATCGAATTCTGAACAACTTTCAAAATGTCCGTCCCTCCGTCTGTCTGTCTGTCCGTCCATCACGTTCTTTTGTAAGCACGATAACTTAAGAACGAAAGGTCCGATTGTATTGAAATTAGGACAGTATTTTAGTAATAATAATAATAATAATAATAATACTTTATTTCCACATTTAAAATGTAAATATACAACAAAATGTAGAGTACGTCAATCCTTATACTAGAGTGCAAATATAAACATAAACACTAGACCTGTAATAAATATTACAATAGTCAACAAGCAAAATTAAAGACACTTAAGAAAAAGAAAACATAAATTACTTATATAAAACGTGTAGACAGTTAAAAAATTTAAATATATCTGTATTAAACAAAAAACTCATCCAGGGTATAGCACACTTTATTTACTAATAAATGTTTGAGTTTTACTCTAAAAATCTTAACATTTGAAGATGATCTAATTTCATCGGTTAAAAAATTTAAACATTTACAGCCATTATATATAAAACTTTTCTGGTACATTGCTGTTCGAAAGGAAGCTAGCTAGAGAAAGAACCCTATTTTTGAACGAAATCAATCAATAAATAAAGAAGTTATTAATTTTTCAAACAAAAAAATGTTTTTTAATGCTTTGTAATTAAACCAAAAATGTCTAAAACTAATATTATTTACGAAAAATCTGCGAAGAGTATCCTATAGAATGTGCAACAATTGTATAAAAAGTGCAGTAAATCGGAAAAGAGTATAATGGTTAGCTTGTTAACATTTATAATGAGTGGCTTAACTTCAGTATGAACCTCTCGATCGATATGTCTCTAAAATCAATTTAGTTGTGTGATTTACACACTTGGACCAAATTGAGCGCGACACTTGAGATAGAGATTCATTCCATATAGCAATAACGGATTCGTCATTAAAACCATCTTTCCCGTTGTTCTTTCGTACAGCCTTTCGCGGATTTTGAATGGAGTATTTGGTTTGATTCCTTTGCAGCGTCCTAACACCTCTCCTAAGAAAAGAAATTTAAAAAACGAGTAGAGGAAATTGTTCGCAATAAAATGATCTACAAAAAACATTCAATGTGTTTTTTCAATAAAATCAATACAAAAAAGTTATAACCCTTAAGCGATATTTTTCCTGAAAAATTCTGATATATTTTTTATTATAACTTTTTCATTTTCAATTTTACCGTTAGAAGTATCTAAACCAAGATTGACGAGAATTCAATTCTCTACAAAAAAAGAATTAGAAAATATTTTGTGATACTTACCTACGGTCCCCAAGATATTGCAGAATATTTACCACCACCCTTTTCAAGACGGCGGTCAAATGGGGATGCTTTCAACGCCGAAAACCGACTTTTATACACACACTGGCCCCCTCTAAACATAAAAAAAATCTTGTACCGCCTAAAATGCAAGGCTCGGCATAAATTTTGTAATATTTCAATGGACTATTCCTATTACCCTGAACTATATCTTGAACATTTTCATTCTTTCAGCTCCCGACTCTCCAGAATCTCCAGATACTCCAGATGAACCAAACGCAGGTAAAGTATATCATTCTTAACCAGTATTAATAATAATAATAATAATAATAATAATAATAATAGGTCTTTATTTTCCATTAGGCGGATACAGATGTATAAAAAAAATATTATGTAAAACAATACCCACTAATACCTAATGAAAAAATGCCGAAGATCAGATGGTGGTGCATGACACCACCCCTGTATTTAATCTTAAGCATGTAGCGTAGTTAAAATACGATATACAGAAATCACGGAATCAATACAACTAAAAGATAATTGATGATTTACAGTAACTTATAAGACAGTAGCAAAATAAGAGAAAAACGAAGAATGTACCATTTACGTTAAATTATAAATTTTGCGCCCGTTCGCCACCCTTCTTTAATTTATTTGCCTTTATAATCTACTACATTTGTGTAATAAGTTGTTTTTTCAAATTACGTTTAAATGCGGGTAAGGATTTATTTTTAAAGTGAGAGGGTAGAGAATTGTAGATTTTGGAAACTTGATAAGAAAATGATCGTTTGAATATTTCAGTGCGGTGTATTGGAGGTGTGAGAGTTCCCTTGAATCTTATGTTAACGTTGTGGACGTCAGTTCTATGTGATATTTTTTTATGTAGATAATTTGGTATCTTATTAATAATAATTTTGTGGAATAGGCACGCAGAGTGTAACATACGACGTTTAGCCATATTAAGCCAACCAATTTCATTAAGCTTATGCGAAATGCTCTGCCGGCGTCTGATACCGAAGATTAACCTTAAACAGGAATTTTGGATAACCTGTATTCTGCGAGAGTCCTCAGCATCCAAACATGGACCATATACCGAATCAGCAAAGTTAAATTTAGATAAAACAAGTGATTCGCACAGGATTGTTTTGATTTTTTTATTTAAGAAGTGACGGTTGTTGAAAATTATTTTTAAATTCATGTATGCTATGCGAATACAGTTATTAACATGTGGTTTGAATCTCAAGGTTGTGTCAAAGTTGAAAATACCCTTGCTTTTGCATACTTTTGTTAATATTGTCTTAAGATTCTCTTTAATATTTCAGGGCCAGATGCTCCAGACTCTCCAGATACTCCACAGGATTCACAACCAGGTAAAACGTTATTGATAATAATTTCTGATCGTTTCTGATGAGTATTCATAATTATTTATGATTATTTACGATTGTTCCTAATTGCTGATTGTTAATGATTGTTCAGGACTATTGCTCACTAGTCGTGATTATGTGTAAATTGTTCGTGATTGTTTGCGATTGCTGATAATTTCTGATGATTCTTTGTGATTGCTTATGATTATTTACGGTTTGCTGATGATTTTGACAATTTCCGTTGTTGAATAAAACTTTGTGATTTGTGCAAACAATTATTTCTTGAAGATGAAAAATAGACTCGCACAAATACAATGCTACTACTCCAAAGGCAACATTGCCTTTACCAACTTAATAATGCATCTGAACAAAACAATGTTTTAGTGGAGTCTCTTAAATCAATTGTTTATCATGCAGCATTTCATTTTACTTATCCAATATCGATTTCAGAACCAGAAAATCCCGGTCAAGATGGGGTTCCAGATCTATTGTGTGCTTCATACCAATCCAACGAAATTATTTTCTTCCCGGACCCATCCGACTGCGCAAAATTTGTTACATGCTATGAAGGGAATAAAATCACAATGGATTGTCCCAGCGGTTTATATTGGAACGACGTAATGCACGCTTGTGACTTTTCGGCGAATGTAAATTGCAATCGTAGTAAGTAATTTCGCATTTAATTATATTTCATTCCATTATTACTGTCGTTACTAAGTTTGGACTTAATTTTTCATTTATTTCAGGTCCAGACATCCCCGATGATTCAGTACCAGGTACAGTACCTATGTATTTAAGTTTAAATGATTTATATCCTCACGATAAAATCCTATTCAGTATGGAAAGGGGCATAGTTCATAAAAGTATTGCGATTTAATCAAATCTAAATCATAACCTTGCGAATATTTAAGTTTGAATGATATATGTAACTCATATAACTGTTCCACCTTGTTTGACATGTTCCCATCTGTTTTTTGGGATAATTAATATTCTTTCCATGACAAGCAGTATCCTTATCAATTGAATAATGTATTTGAAGAAAATTTAGTCAGTCTTATTTATTCAGCATTCGTTATTTCAGAACCAGAAAATCCCGATGAAGATTGGGTTCCAGATCCATTGTGTACCTCATACCAATCCCACGAAATACTTTTCTTCCCGGACCCAAGTGACTGCGCGAAATATGTTGCATGCTCTGAAGGGAAGAAAATCACATTGAATTGCGCTAAAGGTTTATATTGGAACGACATAATGCACTCCTGTGACTTCCTGGCGAATGTAAATTGCAATCGTAGTAAGTAATTTCGTATTTTGTTACATATGACTCGAGTATTACTATCGTTAATAAGTTTGGACTTAATCTTTCATTTATTCCAAGTCCTGACCTCCCGGATTCTCCAGACTCCCCAGACACTCCCGATGATTCAGTTCCAGGTATAATTACCTATATATTTAAGTTCAAATCATTTATATCTTTCCAATAAACTCCTATTCAGCGCGGAGAGTGAGATGACTCATAACATAAGCGTTGTGCGATTTAATTCAATCAGGCTAAATCAACACCGAGAATATTTAAAATACATATATCTCAACAATTATTGCACCTTGTCCGACATGTTCCAATTTATTTTTTAGGATAATAAATATTCCTCTTATTGCAGACAGTATATGCATCAATTGGATAATGTATTTAAAGAGAAATCAGCCACTTTTGTTTATTCAGTACTGCTTATTTCAGAACCAGAAAATCCTGGTCAAGACGGGGTTCCAGATCCATTGTGTGCTTCATACCAATCCCAAGAAATTGTTTTCTTCCCGGACCCAACCGACTGCGCCAAATTTGTTACATGCTATGAAGGGAACAAAATCACAATGGATTGTCCTAACGGTTTATATTGGAACGACGTAATGCACTCTTGTGACTTTTCGGCGAATGTAAATTGCAATCGTAGTAAGTAATTTCGTATTTTATTATATTTGATCTCATTATAACTGTCGTTAGTAAGTTTGGACTTAATTTTTCATTTATTTCAGGTCCAGACATTCCCGATGATTCAGTCCCAGGTACAGTACCTACTTATATCCTCACAATAAAGTCCTATTCAGCGTGGAAAAGGGCATAGTTCATAAAAATATTGCGATTTAATCCAATGTAAATCATAACCTTGCGAATATTTAAGTTTGAATAATATATGTGTCTCATATTAACTGTTCCACCTTGTTTGACATGTTCCAATTCACTTTGTGGGATCATTAATATTCTTTCCATGACAAACAGTATCCTTATCAACTGAATAATGTATTTGAAGAAGCGTCATTCCCTCTTATTTATTCAGCATTCGTTATTTCAGAACCAGAAAATCCCGATCAAGATTGGGTTCCAGATCCATTGTGTGCCTCATACCAATCCCACGAAATACTTTTCTTCCCGGACCCAAGTGACTGCGCGAAATATGTTGCATGCTCTGAAGGGAAGAAAATCACATTGAATTGCGCTAAAGGTTTATATTGGAACGACATAATGCACTCCTGTGACTTCCTGGCAAATGTAAATTGCATTCGTAGTAAGTAATTTCGTATTTTGTTACATATGACTCGAGTATTACTATCGTTAGTAAGTTTGGACTTAATCTTTCATTTATTCCAGGTCCTGACCTCCCGGATTCTCCAGACTCCCCAGACACTCCCGATAACTCAGTTCCAGGTATAATTACCTATATATTTAAGTTCAAATCATTTATTTCTTTCCAATAAACTCCTATTCAGCGTGGAGAGTGGGATGATTCATAAGCGTTGTGCGCTTTAAATCAATCAATCTAAATCAACACTGCCAATATTTAAAATACACGTATCTCATATAACTACTGCACCTTGTCTGACATGTTCCAATTTATTTTTTGAGATAACAAATAATCTTCCCATCGCACGCAGTATATGTATCAACTGAATAATGTATTGGAAGAAAAAATCAGCCACTTTTGTTTATTCAGTGCTGCTTATTTCAGAACCAGAAAATCCTGGTCAAGACGGGGTTCCAGATCCATTGTGTGCTTCATACCAATCCCAAGAAATTGTCTTCTTCCCGGACCCAACCGACTGCGCCAAATTTGTTACATGCTATGAAGGGAACAAAATCACAATGGATTGTCCTAACGGTTTATATTGGAACGACGTAATGCACTCTTGTGACTTTTCGGCGAATGTAAATTGCAATCGTAGTAAGTAATTTCGCATTTTATTATATTTCGTTCCATTATTACTGTCGTTACTTGGTTTGAACTTAATATTTCATTTATTTCAGGTCCAGACATTCCCGATGATTCAGTACCAGGTACAGTACCTATGTATTTAAGTTTAAATGATTTATATTCTCACAATAAAGTCCTATTCAGCGTGGAAAGGGGCATAGTTCATAAAAGTATTGCGATTTAATCCAATATAAATCATAACCCTGCGAATATTCAAGTTTGAATAATATATGTGTCTCATATAATTGTTCCACCTTGTTTAACATGTTCCAATTTGTTTTTTGGGATAATTAATATTCTTTCCATGAAAAGCAGTATCCTTATCAACTGAATAATGTATTTGAAGAAAATTTAGTCAGTCTTATTTATTCAGCATTCGTTATTTCAGAACCAGAAAATCCCGATGAAGATTGGGTTCCAGATCCATTGTGTGCCTCATACCAATCCCACGAAATACTTTTCTTCCCGGACCCAAGTGACTGCGCGAAATATGTTGCATGCTCTGAAGGAAAGAAAATCACATTGAATTGCGCTAAAGGTTTATATTGGAACGACATAATGCACTCCTGTGACTTCCTGGCAAATGTAAATTGCAATCGTAGTAAGTTATTTCGTATTTTGTTACATATGACTCGAGTATTACTATCGTTAGTAAGTTTGGACTTATTCTTTCATTTATTCCAGGTCCTGACCTCCCGGATTCTCCAGACTCCCCAGACACTCCCGATGATTCAGTTCCAGGTATTATTACCTGTATATTTAAGTTCAAATCATTTATATCCTTCCAATAAACTATTCAGCGTGGAGAGTGGGATGATTCATAAGCGTTGTGCGATTTAATTCAATCAGTCTGAATCAACACCGAGAATATTTAAAATACATATATCTCATATAAATAATGCTCCTTGTCCGAGATGTTCTAATTTATATTTTGGGATAATAAATATTCTTCCTATCGCAGATAGTATATGTATCAATTGAATAATGCATTTAAAGAGAAATCAGCCACTTTTGTTTATTCAGTACTGATTATTTCAGAACCAGAAAATCCTGGTCAAGATGGGCTTCCAGATCCATTGTGTGCTTCATACCAATCCCAAGAAATTATTTTCTTCCCGGACCCAACCGACTGCGCCAAATTTGTTACATGCTATGAAGGGAACAAAATCACCATGGATTGTCCTAACGGTTTATATTGGAACGACGTAGTGCACGCTTGTGACTTTTCGGCGAATGTAAATTGCAATCGTAGTAAGTAAATTCGCATTTTATTATACTTCATTCCATTATTACTGTCGTTACTAAGTTTGCACTTAATTTCTCATTTATTTCAGGTCCAGACATTCCCGATGATTCAGCACCAGGTACACTACCTATGTATTTAAGTTCAAATGATTTATATCCTTAGAATAAAGTTCTAATCAGCGTGGAAAAGGGCATAGTTCATAAAAGTATTGCGATTTAATTCAATCTAAATCTGTTAGGGAATTGAGAGTAATCCGCTAACGGGCGGTGAAAAATTTTTTTTTAATATATTACAAAAAATAAAGATAGTGGATTGTTGCGGAAAAAGAGATTTATATGGATCCTACCTTTACTCCTTCCAAAATTCAGTGGTCCATTTTCCGGAGGCCTCCAGATAGCAAATCCCAAGATGTTGTTAATCTTCAAGGATCAAAATGACCCTTGTACACACACAAGCGGAAATATGAACACAAAAGCGAAGTTGATTAGTAATAATCTTTGCGGTATACGACACTTGTCTACAGTGGCACGAGTTAGACAGCGAATATTTTGTTAGACATCACAAAAAATCTCTTTTTGTTAGCGCGTAAAGATACAGGGTGAGCCAAAAATGAACGACGCACAAGTGCATTTTATTTCTACTTAAAGCTAGCGTTAAATAAAGTTAATGAAAGATAAAATTAAAGTAATATAATACCTATAATAATTAAAAATAAAACTAGTAAATAACTGAGGACGGAACAAAATCACAACCCTGCGAATATTCAAGTTTGAATAATATATGTCTCATATAACTGTTCCACCTTGTTTGACATGTTCCAATTTGTTTTTTGGGATAATTATAATTATTCCCATGACAAACAGTATCCTTATCAATTATAACGTTCAGTTTTCGTTACTTATGGTTTTTTCAATTATTCGAGCATGAGGTCAACAACAGGGTGTAGGCTATCCTTGATAACTGACAGATCATTTACTTTCACTTACCTTTCAACAATTGCTCATTAAGTGGCAGGCACCAAAAATACATAGACTAATAAGGATGAGGAAACCCCATATACTAAACAAAAAAATATAGTGGACGCCACCTTATCCGATTAAGCGAC
This sequence comes from Stenurella melanura, assembly GCA_963583905.1. Lineage (NCBI taxonomy): Eukaryota > Metazoa > Arthropoda > Insecta > Coleoptera > Cerambycidae > Stenurella > Stenurella melanura. The sequence goes on from OY757309.1 coordinate 2,431,923, forward strand.
TTCACTAAATAAATTCAAACAAATGCATCCCGGAAAGATAAGGAAACACCGGGTATATTAATGTAGAGCAAAGAAATACTAAACTGTTATAAAAAATATTATATTAACCTCATGGTTACACAAATCACAACAGATAGGCGATAAACATCATAAAAATCGGATAGACAGAATCAACAAACATTAACATACGGTCACAATTTAATCAAAACATAACGGTGAACTCCCCAGATACTCTCGATGATTCAGTCCCAGGTACAGTTACCTATGTAATTAGGCTCAAATGATTTATATATTCCCAATAAACTCCTATTCAGCGTAGAAAGTGGGATAATTCATAATTCTTTTGCAATTTAATTCAATCAATTAAATCATAACCCTACGAATATCTTTTAAATATATAAAAGTCTCATCTAACTACTGTCCAATTTGTTTTTTGGGATTACAAATATTCCTCCCATAGCAGACAGCATGTTTATCAATTGAACAATGTATTTGAAGAAAGATCAGTCATTTTTATGTATTCAGTATTGATTATTTCAGAACTAGAAAATCCTGATCAAGAGTGGATCCCTGATCCATTGTGTGCCTCATACCAATCCCACGAAATACTTTTCTTACCAGACCCCAGCGATTGCGCAAGATATGTTGAATGCTATGAAGGAAAGAAAATCACAATGAGTTGTGCTAAAGGTTTATATTTTAACGACATAACCCACTCCTGCGACTTTTTAGCAAATGTAAATTGCAATCGTAGTAAGTAATTTCGTGTTTTATTGCATACGATAAACTTATTTTGTCATGTATTCCAGGTCCAGACATTCCGGATTCTCCAGACACTCCAGATGATTCAGTCCCAGGTACAGCTACTTATATATTTAAGTTCAAAAGATTTATACCTTCCTAATCTCTCTCTTCAGAAATTTACTGGTCAATGTGGAAAGGAAATAATTCGAGAATTATTTAGAGTACATGTGTTTCATCTATATGAAAGTGTATAAAGGTCAAGCTATCCTTTCTTTTTTTAAACTCAAAATTCATAATTGCTATGTTGGAATTCACAATTGATTAATTTCAATTTACAGCTGAAGTAATTTCTGCAGACATCAATACGCTTGTACTCTGCTTCGAACACTACTAGTTAAGCGTTTCATCAACTGAAGTAAACTTAATAATGTATGCCATATTTATACCTAACTAATGCTATGGTTTAGTGAATTCAACTCTACTCATTAGCCCCACCTAAACTCTATCTCGGCTCGGCGAATCGTGACCTGTTACAATAAAATGGCCTTGGCACAATCTTTACCGCTATTCATACCATTTTTACACACTGCTGTTTCCGAGTTTCCAATGGTGTCTAGTTTACTGTTATATTCGTAATTAACCTTAAATTTTATTGATCATATAAAACAAAGTGTGAAATTGAATAAAATGAAAGATTCAGAATTTATTCAACAGTTGTAAGCATTGTAATTTGAAGTATCTTGGACAAACAAAACGTCCACTTATGACTAGATTTAATGAGCATATAACCAAATACGAAAACACTTAAAAGTCTAGTATTTATTAACTTACCTTTGACGACAATCAGCCTAGGCATCAACAAATTAGGGTTAATTAGGAATGTGACAAGTAATAGACAGCTGGATTCCTTTAAAAGTTAGATATTGTAAACTGTAAAAATAGTATTAATAGTGATAAAGAACGTTTCGATTCGTTGGAATAAGGCAGAATTCAGGTAGGAATGAAAGGATCCGTTTAACCATGACATTAATTTAGAATAAATTCAGCATACATTGTTTAAGGACCCCGCACCACTAGCATTGGAAAAATTATTTCGGTGGAACATTTTTCAAACTTTGGGAGTAGGTAGTTCAAGGGATTCCGAACAAAAAATGTGATATATAAAAATTGTTTTAATGCCTTCCCTGCAGAATTATAGTGATGGAAGTTAACTGTTTAACTTCCATCACTATAATTCTGCATTTTTAACTTATAGTCACTGTAATCATACAGAGAAGGCATTATAACCAACTTTTTATATGACATTTCTTGTTCGGAAGCCCCTGAACTACCTATTCCCTAAAGTTAAAGAAAATTCCACCGAAATGATTTTGTCAATGCCAATGATGCGGGGTCATTTACTTTAGTGTGAATTTCGACTTAACAGTTGTCAATTTCAACTTAGAAATTGCGAATATCGACTTAAAAATTGTAAATTCTGACTAACAGTTGTGAATTCCTGTTTAAAATGTGAATTCCGACTTAAAATGTTAATACCCAAATTGTGACATCCGACTTTACAATTTTGAATTCCAAATTAACGAATATGAAATCCGATTTAACAATTATAAATTCCTAGTTAAAAATTGTGAATTCCGACTTAACACTAGTCAATTACAACTTAAAAATTGCGAATTCCGAATTAATAACTGTCAATTCTTACTAACAGTTGTGAATTCCAACTTAAAGTGTTAGTTCCCACTTTACAATAATTGTGACATCCGACTTTACAATTGGGAATTCCAACTTAACGATTGTGAAATCCGACTTAGCAATTATATATTCTGTTAGAAATCGTGAATTTAGACTGAACACTTGTCAATTTCAACCTAAAAGTTGCGAATTCCGACTTAAAAATTGTAAATTCTAACGAACAGTTGTGAATTCTGACTTAAAATATGAATTTCCACTTAACAATTGTGACATCCGACTTTACAATTGTGAATTCTAACTTAATGATTGTGAAATCGAACTTAACAGTTATAAATTCCGAGTTAGAAATTGTGAATTCCCACTTAACACTTATCAATCTCAACTTAAAAATTGCGAATTCCGGCTTAAAAATTTTAAATTCTGAAGAACAGTTGTGAGTTCCGGTTTAAAATGTGAATTCCCACTAACAATTGTGACATTCGACTTTAGAATTGTGAATTCCAACTTAATGATTGTGAAATCGAACTTAACAATTATAAATTTCGAGTTAGGAATTGTGAATTCCGACTTAACACTTGTCAATCTCAACGTAAGAATTGTGAATTCCGACCTAAAAATTGTAAATTCTGACTAACAGTTGTGAATTCCGGTTTAAAATGTCAATTCCGACTTTAAATGTGAATTACCACTAACAATTGTGACATCCGTCTTTAGAATTGTGAATTCCAACTTAATTATTGTGAAATCGAACTTAACAATTATAAATTCCTAGTTAGAAATTGTGAATTCCGACTTAGCACTTGTCAATTTTAACGTAAAAATTGCGAATTCCGACCTAAAAATTGTAAATTCTGACCAACAGTTGTGAATTCCAGTTTAAAATGTCAATTCTGACTTAAAATGTGAATTCCCACTAACAATTGTGATATCCGACTTTAGAATTGTGAATTCCAACTTAATGATTGTGAAATCGAACTTAACAATTATAAATTCAGAGTTAGAAATTGTGAATTCCGACTTAACACTTGTCAATCTTAACGTAATAATTGCGAATTCTGACCTAAAAATTGTAAATTCTGACCAAGAGTTGTGAATTCCGGTTTAAAATGTCAATTTCGACTTGAAATGTGAATTCCCACCAATAATTGTGACATCTGACTTTACAATTGTGAATTCCAACTTAACGGATATGAAATCCGATTTAACAATTATAAATTCCGAGTTAGAAATTGTGAATTCCGAGTTAACACTTATCAATTTCAACTTAGAAATTGCGAACTCCAACTTAGAAATGGTCAATTTAGACTTAACACTTGTCAATCTCAACTTAAAAATTGCGAATTCCGACTTAAAAATTATAAATTCTGACTAACAGTTGTGAATTCCGGTTTAAAATGTCAACTCCGACTTAAAATGTGAATTCCCACTAAACAATTGTGACATCCGACGTTACATTGTGAATTCTAACTTAACGATTATGAATTCCGACCTAACGATTATAAATTTCGAGTTAGAAAAAAAAATAGTTTGGGCTTTTGTACATCGAACCATGTCACTTTATTATTTTTTTGAGATGTCAAATAGTCTTCCCAAGGCAAGCGTCTTTGTCAATTGAGTAATGTATTTGAAGAGAAATCAGAATTTAAGAGGGGTCAATTTTATTTATTCAGTATTGATTATTCCAGAACAAGAAGACTCCGCTCAAGATTGGGTTCCAGATCCATTGTTGTGTTCATACCAATCCCACGAATTAACCTTCTATCCCGACCCAAGCGACTGTACTAAATATCTTGAATGCTACGAGGGAAAAAGGATCACAATGAATTGTCCTTACGGTTTATACTGGAACGACATAACCAACACCTGCGACTTCTTGGCAAATGTAAATTGTAACCGCAGTAAGTAGTTTTTTATTTTATTGTACACAAGTTGCGCTTATAGTCCAAGCGATGGTTTCCGTAACAATCAGTAGGACGGTGAGAATTATATCTATAACATGGAGATATGAATGGTGTTGGACTACTTGCAGGTGGTTTCATTTCAGAGACATGGCGCCTAGAAGGTGCATTACGGTTGCAAAGAATAAAAATAACTAGGATGGCTCAATGTATAACTTGTAGAGTACTTCCACCATGTAAATAGTGTTGGTTTGCCTGCAGCAGGTGGTTGTGTTTCAAAGATATGCCGTTTAAAATACGCAAGAGGGCTGGCTGTCCATTTTATCAGGGCCATAGAGAATATCTCACTTAATATCGGTCGGGCAAAAAAACTGTTTATATGAAAATAGTGCCGATATTTATGAGCTACAACATGGTTTAAAGACATTTGAAATCCATGGCCTACTTTAAGAGTTATGACGGAAAATATCTAAAATGCGGAATATGTCTAAGCAAAATATCTCCATTAATTGAAGAGATACGAAGAAAATTCTAAGGTGATTTTTTTTGCAAAGTAGAGTATTTCAACGAGGTTTTGTCTAAATTTTTTCAAAACCGTTGTGTTTTGAGATTTACTCTTCAGGGTGTTAAACAATTTTTTTGAAACGGGCGAAAAATTGTATATTACACAGCCTCACAAAAAAAAGTTTCTGACCATGGTATTCTTATGTATTTTTCGACGCTGAATCCGAATCCAAGCTCAAAAAAAAATCTTCACCCTTCAATTCTTGTGTAGAGGCAAGAACATCCCTTTAATAAGGTACATTTATGAATATAAGTACCTATCATTAAGGAATGAATGGGGACTTTTATCTCTCATACTCTTCTTTTTTAATGCCAAGGTCTTCGGAGGAGGGTTAACAATTCTCCCGAAGAGGTTGATACACCCTCTGCACTCCGTGGACATAGAATTGCGTCATAAAAGCTTCTGGTTTACAAGCTAAATATAGTCTAATTTCAGATATAATACATAGATGTAACAAATTTCAAGTAAAAATCCTAATTATATTTTATCAACCTTTTTAGTAATGGAGTAGGAAGTTGAATAATATAAAAAATCTGAGGCCTTGACTTCTAGCATGTACATCAAATCTCAAGTTTCTATACTCTCACCAGCTTGCTTTACTCACTTTCCCCTATTTACCCCCCAACCCTTCACCGGATATGTTCAGAACAACAATCCTGTTCCAGATCCCATTATAATACATACGTGCATACAATTTTAAGTCAATATCTTAAACCGTTCCCAGAGAAATCGTACGAGGAAAAAAGTTACAGACAGACAGACCGACCAACAAACAGACAGACAGAAAATTTTCTATTGCTCAAATTTAAAATTTAGACGTTTCATGACATTCTAAACCTATTTCAAGAAGAAAAAAAATCGGTAAAGGTATTTAAACAGAACTTCCCTCTTTATTTGTGCAGGGCGATTACTCTAAAAATGTAATAATTACGAAATGACATTGAAAATGACAATCGGAATATAGTTATCACTATTATTACAAAGAAAACCTGATAAGTTTTGGTCAAAAAAATATACAGAGTGCTCATCCAACAGCAAAAGTTCAATACTAAATGACAGGTGCCAAATATGGAAGGCTTGCGCAAATACATTTACATTTTTTTTCCTTCTTCAATTCTTTGGGACTTCCTGCCACATATATGTTTTCTTTCTAAGCGGTGCTGGGGAAAAGAAAACATATATGTGGCTGGAAGTCCCAAAGAATTGAAGAAGGAAAAAAATTAAGATAATGCCACAAATAACATTTAGACAATACCCTGTACATTTTTCAATAAAAGTATAATAGCGCATCTACGAAATATTATTGCCGTCTGTCAGATTTTCAATTCCACATTCACGTAGTAGAGTGGAAGTATAGTGGTGGTTAAAAAATTTCATTGTTTTTTGAGATTTTTCAAAAATTTTCAAAAAATTTAAAAATTTGTTTTCTTCTGAAATGAGTTAGTGGTAAAAAAGATTACAAATTTATAATTTTTTTTAATAGGTTTAGAATGCCATGAAACGTGAAAATTTTAAATTTGAACACAGACAAAAATTTTTTCATCTATTTTAGTGGTAAAAAATTTTTCAAAAATGTTGGTGAAAAAAAATTATTTTTTTTCTGAAATAGGTTTAGCGTGTCATGAAACGTGGAAATTTTAAGTTGAGCAAAAAAAAATTTTTTTTTTCATTATTTATTCCCTGTAGACGGTCCACCTTGTATATTTTCCAGTGAAAGTTTAACCATTTCTTCGCTGACAGTAACTCAACTACCTACCAAATTTGACTGCTCTTCGTCAAGTAGTTTTTACTTCCCTCGCATACCGAAGGGAAGTATTGTATTAAAGAAAAAATCACCCTCCGAGATTTTTTCGGATTCTGACGTTTCAGAATACGTAGATTCCAAAAATATAGGTTTTTCAATTCCGTCAGTCTGTCTGTCTGTCTGTCTGTCGGTCTGTCTGTCTGTCTGTCTGTCTGTCTGTCTGTCTGTTGGTGTATTTACTAAAAAACTACTTGACGGAGAGCAGTCAAATTTGGTAGGTAGTTAACCCTACTGTCAGCGAAGAACTGGTAGAATTTTCACTGAAAAATATACAGGGTGGACCGTCTAAACGGAATAAATAGTGAAAAAATTTTTTTTTTGCTCAAATTTAAAATTTCCACGTTTCATGACGCGCTAAACCTGTTTCAGGAAAAAAAAATTTTTGAAAATTTTTTTCAAACATTTTTGAAAAAATTTTTACCAAGTTCAAAAAAATTTTTTTTTGCTCAAATTTAAAATTTCCACGTTTCATGGCGCGCTAAACCTATTTCAGAAAAAAAAAAATTGAAAATTTTTTTCAAACATTTTTGAAAAAATTTTTACCAAGATGAAAAAAATTTGTTTTTGCTCAAATTTAAAATTTCTACGTTTCATGACACGCTTAACCTAGTTCAGTAAAAAAAAATTTGAAAATTTTTTTCACCAATATTTTTGAAAAAATGTTTACTACTTACTAAAATGAATTTTTTTTTTCTTTCTTCAAATTTAAAATTTTCACGTTCATGGCATTCTAAGCCTGATTAAAAAAAAAAGTTTTTTGAAATTTTATCACTAAGATAGAATTTTTCTTTCTTTGTTCAGATTTTAACTATCCACGTTTCCATGACATTCTAAAACTATTCAAACAAATTTAAAAATGTTTTTGAAGAATTTTTTAGAAAATTTGAAAACATTTTTAATCCATTTATGTATCACTACTATAGAACAGACAAAAAAATTTTTTTTGCTCAAATTTAAAATTTCCACGTTTCATGATATTCCAAACCAATTTCGGAAAAAAAAATTTGCAACATTTTGTTACCAGTTTGGAAAAAAAATTAACACCAGAATGCTCAAATTTAAATGACATTCTAAACCTAGGTATTTCAGAAAAAAAATTTTGAAAATTTTTTTCACCAACATTTTTCAAAAAGTTTTTACCACTAAAATAGATCGAATTTTTTTTTATTTGCTCAAATTTAAAATTTTCACGTTTCATAGCATTCTAAACCTATTTTAAAAATACATCTTTTTTAATTTTTAAACTTTTTTTAGCACTACTATAGAACAGAAGGAAACTTTCCTTTTTGCTCTAATTTAAAATTTCTACCTTTGACATCTTAAACCTATTTCAGAAGAAAAAAATTTGAAAATTATTTTACCATCTTTTGAAAAATTTAAAAAAAATGAAATTTTTTAACCACCACTATACTTCCACTCCATTACGTGAATGTTGGATTGAAAATGTGACAGATGGCAATAACATCTCGCATATGCACATACTTTTATTGAAAAATGTACAGGGTGGTCATCCCAAGAAATAATTCAGTCATGGTGGACATTTGTAAAGGTATTTGCGCAAGCCTGCCATATGTGGCACCTGCTATTTAGTATTGAACTTTTGCTGTTGGATGAGCAATCTGTATATTTTTTTGACCAAAACTTATCAAGTTTTCTTTGTAATAATAGCAATAACTCTACTCCGATTATTATTCTCAATGTCATTTCGTAATTATTATTTTTTTAGAGAGACTGCCATGAACGAGGGAAGTTCTGTGTAAATACCTTTACCGATTTTTTTACTTAATGCACCGACAGACAGATAGACAGACGGAATTGAAAAACCTATATTTTCGTAATCTACGTGATCTGAAACGTGAAAATCCGTAAAAATCTCGGAGGGTGATTTTTTCTCGAATACAATACTTCCCTTCGGTATGCGAGGGAAGTAAAAATTGAATTTTTTTTTACGATTACCAAGTGGTAGTAAAAATACGTATTTAAGGGCTCAGAAATAATGTAGTGTCTTACAACTAGGTATTATCTACTTTTTTAGAACCGCTGGATTTTGACGTTTAGTTTTAGGGTGTTAATAAAAGAAAATATATTTAAAAAAAGCTTTTATTTAAACAAACGTACTAAAAGGTAAAAACTATTTTTATTAAATTCATGCATTTGGAAAATAAACGCTTTGGGGGCGGCCAATTGAGCAAAATAACTGTTCAATAGTGTTATATGACCGACCTCCGTAGCTTTTGGTTTCCAGATGTATGAATTTAAAATTTTTTTTTTCTTTTTAGTAAATTTGTTTAAACAATTTTTTTATACAAACTTTTTAGTCTTTAAGATGTCCGCCATATTAGATTTAGAATCAGGTTACGTAGACGGGAGCGAGCGTAGAGACGTCTGCATATACTCGTATTTCGATACGCAAATGCAGCAACGTCGGGCGCGGTTAGTACTTGGATGGGTGAGCCTCTCCAGGGAAACACAGCGTTCTCGCTCCGTCTTCTAACGGCTTGTATATCAGCGCATGCGTAGAAGGTATGTAACTTTAGGCGGGGGTTACATAGTGGATATACCATCCTTCGGAGGGGATGTAAGGCAGTCGGTCCCTTGTCTATTAAATGTTAGGCAAGTAAAAGATCCCTACTCTTCGATAGAGAAGAGGTTCGGCAAAATTTCCAGGATGGGGGTAGCTCGTCTCCTGGCGTCGGTGATTGGCCTTGGTAGCGGAAATAGGCCGACGTTAAATAAGTGATTAAAAAAAAAAAAAAAAAAAAGGTTACGTAGTTTATAGTATTTTACTCGTCAAACCTTTTCATTTGATATCCATATCGGGGTTGTGAAGCAAAGTTGATTCACCATCTTAAGACGTGCGTCACATTGAATTTAAAACAATATTAGATGTACTATATTACATTGTCACCGGACTTATATACAGACTGTCTATTTTACGAGGGCCACACCAAATATCTCGCTTAATATCTATTGTAGAAGAATAAAGTTTTAGAAACAGTTATTCCATTTTTTGTGAGCTATATTTCAGTAAAAAGAAATTTGAAATCCATAGCCTACTTTATGAGATATATTACAAAAACCTGAAAAATAGGAAAACCACAAACGGTTATAGCTTCCTTATTTGAGGAGATACGAAAAAAGTTAAAGGAATGAAAGTTGACGGCAAAGACAATAAGAATAATAACGTGTAACAAAAAAATCAAAAAATGCAGTTGGCTTTGACATACGCTATGTGCAAAAATGAAAAATACATATTTCAAAGTAGGCCATGACGCCATTAATTCCGTTGTTTTTTTCTCATTCCAACGATATAAAACATGTCACAGAAATTTTAACCGATAGTGTCAATATTTAATATTTTACGAATACCACAATTCATATAATTGAATCGTAACAATCAGCTGTGCCATAATAGTAAAAATTCACTTTATAATAATTATAATTCCGTAATTATTTATTACAATTTAATACAAACCAATAAATATCTCATAAATAAAAATACAAGTACAAAACGAACATCCAAAGAAAAAAACGAAAAACTATGTACCTACCTACTACTATATTGAAAAGAAATTGTGTGTATTTATTTTTCTAACTACAAATGCTCAAATTGTGCACCATGCATTCTGACACATAAACGTGCTCTACGAGACACGTCACGCATTACATTTTGGAGTTCTGGTTTTGATGTCCTTAATATTTTCAGGGGCAGTTTGAAATACCTTGTCTTTAATGTAAACCCAGACAAAAAATCCAAGGGAGTAATATCTGGTGATCGAGCTGGCGATAGAATGGGTCCATAGGTGCCTATCCAGCTATCTGGCATAACTAGATTTAAATAATTTGTACATATTACAGCAGTGTGAGGTGGAGCCCCATCTTGTTGAAAATATGAATAATTTAATCTTTCTGCCACTGTTAATTCATAAAGAAAATCTTGAAATTCGTTTTGCAGGAAATTAAGGTATCTACGAGCGGTTAATTTGCCATCATAAAAATAAGGTCCAATTACTTTAGTCCCTAAAAGATCCAACCAAACATTCGTAGAAAATCTTTCTTGGAAAGCAGTCTCTCTGCACCAATGCGTATTTTCTCGTGTCCACTTATAATGCATATTTCTATTGAAAAATCCATTATTAGAAAAATTTGATTCGTCCGACCAAAGAATTTTGCTACATATCAGCGCGTCATTCCTTTTCTTATTTAATAACCATCTACAAAATCTTACTCTCCTTGGCTTATCTCCCTCATTTAAATGTTGAACTTTCCTCATTTTGTAGCATCGAAATCCGTTTTTTTTTTCAATATTTTTCTTGCACTGTCTTTTTTTATGCGACAGTTTCTCTGAATTTGTCTCAAAGAGGTTTCCTCATTTTGGTTAACATAATTCATTACTTTATTCACTTTTCTTACATTATCCGCAACATGCGCTCGCCTTACTACTTTTTTTGAAAATGAACCGTGCGTTTTTAGATTTTGAACTAACTTCCTAAACATAGTTCGATTTGGCTGCGGAGCATCTGGAAATCTATCTCCGTAAAGCGTGACTGTCATCGCAGCGTCAAAATTGCACTGACAATAAATGCTAATCATATCGAATTTGTTATTATTGGTGTACACCATAATTACTGATATAAAATTTGTCTTAGAACTCGACAACGCAACATACAACATACAACAGTGACAATCTGTCAAATTTATTAATAACTGTATACATTGTTTTTCACTAATTATGGCACAGCTGATTGTTACGATTCAATTATATGAATTGTGGTTGGTATTCGTAAAATATTAAATATTGACACTATCGGTTAAAATTTTTGTGACATGTTTTATATCGTTGGAATGAGAAAAAAATAACGGAATTAATGGCGTCATGGCCTACTTTGAGATATATATTTTTCATTTTTGCACAATAGCGTATGTCAAAGCCAACTGCATTTTTCGATTTTTTTGTTACACGTTATTATTCTTATTGTCTTTGCCGTCAACTTTCATTCCTTTAACTTTTTTCGTATCTCCTCAAATAAGGAAGCTATAACCGTTTGTGGTTTTCGTATTTTTCAGGTTTTTGTAATATATCTCATAAAGTAGGCTATGGATTTCAAATTTCTTTTTACTGAAATATAGCTCACAAAAAATGGGATAACTGTTTCTAAAACTTTATTCTTCTACAATAGATATTAAGCGAGATATTTGGTGTGGCCCTCGTAAAATAGACAGTCTGTATGTGTGCAAAATTTCAAAGTTCTAGCTTAATTAGAACTATTCGTTCAATTTTCATAAAATTGACACGTGTAGATCTTATAATTTCAATCACTTTCAGCTTTCCGACTTATGGTTCATTTTTGCAGTCTCATATTTTTGAAATGCAAGCACCTATTGCCGGCGGACCAACACATTGCATATTGGGAAGTACTCTTCAAGCTTTATACATAAATCCAGCCGTCCTTCTGATCGTTGCGGAAATTGTCCGTGCCTCATTCTATTAATTTTTCATTTTCAATATTCTAGGTCCAAACATTCCGGATTCTCCAGACTCTCCAAACTCAGGTAAAGTATGTCGTTTTAGTATTTTGTGAGATTATGAAATTGTAGTTGTTTTAAAATTAACAAATTAGGACACACGATCAGCGATTCCGACTTCCTTCTCTCTTTTTCTATTTAAATGTCTCGCGATTTTACACATTTTACTTTGTCTTTTATCACTTAATTACAATTCAATGATTTAACAGATGATAATGATTGATTATACAAAGTAATGGCTTCGACTATACAATTCTTGTGATTTTACTTAAAATACATATGCCTCGTCTAATAATTACACTTCATAGCCTATAGTATCTATAACTGGTAAATCTGCAAGAAAATAATTTTCCACGACCTTTGACCCCAAAAAACGCAGGCATGATCTCGATTGGGACTTCTCACAAGCTATGTAGAACGGCAAAATTTCAGTTCGCTTGGGATTTTTGGTAGATGAAACCTAAAGTTACTGGGCTATCTATAGCATGTAACAAATATTTTCTCCAAAGCAAGCAGTATAGTTATCAATTGAAGAATGTATTTGAAGGAATTATTAACTCAATATTGACTATTTCAGAACCAGAAAATCCCGGTTGGATTCCAGATCCATTGTGTTCATCTAGATTGCACGAATTAGTTTTCTACCCAGACCCAAGCGACTGCTCAAAATATATTGAATGCTTTGAGGGGAAGAAAATCACAATGAATTGTGCTTCCGGTTTATATTGGAACGACGTAAACAACAACTGTGATTATTTGGAATATGTAAATTGCAATCGTAGTAAGTAGTTTGTATTTCGTTGCATATACAGGGTGTCCCGAATTCCATAGGCCAAACTTCACTAAGTAATGCAACTTTTCAAAATAAGAAAAAAAGTTACTATAAACATGGGTCGGGAAGCGATTAGTTTCCAAGAGTGTTCAAGTAAATCTCCTGAAAATGTTTTTTTATGAATATTTTCGAAACGTGTAAAGATAAACAAATGATAATTTACACAGGAATTTAACTTTTTATGCTTTTTAAGAAAAAATGACAACTATGTACGAAAATCATTCAGGACTGGGTGAAACTGTGGGGGCTAGGTATAATTTAGCCCCAACTTTATTGTGCGACGCTTTTAAATTAATTTATGAGCAGAACTTAAAATTTGGAGTTCTCTACACAAAAAAGTCACTTGTGTTTTTTCTATAAAATTATCAGTTTTTGAGTAAATCTTATCTGAACTTTATTCGGTAGAAAAAACAATGACAGTAAAACAAAATTTTATTACATTATTTTTTATTAAACGACAATGAATTAGATTAAAGTAAGGTAAATTACAAATTACAAGAGTTGTTCAAAGTGCATTCCGCCAGCTTCAACACATTTCTGACATCTGCGCCGTGCAAAGTGTGTAGCTTTACGAAGGAAATCAGGATTAGCCCGCAAATTTTCACATTCTTCGAGAATTCTTTCTATTAGCTCTTCTCTCGTATTTACAGGGATTGCGTAGACTGTGTCCTTTAAATAGCCCCAGGCAAAAAAATCAACTGGAGTTAAATTCGGTGAACAGGGTGGCCAGGCTCTTGCACCTAATCGACACATCCACCGTTCAGGATAATTATTGTTTACCCACAAACATTTCTAAATTTCAGGTGGGTTCAAATAAAAACATCTTTAGATGGTTTCCTTCTATTAGAAAATCTTCTGCGATATTCGCGTACCGCGGCATTCGCGTTTCCATTACAATATCCATAAATAAAATAAATATCCGCGTACTCCACATGACTAAATATGACAATTTTTTACTTTTCAATAGAACTCTTTTTCCAAAAGGAAATAATGAAACTACAGAACAATGAATTACAGAAAACCAAAAAACAATAATGTCATTATTGTCATTCTGGCTGTGCATGCTAAATTATTTTTTATTTGTTACCAACATTACAATCACGGCACACTCCTGCATACCGGGAATGCTAGTAATAATGGTTACTGATTAATAAAGTTCAGATAAAATTTACTCAAAAACTGATAATTTTAGAGAAAAAACACAAGAGACTTTTTTTGTGTGGAAATCTTCAAATTTTTAAGATCTGCTCATAAATTAATTTAAAAGTGTCACACAATAAAGTTGGGGCTAGATTATACCTAAGCCCCCCCCCAGTTTCAGCCTCTCCTGAATGATTTTCGTACATAGTTGTCATTTTTTCTTAAAAAGCACAAAACGTTAAATTCCTGTGTAAATTATCATTTGTTTGCCTTTAAACGTTTAAATAATATTCCAGGGTGTCTACTAAATCTTAATATTAAAATTCCCTGACTTTTCCAGGTTTTCCAGACATTATTTTATCTAAATTCCAGATTTTTAATTTCCCACATTTGAACAAATATGAAAGTATGCATTCACTTCAAAAAAATTAAACAATAAGAAAAAAATTCTTGCATTTTATTACTATTATTATTATTTATTTTCGAGAACTATTTCTACAAAAATTATCATTGTTCTTTAGTCTTTAAAGTCTCTCTTTTTTAAATTAATCGGAATTCAGAATAAAAAAATATTGAAATAGTACAAATAAAAAATCTATCTATTCATATATTATATTTTCAACATAAACTATAATTAGTTATGCAGAAGCAAAGCCGCAGACATTACTATGCAGCGGCGGCGCTGATTGCGGCCAGACTATCTGAACTACCATAGACAATCAACTCTTAACCAGTCGTCAGGGGTTTCAAGGCGTCACTAAATGTATGACTAAATTATTCAGGATAAGTATTTTTTGTCTAGAATACGATAAAAAAAAGTGTACAGCTGTAAGGTGTCGGCGACCCCTAAAAAAATCTAAAATATTGGCTGAAATCCGGTTCCTGGCCAATAACTCGAAAAAGAAAAAAATATATCAAAATATTAATAGCACTAGGCGATAGAGGGGGAAATTTCACATCAAAAACGTATAGGAACCTTTTTTTACGATAAAAAAATATAGGCTCCAGATTTTGTTGTTTAACGCACGAGAATGGAACCTGGCGATACATAGGTACGGCGCGCGAAGCGTGCGCGGTCTCATACACGCTACATTAAATTTGTTGTAACTTTTTAATTAATTAATTAAATTGAGCTCAACAAAGCTTAAATGGAAGAAGAGATACGTACAATTGGATTAATATATTTTCAAATATAAAAACGTATCTAGAAATAGCATATACATGAAGTCGGAACATAAAAGAGATTTCCGATGAAATCGGTAAAAGCTCTACCATTTCTACAATTTCTAGGATAAACACCCGCAACTTTTATATATTACTCTTGAAGTAATATATAAAAAGATCCGATGAGTGAAGAAAATTTCAAAATTATTTAATGTACGCTTTCAAAATTTCAAAATTTTGAGAAAGTGATTAAATTTGATATGTATAACTAATTTTGACCACTCTGGTTTAAATCGCGTTATTAGATTTCTGTAGGTGCGATTTTTAAAGTATGAAATGTGTACTTTAAGATGCTTCAAAGGGATTTACCGTAAAAAGTAAATTAACCCTTTTTATTTTACGAAAATAAAAGAGAAGTTTTTTTTTGCTCCAAAACTGGTGAAACTAGGGGTAAAGTAAACGTTAATAACTTTTATTAAAAAAATAATTCGGCACATCTATCCATCGGATCTTTTTATGCACTACTTCAAGGGTAATATGTGAAAGTTTCAGATTTTTATCTTATTATAGAAATGGTAGAGTTTTTACCAATTTCATCGGAAATTTCTTCATGTTCCGACTTCATGTATGTACTATTCCTACTTACAATCATTTTATATTTGAAAATATGATAATCCAATAGCCACATGTTTCTCGTTTCATTTAAGCTTTGTTGATCTCAATTTCATTAATTCGTTCAAAAGTTACAACAAAAGTGTAGCGCGTCAGAGACCGCCCATGCTTCGCGAGCCGTACTGATGTGTCGCCTTGATCGGACAAAAAAACTTCATATTTTTATTGTGAAATTTCCCCCTCTATCGCCTAGTTCTAGTATTTTTTTGATATATATTTTTTATTTTTCGAGTTATTGGCCAAAAACCGAATTTCGGCCAATATTTTCCATTTTTTTTAGGGGTCGCCAGCACCTTACAGCTGTAAACTTTTTTTCATAATATTCTGCATCAACAAAAATACTTATTCTGAAAAATTCAGCCGTATAACATTTAGTGACCGGTTTTTGTCAATTTCTGTCTCTGACAACTGGGCTATCTGGAACTACTAACAATAAATAATAACTGGAGAAGTGCGCTCGCGCATTCATACAGCTATATAAAATTTGTATCAAGAATTGTTCATAATTTTCATCTGCGAAACATTTCTAACAAATTCAATAGTTTCTGAAAGTACAAATTCCAGGTTATACTAATTATTTTAGCAAATTTCCTGATATTTCCAGGTTTTCCCTGACTAAAATAAATTCCCTGACAATCCCAGGTTTTCCAGGTTTTCCAGATTAGTAGACACCCTGTATTCACAAGAAAACATATTCAGGAGAAATACTTGATCACCCTGTATCTCGGAAACTAATAACTTCCCGACCCATGTTTATAGTAACTTTTTTCTTATTTTCAAAAGTTGTGTTAGTGAAGTTTGGCCTATGCAATTCGGCACATCCTGTATATCTCTTTCAATTTTTACTGTTCGTAAGTTTGGACTTAAATTTTAATTTTAAATATTCTAGGTCCAATCATTCCGGAATCTCCAGACACTCCGGATAGTCCAAACGCAGGTAAAGCATTTTATATAGTAATTTTGCCAAAATTAAGTCTACAAAAATCGTTAAATCTTCATCTTCTGATAAGAAAATAATAAAAACAAAACGCTTTATTGACTGCCTAAATTTATTAAGCCATCTGATATCCACATATCCATTTTCACAATTCCACAACATTGAACTATTTTGTCTTATTTGTCACCTGTACTGTTAAATAAAGTTATAGACTACATAGATTTATGTTTCAACCAGTTTAAGAAAAATGTAAAAAGTTTCCCATCAGATACAAATTAAATACAGGATGTTCCTTAATGACGTGCTAACGTCAGAGTGTGATTGTTTCAATTAAGAAGAACTGTGCGTCTAATGAGAAAAACGCAATAGATCGTTTTTATGTAGAATTGATCAGGCTAATCAGGAAACATATCCACATGGAAAAATGTCAGTGGCGTACCGTACCACTGGTAAAAGTGATCAGAGGACATGTTCGCAGGGACGCCTCTGGTGGTGCGATCAAATAACTTTTCTAACCAAACTATGTGATTTTATACCCTACTAACACATACCAAAATTGAAAATAATATCTAAAGTACTTTTTGATATATTAAAAAATAATAATTAAAAAAAAAATCAAAAAATTTAAACCGTTGCAGAAATACGTACATATGAACTTTTCTTCATAAGATGACCTAAGGAATCACACCCTGAAATATTAGAATGTCATTAATGAACACCCTGTATATTGTCATGCATAAAACGTGCTACGAGTGTATAATGCAATGAAAATATCTGGAAGGGAAATAACAAATTAAATTCGACCAATTACAACAACATTTATTCAACAATAATAATGATATCAGTGGTGAAATGCATGGCCTTAGGACTGCTTCGAGCGGGTCAGCGCAGCGCTTTGGGCCCATGTTTGGGTAGAGCATGCCTTGTTCAATCAAGTCATAACTTAACTGGTTTCCTGAAGGTATTTATATTTGAAGGGGAGTTGATAAAGGGGAGGAGCTTATAAAAAATTACGACATTATAGTTAAAGTATATCTGAAACTGAGTAGATCAGTTCCTAAGAACCCTATGCAGATCACAATATCTAGCGGTGCAACCCTGTCTATTACATCCGTTTATGAGCGTATGGACAAATAGTTTTAGCCCGGGAGGCAGCGACAGTTTTCGTGAAATCATTTCTATAAATCTAGATTTTTTCCCAAAGAGAGTTTAGATAGTATCTATAATGAAGGTACAATTCTACCAAACTCTTAGTGGTGCATAAATGAGTAGGAAATTAAAAAACTTGTTGCATAAGAATAGACGGACGAAAATTTCGTTTTGTCACGAATTGTCAAAAAATGACGATTCGCCTTCGCTCCTGCCGGCCCCAATTTTCGATTTTCACCTCGCGATTCACGTTGTACAGACATTGCCGACCTTCTCCTCGCCATCGAGACATAGAACGGGTCTCTGATCACCGTATTTGTTCAGTTCTTACGTTTGAAAAATTGACTTGCGGTCGTGCTACCCGGCGACTATTTTTATGCGGTTTCCCGAGTTTGAATCGCGCCCGGGGATACTTTTTTTTTTCGTTATCAATTTCTTGGCAGATATTTTTAATTCTATAATTGCTCTTCGCTCCGTTCTATTGCATTTCTCTGAAAAGTTTTGCATTTTCCGCCGAGGAATACATATACCAAGCCAATTATAAGTGAAAAATATATATAGAAAGAAAATTCTAATATCAGAAGCCGCTTATAAGTATATTACAACTATAAATATTACAAAAACATGTAATACATCTGAAGAGATAAAGTTGCGTTAAGTTTTGTGCAAATTTTCATCAATTTTCGGAGGAAAGTAACATGTCACATCTTCTTCCAGAAGATGGAACCTTTTCTAAGTGATGACTTCGCGAGCACGTAGGTTGGACGTTTCAATATTTTCCAGCTTAGAAAGATCCAAGAAATGGCTGACCAGCTCCTCTTTAAAAGAAGCTATAGTTTCTGATTGGTGATTTTCTGGTGCATTCTGTAGGCGTTGGCAAGTGCTGACCCAAATAGAAGCTCAATTACTGTTTTACCACACCATTTTATCAACTTTCGTAATGCAGTCGAGTAGGATTTTATTTGGTCCGAAATGTCTTTGAAACTTTTACATTCACTGTAGTCAGAAATCGCAGATGGCTTTTGTACTACTCCACCTCGTTAACGAACTTACACCATTCTTCTCCGAGAGATGCAATAGAACGGAGCGAATAGCAGTTATAGAATAAAAAATATCCCGGGCGGGATTCGAACTCGGGAAACCACTTAAAAATAGTAGTCGATTGGCGCCACCGCAAGTCATACGTAAGAACTGAATAAATACGGCGATCGGAGACCCGTTCAATATCTCGATGGCGAGGAGAAGGTCTGCAATGACCGTACAATGTGAATCGCGAGGTGAAAATTGAAAATTGAGGCCGGCAGGAGAGAAGGCGAATCGTCATGTTTTGACAATTCGTGACAATTCAAAAAGCGAAATTTTCCTCCATCTGTTTTTTTGCAATATGTCGTTTAATTTTTTTCTTATTTATGCACCACTAAGAGTTTGATAGAATTGCACCTTCATTGTAGATACCATCTAATCTCTCTTTGGAAAAACATCTAGCTTTATAGATATTAACGCGAAAAACCCGTCGCTGCCTACCGGGCTATTTTATAGACAAAGCTTGTTCTAAAATTCGACGCCTTAGATCCCATAAATTCTCTAGAGATATGATCAAATTTTCTTAACTTCTAGCTGAATCTTAGATAAGCATTTTGGAGTCTCTAGACGATCTCTTTATCTCTATTTAATATAGTGGACCAGTAAACTAAATCACCACGAGCTACTTAACTCGGTATCAACGAAATCGCTTAACCTTAACCTTAGTTTATTGTCAGCGCTAAAGGTACCATTCACACAGTTCGCTTGCAGTCCCAGGATTCTACGATTTGAACCGAGGTATTAAACTTCTTCCAACCAACATCATTCAGTTAAGTTAAAGGATGAGGCTCTCAATTTTTAGACTGACAGTGTTTGAACTGCAGGCGAACTGAGTTATTATCACACACATTAGCGTGTTGCTAATCCTGATTGAGTTATTGCTAGTAAACAATATTTTTAGATTGTGCCAGAAGAGAAAAGCTAGCAGCACTTCTTGTACTTTTATTATTAACAAAGGCAAAAAAACGTCTTTAGGTAAAAGATTGGTTGTGACAACGAGATATGTTAGCTTGTATAAAACGGGTGCGAAAGTTAAGAAGTTGTGTCAATAATAAGCTTAACAACTAACTCAGAATGGCAAAGCCCTTAATATCAAAGAAAAATACAAAATTGAGAAAAGCAATTACAACCGAAGAATAATTGATAGTAATATTTCGATATTTCTTTTTAGCTTTATTTTTACTTCCCTCGCATATCGAAGGGAAGTATTGTATTCGAGAAAAAATCACCCTCCGAGATATTTTCGGATTTTCACATTTCAGAACACGTAGATTACGAAAGTATAGGTTTTTCAATTCCATCAGTCTGTCTGTAGGTCTGTCTGTCTGTCCGGTCTGTTGGTGCATTAACTAAAAAACTACTTGACGGAGAACAGCCAAATTTGGTACGTAGCTGACGCCACTGCCACCGAACAAATGGTTAGACTTTCACTGGAAGATATACAAGGTGGACCGCCTAAAGGGAATAGATAATGGAAAAATTTGTTTGCTCAAATTTAAAATTTCCGTGTTTTGTGACATTCTAAATCTTTAAAAGGAAATACAAATTTTTTTTAATTTAAAACAAAAAAATTTTCAAATTTGAAAATATTGTATAAAATTGATGTTGTTAAAAATGTTTTCTTTGCTCAAATTTAAAATATCCACGCTTCGTGACATTCTAAACATATTTAAAAAAAACATATTTTTTTGAAAATCAAAAAGAAAAAGATTGTTTTTCTTCAAATTTAAAATTTCCACGTTTCATAACATTCTAAACATGTTTAAAAATGAATTATTATTTGTTTGCTTATAATTGTATTGAAACATTCTTTATAGGATTTTGCAAACAGCAGAAAAATTAACTATCTATAAAAGAAAAACTTTGTGTCGAAATATTAATGAAATCTTTGTATTCTTTCGATAACCTGAATTCTGGTTATGCTAGCAAATTAAAATCCTAAAATGAATATGTCTAGTTTCTTATTTGACAATTCTCATTCTAACACTAGCATCCACACAGTCCCCTACGGCCATGCAGATTAAACTAGTATCCATATAACCCCCTACGATTATGAAGATTCAGTTAAAAATGAGAACAAAGACCTAAAATGAATTTATTTATCTACCTTGTCTTTCATAGAAATTGTCTTGGTTTTGCATGAAACATCTTTATGAATGGCTTTATGTCTTTCTGATGAGCTCCAGAATAAGGGCGAAAAACGTTTCAAAGGCTAAGCATTTCCAGGAAACAGAATGATAGATTTCATGAAAATGTAATGCATTGGAATGAAAAAATTTTTTAAGACAAGGTAGATAAATAAATTCATTTTAGGTCTTTGTTCTCATTTTTAACTGAATCTTCATAATCGTAGGGGGTTATGTGGATACTAGTTTAATCTGCATGGCCGTAGGGGACTGTGTGGATGCTAGTGTTAGAATGAGAATTGTCAAATAAGAAACTAGACATATTCATTTTAGGATTTTAATTTGCTAGCATAACCAGAATTCAGGTTATCGAAAGAATGCAAAGATTTCATTAATATTTCTACACAAAGTTTTTCTTTTATAGATAGTTAATTTTTCTGCTGTTTGCAAAATCCTATAAAGAATGTTTCAATACTATTCTAAACATATTTCAAAAAAAAATTGATTTGAAAATTTCAAAAAGAATTTAAAAAAATTCCACTAAATACATGGAATTTTTTTTTTTCAACTTTAAAATTTCCACGTTCCATTCCATTCTAAACCCATTACAATAAAAAATTGTTTTGAAAATAAAAAAAAATGAAAATTTTTATCCCTCACCACTGGTGAGTAGATGAGAGAAAATAGTTATCAGGTTTTCTCTGTAATAATAGGGTTAACTACATTGCGATTATAATTATTATTTCAGATCCTGAAAGTCCCGCTCAAGATTGGGTTCTGAATCCATCCTTGTGTTCATACCAATCCCACGAATTAACCTTCTATCCCGACCCAAGCGACTGTACTAAATTTCTTGAATGCTATGAGGGAAAAAGCATCACAATGAGTTGTCCTTACGGTTTATACTGGAACGACGTGACCAATACCTGCGACTTCTTGGCAAATGTAAACTGTAACCGTAGTAAGTAGTTTCGTAATTTGTTGAAAATTCCTTTCATTTATACTATCTTCGCAAGTTTGGGTTTAATTTTTCATTTTGATATTCCAGGTCCAAACATTCCGGAATCTCCAGACTCTCCAAACTCAGGTAAAGTATCCCGTTTTAGATTTTATCGCCACTTCTTTTACTGTATTGTAAATGCTATGCTTACAACATTGTTCATCGATCAAAGTTTTTCACACGCGATTTTATAGAAAGCTGCTAATCGTAGAAAAAAGTTTCATATACAAAAGTTTCCTTCACCTTCTGTCTTTATTTCTTTCCTATTTATTTCAAAATACACACAGTTTCTCGCTTACCGCAGCAAATCTTTACATTACGTGGACACAGCCTTAGAAAAAATTTCATATAAAAAAAATTTGTCTTCTACTAACACAATTTTTTAACAAATATGCTGTGATAACGTAAAATTGATTGCTATTTTTGAGTTAGAGCAAATTAAACTGAAGACTAATTGTTTTTTATTTTCTGATCAATTACTATGATTATAGTTGCCTTCATTCGCTTAGTGCAAGTAAAGAAAGCTGTAAAAAACGGATCATAAATTTGGCTCGTTAACATAATTGATGTCTCACAGAGGCGTACTTAGAATTTTTGTGCACACTAAATCTGTTGAGCAATGATGATTTTGAGTCTAAATTAGAATGATCAAATATTCTCTTATTGCTCAGTTTCGGCAATAATTTAATCTATTGAATTATTATTCTTGCCAAGCAAGGACCATGAGGAGATACGAGCAATACCTTGCCAAAAAATGTGGGTTCAGAGTTAAGGTTATTGCTATTTATATCAATCTTGATCTAATTGACCCAGATTAAATAAATAAATTAAATTCTAGAAAATAAATAAACAAATGTTAAATGAATAAATTCAATTCTAGAAAACAAATAAACAATTATTAAATAAATAATTTCGATTCTAGGGAACTTCGAACAACTTCGAAATGTTTTAATACGTTGCAAATATGCATTTATTATGTCACAGTACAATCCTGTAGCTTTCCATAATACTGGCTCTTTTATGAATTATTTTAAAGTTAAATCCTATCTTTAATCGCCATCGCCTAAGTGTTTGTTCACTACGTGACACTAAACCTGTTGTTCTTAGTTCCATATGTACTGTTGGTATCTTACTTTTCTTATATTTACTGTAAATTAAATCTCTTAACAACTTCACCACAGACGTATCTAATGCTCGTGATTTTCCTTTGTCCGATTTAGCTTTTCGATTATATGGTCCTTTCACAATTATTTTATAAAGAGTTTGTTCTGGAATTTCTGTTAAGTAGGCGGTTTTTTCCACAGCTCCGGTTTCTCCTTCACTTTCTTTTATATTTTTATAAACATTTGAAACTACTTTTTGGGTATGTTCACATAAATGTTGTCTAGAAACTTTCTCTGTAATTTGCGAGCTGTTAATAATCCCCATACTGTCTTGTCATTCTCTGCTAGTGCTAGGTAAAGAACCTTCCCAAGACCTCAAACATTTTCACGATATTATTTTACCATAGCCACTTAAAAACACAAAACACCCTAATAATTCACTACCCGCCAAAATATTCATAAAAACACAATTGCATGAAATACGCTAAAACACAAAGTATATTACCCTTTTAAGCTCTCACAATCTAAATATAATGTAAACACAGATCACCAACTATATTTATTTTATAAAGCACATACAAATATATTCTTAACTGATGCGGTTAATTTGAAATTTCGTGACACTGACAATATTGAAAGTTCGACTTTGTCGTCCCCGCTAGGTCGTAAAATATTTTCCGTAGGGGCGAATTGGTAAATATGAACAAAATAAATAAATTAAATAATTGGAACAGGTGTGTTTTCGTCAATTTGTTAATTTAATCATTCCAGAACATACTTTATATGCGAATAATGATCTATGTATTAAGTAGTATAATATGTTTAATATTTAATGTGTTATAGAGGAGTTAGCTCGAAAATCGACATACCCTGATCTCCCCTCAATGCTGTAGTGAAGTATAAGCGGCACAGCACTGAACATACGACGGAATGAATAAATCGCCCGCGGGCACGATGTTAAATAATTATTTTTAATAATTAATCTACTAGTAATATAGATCATTATGAAATTCAATTGGGTTCTATTCTGATAGTAAATGAAGAGATTGAAATAAAATCAAGTATATTCGTTGAGAATTATAAGCTGTGGAACATCGCCAACTACCCCAGATGTCACTGCCTGAGCCATTTGTTGATTTTCAATAACAATGTTGGAACTTAATAAATCCCTAAGATCAACACATAAAGAAATATAATATTTTAGTTTTAAAACCTTTGAAACTGTATCGACAACAATTTAAATAATAAAAATAAGAAGGGAATCAAACGAGAAGTCGATAATTACGATTTTGATACTATAATTTCAAAATTAAAAATGGCGCATTCAACGTGGCTGATCTATATTTGAAAATCATGCAATTATGCGCACACCTAGCTTTACAGGTCGTAAGCCATAACGGATTCGTTTTATTATTTTTTTCAATTCCTGCATCTAATATCACAGTAGAACTCTATTTAATTTCACAACGATCCGCCAAGTAATTTAATTATTATAAATAAATTATTTAACATTGCTGCGTATTTCCCCTTTTAGGAAACACCCTGTATGAATCTGTGGGTTCTAAATAATTTTAACAAGGGGTAAGCACCTACCACTTTATTTAATAATATACTGCCTATACAATACTTCAATATAACCTTTACTCTTTGTTTACTTGATATTTAACCTCACTTTCGTTACCGAACGTCACTTTCGTAAAACTTCTCCTCTTCCGCCGGTAAACTCGCCTTATATACACTGAAATTGCCTCCAGACTCATCCAGAAACAATCTAGAATCTTTTCCTACCACACTCTAGAAAACTCTTATCTCTTTCTACAAGTTTCCAGTCACTATTAGGCATAGGCGTATCATAGGGGGTTGTAATGCATAACACTGCCCCCCTCCTTAAGCCTGTTCGTCCCGATCAGGCAATTTAGAATCATCAGTGTATTTCGCCAGTCTATCCAAATGCACGATCTTCATCTTGGACTTTTTGCTTCGTTGATTCCGATAGACCACGTCATTAATTCGGGTAATAACAGTATACGGTCCATTCCAAGGTGGTTGAAGTTTCGGTGACCTCCCTTTCTTTCGCTGTGGGTTGTACAGCCAAACCAGATCTCCTCCTTGAACCCTTCTGAACTACCCTTACGGTCATATCGAGCCTTCATTCTGTCACTGGTTATGGTTATTTCGTCTCTAACTAACACATGGACATTCCTTAGCCGTTCACTCACTTCATCTACATAGCTGTTGACAGGAAGCAGTTCTCCACTTGGTGTTCCAAACATCAAATCACACGGCAGTCTGATCTCATGTCCAAATACTACACGAGCCGGAGACTGTTTTGTAGTCTCGTGGATAGCAGCTCTATATGCCATGAGGAAAAACGGTATGTGGAGATCCCAGTCACGTTGATTTTTATGAACGACTTTAGAGAGATGTTCTTTCATAGTCTTGTTATGTCGCTCCACTATTTCATCTGATTGCGGGTGAAGGGCTGCATTATTTTATTAATCAAAGCGTAATTTTGTTATTGACTTGTAACGTCAAAATTTATGCGATTTAAGCATCAACATTATTTACAGTAATTTTACATATTACTCAAAAAGAGTAATATAATTAAACTAATGGATACTGACAGTGATATCGAGATTTTTTTATACCGCCAGAGGTAAGGGAAGCTACAAAAATCGCCTAATTAAACTTGTTGCCCGGAAAAAAAGATTATATACGATGGCTTATAAATCTTTCTTAAATTGGGGACATCAAGTGAATTAAACAAATATTAAATATTTAGAGAATAAAGTGCAGAAGTTTGTATGAGAATTTTTTTAGTGCTCCAAAAGATCTAAAAAAGATGTAGTTGAGATCGGATTACGTTTAATGCCGTTATGGCACATAATTTAGTGTTATTTTCGACTTCAAAGATCCACCGGGTGGGGTGGTTTCAAGCACTTCCAGTAGCTGCCGATTTACTTTCTAGCAATAGCGATTTTAGATTTTATTGAAGTATAAAGCGGGCTTCACAGATATTTCACATGTTTACTTTTCACCGTATAAAGGGTCTACTTTAAAAATGTTTTACGATTGATCTTAATCAATCCAAACTGTTATACTTAGAACAACTAAATAGGAATACATGTGTGTCGTATTAATCACTAATGCTCTTCGCTCACCTGTCAATTGAAGAATGTATTTGAGATGAAACCAAAATTTTAGAGTCAGTGAATAGGTTATTTAGCCACTTTTATGGCTATATTTAAAATGACTAATTCAATATTAATTGTTTCAGAACCAGAAAATCCCGGTTGGATTCCAGATCCAATGTGTTCATCTAGACTCCACGAATTAGTTTACTACGCAGACCCAAGCGACTGCTCAAAATATGTTGAATGCTTTGAGGGGAAGAAAATCACAATGAATTGTGCTCCTGGTTCATATTGGAACGACATAATCAACAACTGTGATTATTTGGCAAATGCAAATTGCAATCGTAGTAAGTAATTTTGTATATCATTGCACGTTCATTTCGATTATTACTGTAATTAGTAAGTTTGGACTTAACTTTTCATTTTCAATATTCCAAGTCCAAATTATTATATATTTAGTTGTATTTGATATAATAATAATCAATGGGTTATGTCATATATGTTTTATTGTGAATAAAGTGCTCAATATGAATAAGTTGTTTGAATACATATGAATACAATTAGGGCGAGGAGTGGAAACGTTCCTGCAACGTAAAAAAATATCGACATTTAGAGAATTTGACGAAAATGTTGAAAGCTTTGAATCATGGGGGTAGAGGTTACAATAATATTTTATTGTGAATAAATTAGAACTAGAACTAAAAGTTCCTAATCTAATCACTTTAATTCGTGCCAGACATATGCTACATTAAAAACTGAGTTATTTCCGTCAACGCCGTTTGAAAAGTCATATAGTGAACTGGTTGCTGTTTTAACAAAGATATTTATTATGGGTCTATTTAGATATAATAGACTTGCATTTGGCATTAGTTCAACACAGGGTATTCTTCAGACTGTAATGAATTTTATTTCAGCAGGTTTACCTAAAACCAGTTGTTACCTGGATGATATTATTTGCGGTAACAGTTTAGCAGAATACCATAAAGAATGTTTTGAATGTAATAATGACTAACATTAAAATGAATTCAAAGAAATGTAAATTTTTTGAATTAAAAGTAGAGTTTTTTGGACATATCATTGAGGAACGCGATATACTTTAAACCAAAAAGAAAATTGACGCAATTCAGAATACTCCAATTCTTGAAAATTTAACGCAACTTAGGTTTACTAAACTATTACGGAAAATTTATACCCATGTTATCAGCCAAGCTAAAACTTCTTTATAACCTTTGCCAAGTAGACGTAAAGTTTGAGTGGAAGAAGGAACATGATGGTAGTTTTGAACTTAGGAGGAAACTAATAACGTCAAATCAAGCCCCACGTACTATAATCCGGAAACATTCAAATATTGAGAGGGAATCGTTGGCACTTATATCTGCCGTGAAGAAATTCCATTAATATAATTTTGGTCGAAAATTTATTTTGGTCACTGATCACAAATCTCTACGATTCATTTCCTCAAACAGAAAAAGGATAACTGTTTCAGCTGTAGCTCGAGTTACTCGTTGAGCGTTGACACTTTCTGGTTATAATTATAAAACTGAATATCGAAAGGGTACTTTACTTGCAAATGCTGATACATTGTCACGTTTGCCGGTAAAGAGTGAAACTAATATATCAAATAATATAATTTCGTTTAATCTGTCGAATAGTGTTCCACTCAACTAAGAGGACATTGCCAAAGCTTCAACAAATAATGTCTTTCCAAAGTTATAGACTTGACTATCTCCAGTTGGCCAAATATCGTAAGTGAACAGTTTTCTATTTACGCTTTAAAAGACATCTTTGCAATGCTTGCATTGTCAAGTTAAATGGTGTCGGACAACACCTTTTAGTTCACTACAATTTATAAAGCTTTGTCGAGCAAATGGTATTAAACCAATTATATCTCCACCATATCATCCCCAAAGTAATGGTATCGCTGAAAGAGGAATTCAGACTGTAGAAAAGAGTTTGGAAAACTCTTTGTTTAGCCAAAAGAAGGTAACAATAACGCTGGAAATTATGAGAGAAAGGCTTGTTAATTTTTTATTAAGTTACCAAACTACTCCATCTAGTGTAACAGGACTTAATTCGGCTGAATTTCTATTGAGGAACCGACCACAAACTAGGTTTGACTTATTAATGCCAACTTTTGGAAATATAATACGTTATTCTCACACTACAGATATTAGGAAATACATTTTGTATAAAGTGAATGACAACATATATGTTAAAAATGTTAATTCGTATCGGTGGGAAGCTGGAAAAGTTATTAAGGTTGTAAGTATGACAACTCGTTTAGTTAAAGTAGGTGATAACATTAAACATGTACATGCTGATCAGAGTCGTTACGACCTAAGTACAAATAGCCAGAATATGTTCGATGAAGTAGTGATTTCATCGCATCCATTAACTGATCAAAATACAGCTGATCAAGTAGTGTTGTTACCAAAGCCTGACTTATTTATCTCACCTACAAGTCATGAGAAATTGTTAGAAACTTCCTTAATGAAAATAAAGCGTCTAGTACCATTTCTACTTCACCTGTCACAAAAAACAAAAATCTTCCAATCTACGATATAAAAATCAGATAGAGTCGTACAACCGCGAAATAGATTGGGGTTATAGACGAAATGGGAAGGCCATGGAATAAAATAATGTGTTGTTGTCAATGAGATGTCATATATGTTTTATTGTAAATAAAGCGTTCAATCTTAATAAGTTGTTTAAATACATAACATAAATGTAGCGGATTCCCCAGACTCCAAACACAGGTAAAGGATCTAGTTTATCTGTCAGTTTATGATGCTATAGCTCTTCTAAAATTAATTGGAATAATCGGGAAATTACTAAAACAGTTTTAATAATTTCCTGATAATTCCTACGTAGGTGGCGAAACGTGCGTCGAGAGGTTGAGTTCAAGAATTTTGGAGTTTGTGGAAACTATGTCTTCAAAAGTAAAAATCATGGATAAATTATGGACAAACAATTATGCAGAAAAAAAATTTCCTTGATTTCCCCGTTCTCGTTTTCATTAAACAATATCACTGGCGATTCGTTTGAGCAGATATTACCAACGTATCTACAAGCTGATCAGATTCCAGTTTGTGGATCCTTGATAACTGAAAATATTTTCAGAAATGTTTTTCTCGACGTTTAGATGAGTCTAATTTCAATTTTACTATTTGGACACAATTCTCGAATTTTCAAATGCCAACGCTAATAGTAAAATTATTTTTGAATCCGCAATTTTATGCATTTTAGCATAATATAGTACTTCGAAAAATATGAAACATGAAAGAGTACTCAGACATCAATCCTTTAATAAAGCTACAGGGAAAGGAAGCTATGACGCCCAGACTTTGTTGGTGCTTACACATGATGCAGCTTGAAAGTATATAAAAAGGGTGAAATTTCAGATACAGGTATGGTTGGGAAAACATATTTGGCTGATAGAATGGGTGGATTAAGATTAAGGGTGCTTTCTTAAATTGAAGTACAATGAATCAGCCATCAAAATTTACATGTTAAATCGGACGCAGAATACCTTATGGATGCAGGAGAAGTGACGTGTATGGTTACGTAGAACGCTGATTGCCGTCGTTCGCGAATCAGCGCCGATAAGGTGCAATAAGAGAATGAATGTTATAGTATTTGGTGAGGCGCCTTTAGAAAATGTAGAATAAATTTTGAAAATAATAATTTTATTTAAGTAAGCGAATGTTAGTCGGGGCAAACTAACATAATTTTAATCAGAATACGGAAAAATAGAAACCAGAACTAGCCCAGCAGGAAATGGTTGGGGGGGTTACTAACATGAAAAAAAAAATAAATGCAGTTACTGACCTTGGGGACTAACTTAAGGGGGGGAGGTAAAGTGAAAAAAATTCAAAGTCAATAGTTTGGATGCGTATTACGAGAAAATTTGACGTCGGAGATAAAAATGTTCAACAGCAAAGTTGTAGGTAATAAAAAGATCTTTCATTTTTGTTAAGGGTACTTTTCATCATAACCTCAAAATTATCGAGAAATTTAAAAATTTTCCAAAAAATTATAAAATATTCGTTTTTATATTATAACTTTTATAAAAATTAATGAATTATTATGAAACTTGGTGAAAAGATACCTTTATATATTATAAATAACCAAAAAAATTTTCAAAAGAAAATAATGGAAAATTTTTGATTTTGAATTTTTTCAAAAAAAAAAAGTCCTTTTTTCAGACGAAAATTGTATGGTGGAAAATCATCGTAAATAGATTTTTCAAAGCTCATTTTGTTTGTTTTTTCGTCTACTTTTTGATAAATCAGAGACACAATATAGCTTCTATTTAAGAATATGCTAAAAAATGCAAAAAACGAAAAAAGTCAATTTTGAAAAAAAAAATTTTCAGTAATTGTTGATAATTTTGTTTAAATTTCAAAAAAATTTTAAAATTAATTTCACCAATCGATTCTACGTGAAAAATATTTAAGAAACTGTATTTTGTTGTTAAAAATTACTCCAATATTTAGGGGTGGTAAAGGGTTGCTTCTGGAGGGTGAATAAAGTAATGATCGTTCTCATGCAATTTTCGGCTAAAATTGACGTTAAACAAAAAATTAGTAATCAATAAAAGTTGTAGATTTTGAAAAATTTATTCATTCATTCATTCACAAGTTTTGTAGAGGTCATTTTTACCATAACCTCAAAATTTAAAAAAAAATGCAACAAATGTATTTTTTACATTTTTTACTTTTTTAAACTTTCTTATTATTTCTTTTCTTCTTGTTTTTGTGTACTTAGTAGACAAAATGTGTGGTTGAATAAAAGTATTATAGTTGTAACTTTAATTTGGAAAAAATGTTCAAGATTTTGAGGAAACTCATAGGAAGTTCATGAGGAAAATATGTATTTATTTTGTTAAAATATGATCAAAACTTAAAAAAAAGAACTTTTTATTATAAAAAAAATGATTAAATCTTAAAAATACACATTGCAAACTACACTAATCTTTTTCTTTTATTTACATGAATCAGTTCTTCTTCTTCACCCTCCGATTCTTCGCTAAACTACGAATCTTCACACTCCATCTCTTCTTCAAAATCATCTTCGACTTCCTCATTGTTTATATTATTTTGAGGACTTGGCTCTTCGTCTTCACCATCGCTTACATCTTCTGAAATTGTTATATTAATAATATAAATATTTAATTTTTTTTCATTGCTATGTATTTAAGTACGTAATGTATCGTTGCATTAACTAAAATTATAAAATTTTAAAACTTTATTGTTATCCTTTAAATTAAACCGATAAACAAGAAGAATATACATATCGGAGCAAATTTTGAAAATAATTCAATTTGACTTACCTTTTTAAAATTTCCAGGTGAAAAAGTTTTACAAATGATGTTATTCAGATGGATGATACTTTCTAACTGAGAACGCACGTGCTGGGACAGCTGCGTAGCAATGGTATGGCGGAAAATAAAAGCCTCGTGTATAACAAATACCCATAGAGCCTCTATGATTGAGAGATAGGTGTAGTTCTGATCATGCGCGTTAATCTTTCCGTATATTTTTTCTAATTTTTAAAGTTTTCTAATATCATTACTATAATACTTTTATTCAACCACACATTTTGTCTACTAAGTACACAAAAATAAGAAGAAAAGAAATAATAAGAAAGTTTAAAAAAGTAAAAAATGTAAGAAAATACATTTGTTGCATTTTTTTTTTTAATGTTGAGGTTATGGTAAAAATGACCTCTACAAAACTTGAAGAATTTTTCAAAATCTACAACTTTTATTGATTACTAATTTTTTGTTTAACGTCAATTTTAGCCGAAAATTGCATGAGAACGATCATTACTTTATTCACCCTCCAGAAGCAACCCTTTACCACCCCTAAATATTGGAGTAATTTTTAACAACAAAATACAGTTTCTTAAATATTTTTTCACGTAGAATCGATTGGTGAAATTAATTTTAAAATTTTTTTTAAATTTAAACAAAATTATCAACAATTACTGAAATTTTTTTTTTTCAAAATTGACTTTTTTCGTTTTTTGCATTTTTTAGCATATTCTTAAATAGAAGCTATATTGTGTCTCTGATTTATCAAAAAGTAGACGAAAAAACAAACAAAATGAGCTTTGAAAAATCTATTTACGATGATTTTCCACCATACAATTTTCGTCTGAAAAAAGGACTTTTTTTTTTTGAAAAAATTCAAAATCAAAAATTTTCCATTATTTTCTTTTGAAAATTTTTTTGGTTATTTATAATATATAAAGGTATCTTTTCACCAAGTTTCATAACAATTCATTAATTTTTATAAAAGTTATAATATAAAAACGAAAATTTTATAATTTTTTGGAAAATTTTTAAATTTCTCGATAATTTTGAGGTTATGATGAAAAGTACCCTTAACAAAAATGAAAGATCTTTTTATTACCTACAACTTTGCTGTTGAACATTTTTATCTCCGACGTCAAATTTTCTCGTAATACGCATCCAAACTATTGACTTTGAATTTTTTTCACTTTACCTCCCCCCCTTAAGTTAGTCCCCAAGGTCAGTAACTGCATTTATTTTTTTTTTCATGTTAGTAACCCCCCCAACCATTTTCCGTTGGGCTAGTTCTGGTTTCTATTTTTCCGTGCTCAAATTTAGTTTGCCCCGACTATGTATATAAAAAGGGAACATAAAAAAGTTAGTTTTTTGTACTTTGCCTAGTTAGTAGTTATCGACAGATGCTTGCTGTCGCGTAGTAGATAGTTGCTTCCGCAGGTATTAGTTATAAGTTATTGAAGTGAATGACAAATTGTTTATTTGGTAATTGTGTCGAGAACCATCCTTTCATACACCATTCCTATCTTATCTCATGAATTACCTCGAAAATACACTAGGAACGTCACAACGTGGTAAGTTTTCGACACATTTAGTTAAAGCCCTGAGTTAGTCTAAACAGTATTGCCATTCTCAACTCAAAAAGTCAAAAGCATTGGCTATCATTACAGGGCCTGCCTGTGACAAAATAACAACGAAACTGTGCTCAAGCACAGCTCATGCGTGCTTGAGCACGGCAAGCCGAAAACCTATGTTTTTGAAAAATTCAAAAATGTCTTATTTTTCGAGATATATCTATTTTTCGAAAAAAACGTGTTCTCGAAAATCGGCTAGACTATCTCTACGAGGGTTCTACAGTAACGGTCTTGGGCTCATTTTCTTTATAAAGAATTATACTATCATGCTGTAAAATAATTAAGTATGACGGTTTTATTAATTTTAAGGGTAAATAAATGGCTTTAAAATAATTTCATTTTTTTAGGTTGTTTTTTTTTTATAATTTTGCCAATTTCAGTTTTACATAAGTGACTTATATGCGCATCGATTACTGACATTTCTTAACGAATTTATTTAAAAAAATGTCCTGCGACTTTCTGGAGCCCAGATAGTTTTTTTAATTCTAGAGAGCGCAATTTACAACAATAGTAACAATAAAAAAAGCATCACTATAGATGACGCAAACATTATTTTATTCCTGAGCAAGAATTACTAGAATTTTCGTAGTGAGTATATATGCCAAGTAAGTCGGGAATAAAAAGGTAATTCCGTAGGACTTTGACGCGCTGAACACAGTGCCGTTCCCGCCTTGCTCTATAAGGCCAGCATCTTGAGAAAACAACTTCAAATTGGATAGAATAATAATTTCTATACTATTTTTAAAATATAATTTTATCCATCCTGTATATTTTCCAGTGAAAGTCCACCCATTTTTTCTCTATCGTTACCTTCAACTACCTACCAAAGACTGTTCTCCGTCAAATAGTTATTTTACACGAAAACTTTCACATATGGTTACAGTTTTTGGTAAGTAGATTAGTAGAAGTGTGCGCACTAGCGTTAATGAATTTTTAATGACCTACTTCTAGTCTGGCCCCGGTGCACTTTGTCTTAATATGTGATAACGCATGCCTTTGTCTCTTATCAACTTCCTGTATCAACGTCTGTTTGATAATGTCTTATCACCTAATTATCAGATTTTTAGCCATCAAAGACCTTCCAAATCACCTATTTGGGTTAAAAAAAAAAGAACTGTCTTTTTTGCTGGTCTGTGTTATCGAATAATCCGACGTTTACGCTATCGCATTTACCTCCAAAAGCTGACACTGCTAGATTGCATGGACAGCGAACATATTTACAGATCCAGTAATGGAAGGAAAATATGTTAAATCCCCTCCAATGGGGTTGGAAGAAAACAAACAATGGATTGATGCCAATTGCCGTGACTCTGTCTCCTGCACCGAAATCTTTACTTCAAAAAATATCAATGTGGCTGTTTAAAAGGCTGTATGGAAATTGTGGTTGCAGAAAGCTTGGCATCTTGCTCCATACTTTGCACGGAAAGTGCAGGAATTAATTGCGAAAATGCAAATGTGTCAGAAATATCACAAGATGTCGATAAAGATATCGACAACGAAGTTGAAAGAATCGACTTCTTAAAATTAATAATATGCAATATTTGTTTACCTTTAGGAATAAAAATGTCATTTTTTGAAATGCGTTTATTGCTCATAATGTTTTCGTACAATATTTATTTATTTAAAAATCAGTTTATTTTAAATAACGAATAAAATTCAATTTCGTTATTAGAAAGCTCAACCACAATCATTAATTGTTTCTAATATTACTTTTTCTTAAAAACTATTTATTTTAGAACGTTAAACAAACATTTGTATTAATATTAAATTATTTTGAAATTGTTGTTTTGTTGCACAAAAGTAAATTGATTTACTGAAAATTAAAAGAAAAATGTATGGGAGCAAATGCGGTAAAATATGGCAAAAAATGGTCACCTTTGAATGGCGACATCTCCGTCACCGTTGGTCGTACGGAGCACAAAAGAAGCAATTTCTATGTTTTTTCAAGAAATTGATTGAAGGAGCCGTTACTCTGTGGTAGTTAATCATTTTGCACAAATAACTAAATAAAACACACTACTATGTTTTCTACCACTATGTATTTATAAAAATTGCGACTGCAGTTTCGACTTACAAAGCCATTGTCAAGCAGTGAATCAAAAATGACTGATTTACAATTATACAGAAATGTAATATATAGACAATATTGGTTGGATAGATAGGTACAATAAGGGCTTAGGCAGGTAGATGACAATAATAAACTTAATTATGAATATTCAATTATGGGTCTGCCGGCTGTAAATAAAGGTGAATATATCAGATCTAATTGATCATTTAACAAATTATAATCCTTGACATTATTGTGTTTATGAATTTCCAGAGATTCTAAAACGTTTAATTTAAAGCCTTTTGTTGAGAAATGTAAAATTTCAATGTCGTTTAATTCTGGAAAACTATGGTTGTTTTCGAGGCAGTGGTTCGCGAAAGATGAATCAGTTTTCTGTAACCTATATGATCTAAGATGTTCTTGATACCGTATTTTGAAATTTCTACCGCTTTGCCCTATATAGATACTATTACACTCTGTACATTTTAACTTATAAACTCCAGATTTGTTAAATTTACGTGTTGGGTCTTTTGCATTGTATAATATGTTTGATAATTTACTCTGTGATTTAAAAGCTATTTTTAGATTGCGTTTAGATAGAACATTAGCTATTTTTTCGGATAAATGGCCACAGTAGGTAATTGTTGTGTAAGTACATTTTGTGGTTTCTTTTATTTTTGGATATATTAATTGAAAAGTGAATTTTTTCCGGATTTTGTTAATTAACTTTCTAATGACATCTTTACCAAAATTATTTTTAATTCCAATGTCCTCTATTATGTGTAGCTCTTCATTCAGATCCGCATCAGACAGAGGTAGTGAAAATGCTCTGTTTATCATAGAATTGTATGCTGCCATTTTTTGCTGATATGGGTGTAATGAGTCATAAGGAATTGTGGTTCCTGTAAATGTTGGTTTTCTATAGATTTTAAAAGTATATTGATTATTTATGCGTGACACTGTAAGGTCTAGGAAATTAATTTTATTATCTGACTCTATTTCTAATGTAAATTGTATTTTCGGGTGTATGTTATTAATATAATTTAAAAAATTGTTCAGTTGTCTGGTAGTACCGTTGAAACCGGCCAAAACATCATCAACATATCTATACCAAAAATTAATATGTTTCTTGCCTAACGTAGAATTTAGAATTTCTTTTTCTAAATGTATCATAAAAATATCCGCTAAGAGAGGACTAAGTGGAGAGCCCATGGGTAAGCCTGAGTTTTGTAAGTAGAATTTTTCCCCGAATTGAAAGTACGTTTGTGACAGGCAGATCTCGAAGGCTGATAAGATTTCGTAAGAGATTATATGGTTAATTTTGCATGTATCTAAAAGGTTTTTGATGAGGTGTAGACATTCATCCGTCGGGATATTAGAAAACATGTTTTTTACATCGAATGAGACTAAAACAGAATTTTATGGAGTTTTAATATTTTTTAATTTTTCAACTAATTCCGTCGAATTTTTTAGGCTATTGTCTGATGAGAATTTAGTTATGTTCTTGAATATATCATTCAGGGAAATGCTAAGGTCCCTGGTTGGACTGTTAATGTACGAAACTGCCTCGAAAACAACCATAGTTTTCCAGAATTAAACGACATTGAAATTTTACATTTCTCAACAAAAGGCTTTAAATTAAACGTTTTAGAATCTCTGGAAATTCATAAACACAATAATGTCAAGGATTATAATTTGTTAAATGATCAATTAGATCTGATATATTCACCTTTATTTACAGCCGGCAGACCCATAATTGAATATTCATAATTAAGTTTATTATTGTCATCTACCTGCCTAAGCCTCTTATTGTACCTATCTATCCAACCAATATTGTCTATATATTACATTTCTGTATAATTGTAAATCAGTCATTTTTGATTCACTGCTTGACAATGGCTTTGTAAGTCGAAACTGCAGTCGCAATTTTTATAAATACATAGTGGTAGAAAACATAGTAGTGTGTTTTATTTAGTTTTTTCAAGAACTTTTTTTTCTCTGAACACGTATATATCTAGGATGCCTTAAAAAAAAGTTATGGACGAATTACTAGAAAAAGCCGAAAAAGTGAATTTTCCTAAAATATTTAACTTCGTTCTTTAATTATTTATACTTCCACATCCACGTAGTGGATGTGGGAGTAATCGTAAAAAAAATTGAAAATATCTTTTTCTTGAAATAGGTTTAGAATGTCATGAAACGTCGAGATTTTAAATTTGAGCGAAAAAAAAAATGTTCTGTCTGTTGGTCTCTCTGTCTGTAACTTTTTTTTTGTCCGCACGCTTTCTCCTTTCAACCCCCACCACCCCTACTCCATTATTAAAGGGGTTGTTATAATAAAAATGAAATATTCACTTGAAATTTGGTACACATATGTATTAAAACGACATCTGGAACTAGATTATATTTTGAGAAGCTTCCGTTGAAGGGTCGGGGGTTAAATAGGGGAAAATAAGTAAAGCAAGCTGGTATGAGTACAGAAACTTTAAATTCGGTGTATGTACTAGAAGCCAAGGTCTCAGATTTTGTTATTATAATTTTCAATTCTCCACCACCCCCTAGTCCATTATTAAAGGGGTTGAAAAAATAAAATTGAAATATTCACTTGAAATTCGGTATGCGTATGTATTATAACGACATCTAGAACTAGATTATATTTTGAGATGATTCCGAAGGGTTGGGGGTTGAATAGTGGTCGATAGGAGAAAATAAGTAAGAGTATAGAAATTTGGGATTTGATGTATATACTAGAAGATGGCCTCACTAATATTTCCTATCCCCCCACCACCCCCACTTCCTTATTAAAAGAGTTGATAAAATTAAATTTAGATTTTCACTTGACGTTTGTTACACGTATAACGATATCTTAAACTAGATTATATTTTGACATGATTGCGTTGAACCAGTGGGGCTAATTGTGGGTAAATAGGGAAAAATAAGTAAAGCAAACTGGTAACAGTACAGAAACTTGAAATTCGATGTATGTTCTAGAAGCCAAGGCCTCAGATTTTTTAGTAATATTTTTCAACCCCCCCACCACTCTTAATCCATTACTAAAGGGGTTGATAAAATAAAATTGAGATATTCACTTGAAATTTGGGACACGTATGTATTATAACGACATCTGGAACTAGATTATATTTTGAGACGATTTCGTTGAAGGGTTGAGGGTTGAGTAGGAGTAAATAGGGGAAAATAAATAAATCAAACTGGTAAGAGTATAGAAATGTGGGATTTGGTGTATATACTAGAAACCAAGGCCCCAGATTTCTTTCTAATATTTTTCAAACGCCACCATCCCCGCTCCATTATTAATGGGTTTGATAACATAAAATTGAGATATTTACTTGAAAGTTAGTATTGTATTGTAATGACATCTGATTGAGATTATTCCATTGGAGGGGTGTGACGTGGTAGATTGTGAATAGGGGAAAATAGTTCGGGTAAACTAAAAACTTAATTTTTAACGTATATGGTAGAAACCAACGCGCAACGCCTCAAACTTTTCTGACAAATCTAGTCAAGATGTTTCCTTTAAAGTGACTTTGATGAAAAATCTGGATGTCGAAGTAGTGATTCCTTAGGCGGCTGTTTAATTACTAACAACGTACTTGGATCGGACAATTTAATTTTCTACAAAAAATAATTGTTGTAAAAAATCTCCAAATTTGCATTATTTTATAGTTATTTTGTTAAAAACTAAGAAATGGACTTCTACGAGTAGCTAGTAAACTAACATATTAAACAATAAAAACCCTTTAACGCCATTATTCCTTACTAAAAGACATTCAATAGTCTATGCCATGCTCTAAGGAACAGGATTAAAAATGTCTCTAGCTGTTGCAAATGTGTCTGATAATAATTATTCTCTGGCTCCTGTACTATAAAAATAGATGGCAAATTTTAATTTACAAAAAATTGAATACATCAAACTGAAAGTACATTATAAGCTTCAAAAATGGTACCTGTATAATGTTGATGTGTCATTTATTAACAAGGTTATTGTTACTTGCCGAATTCAAAAAAATCAATCCAAACCGTAACACTTCGAACAGCTAGATTTGAATGCACGTGTCTCATGTAACCGTTGCACTTTTTGGCATATTTCAACTTTTTCTTTTTGGCGAGGATAACTAATGTTCTTCAATTCAAATAACCCATCAGTTTTTTTGACCCTGTTTAAAATTACTTGTTCAATACTGATTAGTGCAGCTACCGGATATCCCAGTAAAAATTGGGTGTCAGATCCAATGTGTTCGCCCCATTCCCACGAATTGATTCTCTACGCGGACCCAACCGACGGCACAAGATATATTGAATGCTACGAGGGGAAGAAAAAGATAATGACTTGTCCTCGTGGTTTACTTTGGAACGACGCAACCCACTCCTGTGACTATTTGGAAAACGTAAAATTTGAACGTAGTAAGTAGCTTCATTATTGCATTCGAATTGATTGTCACTGTCATTCGCAAGTTTTGATATAATTTTTCATTTTGAAGGTCCAAGTTCAGATGTTCCGACTACTCAAGACTGTACGCGTAAGCCAGGTATGGATAAAGTATAATTTCAACATTATATCAGTATATGCATTTACTACGCTTACGGCTTTTCAATTTTTTCCTTAAAAATAGATGATACAATGCAACTTTTACGAAAATATCATTACATTAATTGAAAAATACACATTTTAAGCTTGAAAAGTCGCTCGTGTACAATATTGATGTAATTAATTAACAGAATAACCCGCAGGTTTGTGATATTTTATCGATCAATTACACAAGTCTACAAAAAAAAATTGCGTAATGCACGTGGAGGTATATTTTTGGGTCACTGAAACCTAATATGATAGTAGTTTTGCCTGATCAAGTCACTAAGCTCAAGAAAGGGACCAAAGAAATCTTGAAACTGACTGCAATTTTTGAGGTTAACGAGGAATTCAACAACAGATAATAATCATTTTAACATTATATAGAAGTCCAGATGGCGATATGAATATTTTTCCAGAATAAATTGGTGGCAGCGTTAAATCATGTATTAAAAAAACATAAAAAACCAAATATAGTTATTTGTGGTGACTTCAATATAAACTTTTTAACACCATCAAAGAATCAGACAGATTTAATTTATATTTTGAATTCATGTTGTATCAGACCTACGATAAATGAACCAAAAAGATTAAATAATTGTACCGATAACATTTGTGTAAACCTAGAACCAAGTGTTTGTACCAGCAACATAATAAAGAATGGTATTAGTGATCATCACGCTCAACTTCTATCTGTTACATTAACAATAAACAAAGTAAATAAATCAACCATTAAATATAGGCAGTTAGATAATTCCAACAATATAAAACATTTTTTCAACTTACTTGCAAATGAAAATTGGGAGAACATAGTAAATTATGATACCAATGCTAATATAAAATTTGACTTATTCATTAGTACCTTCCTTTATTATTTCGAATTGGCTTTTCCAATTAAAACAAAAACAATAGAGAACATGGATACCAGAAATAATAAATGGATGACAAAGGGCCTTAAAATATCGTCGCTAAAATTAAAAGACATGTACAAACTATCATTGACACAAGATGACAATTTTAAAACTTGCTATAAAAATTATAAAATAATTTATAGACAATTAATAAAGAAAGCAAAACTACTATACAACAATGAGTTGATAGTCTGGAATATTATCAATCACAAGAATGCAAACAATAATCAAAAAGATATATAACTAAATGTAAATAGTGAAGTAATAAGTGACCAAAATACAGTCAGTAATCATTTCAATTCATTTTTTAATAACATTCCCAAGTCACTGTTAGGAGATACAGTTTTAAAAAATGTACCTATACAAAATATAGAAATCAGTGAAAACTCTTTTTTTATTGAACCTGCAACTCATATTGAAGTTCTCGATATTATAAAAAATCTAAAAAATTCCAAATCGACAGAAAGTGACAATATTAGTGTTAATTTATTAAAGAATTGTATGCGCCAAATAACTTTAACACTAACCGATATATTAAATACATCGATAAGTAGCGGAATATTTCCTGAAAAATTAAAATTAGCTAAAATCAAGCCTCTATTAAAATCAGGCAACAAAAACATAATGGATAACTATAGATCCATATGTATATTGAGTAGTTTTTCTAAAATAATTGAAACATTTTTTGATAAAAGATTGATTGCTTTTCTAGAAAAATATAAATTACTCAATAATAATCAGTTCGGTTTTCGAAAGGGCCTGTCAACCACCAGTGCTGTCACTAAATTTCTGAATGATCTCTATAACAACTTAGATGATAAAAAAAATGTATTAGTGTATTTCTAGACCTTAGTAAAGCTTTTGACCTAGTATGTCATGAACGACTATTAAATAAGCTTGAACTGTATGGAATTAGAGGTAAACCGTTAGATTGTTTCAGATCCTATCTACAAGGTAGAAAACACTATGTTGAAATAAACAATTGCTCATCTAATATTCTAGACAGTTCGCATGGTGTTCCTCAAGGATCAGTTTTAGGATTATGAATGTAAATGACTTTCATTTTGCATAATCCATAATATTCGCAGACGATACATCCATACTCATTTCTGACATCAAAACCGACAATGCAGTTCAGAAAGAGAATTTTATGTTACAAAGGGTGCATGAGTGGTATAACGACAATATGCTCATTTCAAATAATAAAAAATCTTCTTTTATAAGATTTGATCCCTCAAATACTAATTTTAATCATAGCTACCTAATTAAAACAAAGGATGGCACTATTAAACAAGATAAACACGTAAAATTTCTCGGCTTGCATTTATCAAAGAATTGTTCATGGACGTTTCATATTGATATCGTTAGTAAAAAGATCGCCCCAATATGTTATTGCATTAATCAGCAAGAGACAGTAAGTAGATCAGTGTTATTGACTTACTACCACGCGCAGTTTCACTCTGTGATTTCTTACGATTTATTGACTTGGGGTATTCCTTTTCACCAACCCAAAAAACATAGGACTACCCCTCAGATGAGTGGTGCACCACAAACTATTCTATGGTAGAAGGCCTATGTTATTGCCATTTAATTTCTGGTCTACGGGGTGTAAAATTTAATTCTCACGAAATTGATGAATTTTGGAGGCGTACGCTTAATAGCATGTTTTGTAATTTTGTTCGTTCCTTTCAATATATTTAATATTGGTTATTTCAGAACTAGATAATGCCAGTGAACGCTGGGTTGATGATGCAATATGTGGTTCATACAATTCCCACCAAGTGCTTTTTTTCCCGGACCCAACCGACTCTCAGAAATATATTGAATGCTTTGAAGGGAAGAAAATCATAATGAATTGTCCCTCTGGTTTATATTATAACGATATATCACACACCTGTGATTTTTTGTCAAACGTAAAATCAAATCATGGTAAGTAGTTTCGAATTGTATTACATATTCCTTTCGATTGTAACTACTGCATTTTCCAAAGAATACAATTCATCAAAACCTGAATTAATCAGCTAACCGAATTTTCTGGTACGAAGGGTATGTAATTACTTTATTTTTAAATTGCGAGCACAGGGTTGTCGCTTCGATCTGAAAATCTTCATATACACCAAGCCACAGAAGGGCAGGCACTATAAAAAAGCGAAAGCGAGCCTTTTAGGCGAGTCTGCCTGGGGTAAAAAAGGGACGATTTTACAAATTTTGTATACCATTTGAGTTAGCAACGGAATCTTATAAAAAAAATTCCGCTGAACAAGATTTTGTTATGAAAAACTTTCCTAAACCGCGAGCTTCATGGTTAAATAATTGTTTAAACAAAATTGTTTCCGTTTTATTTATTAAAATAGAAACGGTTTGACGGATCCGAAAAAATCTTGGTTAAATCAAATGATATTTTCAATATGCGTCGTTTGGCACAACCTTACTTTGTCAACCCGTTCATTTGTTATAGCCAAAATAAATTTCATAATTAACAAATTGATTACTCCGAAACTAATGAGGTCAGGATATGGCTTTTTTTAAATATTTGCCTTTTATACCATAGAATATACCACATTTTTTTGGCCCGATATCTTCAATACTTTTTGATTGTTTAAACAATTGGCATAATTTGTTAATTTGTAATAACTTTTTTTTGAAAATTTGATCAACCAACTTTAAACGATAAATATTGATGTCGGGCACAACCCCCATAGAAGTCTGCACGAATGCAACTTTTTGCCTTTGTTTATTTAAAGTTTAAATTAATTTTGCAAATTACCAAATCGAATATCTCGGCTCTGGGTAAAAGTATCGAAATGGGATTTGTGCATATGAAACTGCTTGCAAAAAGGAAAATTTGGAGACCAGAAAGACTTTAATCGGATAACCGGAACCGGAAATAAAAGCGACATTGCCTGAGATCCTCTAATTGTTTATTAACAACTTTTTGGACAAGAGGTTTGGTGCAAATGAAAGCTAACAAGTTTTTCCATCAACCACAAAAAGTTCTACAAAAAATATTCAATCCCTGAAAAGTTACACGCGTTTTTGACCACCCTTAAAAAATCTCCGAAGAATTTCCCTATTTTTATTTAATTTCTTCAGAAAAATCCCAAATAATTCAAGCATATTCTTTAGACAAAAATAAACAACTTTTTCCTCTTAAATATTTTCTTTAAAGGCTTCCTTCTCCCGTAAAAAAATTACAAAAAACCAAATTTTCTGTTTCGTTGTTTTCTTCCGTGAGAAGGAAGCATTTTGGAAAAAATACCAAGAGACAAAAGATACTTATTATTGCCCAA
The DNA here is from genome assembly GCA_963583905.1 of Stenurella melanura. Classification (NCBI taxonomy): domain Eukaryota; kingdom Metazoa; phylum Arthropoda; class Insecta; order Coleoptera; family Cerambycidae; genus Stenurella; species Stenurella melanura. The sequence continues at coordinate 2,476,270 of OY757309.1, forward strand.
AAAATGTTCCTGAATTTTTTCAGAATTCTTTGGTAACATTTAAGCGGTCCTTTGTTTTTTGCATCTCTATCGAAGAGAGCGTGATCACGTGACCTTCCGTTGGAGGGAAATGCTACCTACAGATGCCTACAATATCTCCACCAAGCGACGGCAACTCCCGATACACTTTTGTCGATGGGCGTCCGTACTATAATAGCAGTGGTCGTAAAAATATTGTATTTAATTAATTTACTATTGTTTGTCGTACTTAGGAAATTTATTTAAAGAATAATGAAAAATTGATTTTGTATCACGATGTCGGTTGAAAAGACTACATTGTACTGCCGTGAGCAAAAATAATAGAAGTCTTATAACGTATTTTTTCTAAAATTTAGTTGTGTACATCTAACTTTAATTTTTGTGACATTGTCAGTTAGTTGTGAAAATTCATTGTAAGTGTTCCAGAACTAATATGCCCCATATAAGCGATTTAGTTAAAGCTGGAGTTATTGCTAAAGCAGAAGATGGATGGTCAATGAGACAAATTGCACTGCGTTATAATATTAACAAAAATTCTGGGTTTAACATTTTAAAAAGTACGATTAGTAGAAATCCTGGATCAGGGCGACGAAGGATGTCAACTCAACAGCAAGATTTTCAATTAGTAAATAAATTAGTAGAAATTCCATGTCACTCAGTAATTCAGGCTACTGAAGGAACGAATTTTCCTGGATCGAGTAGTACTGGTGGCCGGCGGGTAAGAGAATCAGAGCTACACTGTCATCCAGCAGCACAGAAACACCTACTTAAAGCTGAACATAAAGAAGCTCGACTGGGATTTGCGCTTGAATTTTTAGTGCATGATATAAATTTTTTGAACAATGTAATCTTTACAGATGAAAAAAGTTTCCAGTCTACACACAGCTGTCGTATTCGTGTTTACCGACCTCAGAATACTCGATTCGATGAGAAGTATATATATATATATAACACTGACAAAAGTGGTAGATTTTCCGTTAACATGTGGGCTTGGATTTCGGCACGTGGTCCTGGTGTTTTGTGGCATATCGAGGAACGATTTAATAGTTAAACGTATATTAGGATTTTAGACAATATTATGCTCCCTTCTGTTCCTAATAATGAATTCATCTTCCAACAAGATAATGGGCTTGTTCGGCATTTCTTTTTAATTTCATAAATTGAAAGTGCAAGTATAATTTAATGCATCTGCAAAAAATCAGAATCTTATTCGCACGTTTGGTATCTTAAAAACTATCACAAATCTCCATCTCGCGAAAATGGAGCGTGGCCAGGCGCTACGTCACTATACGCATAGACTCGGCGATCTCAATAGACTTGATGCTCCTTACTTGTTATAATTATAAGTGTTTTCGAAGTATTAGAGAGTTATTGCAAAACGAAAAGGGGCTGACTTTATTAAAAGAAACTTTAAGTAAAGTATCCTGTATTCCAATTTATCATCCATTTTTAAAGTGAGTTATTGCAACGGTGTCCTCCTCATACCTTATGTTGATACTTTATTTTGAAAATTTTCCCTAACCTAAAAAAATCATCAAATTGGACATTGCCGGTATTATTATCATTTGTTCGAGTTTAAAATAAATATGGAAGAACAATTAGAAGTAGCTATCCTAGCTGGTGTTAATGATGATGAAATTGAAATGTTACTTCTACATAACATAATTGATATTTATATCGGTAATGAACAAATTAACGCTGTAGACCCCATGAACTTCGATTTAAATAATATGACTGACGATGAAATAGAAGTTAATTTTTGTTTTCAAAGATGGGATATAATACGATTGCGAAATTACGTCTTCCTCATATTTGAATCTCACACGTTTTTTATCTTTTTCTTGTGCCATTATCGCCAACAAAAGTAACAATTTCCTTAGGGAATTTTCGTCTGATGCAAGTTTCGACAAAAAGTTCCTAAATGTGTCAAAATTAAGGTGCTTTTAATAAAGGAAAACCTTGCCCGTATTTAAGTTAAATACGGGATGCCTGTATTTTATTAAAAGAAAATGCTTAACGATATTTTCAATGCGCATGCGTACATGTCAAATTAAAGGATACTTTTATTAAAGGATCTGTAAACCGAAGCTGCAATAGAGAGATATTGCAACTTCGATTTACGGATCCTTTAATAAAAGTTTCCCTTAAATTGACATGTACGCATGCGCATTTAAAATATCGTTAAGCATTTTCCTTTAATAAAATACAGGCATCCCGTATTTAACTTAAATACGGGCAAAGTTTTCCTTTATTTAAGGCACCTTAATTTTGACACATTTAGGAACTTTTTGTCGAAACTTGCATCAGACGAAAATTCCCTAAGGAAATTGTTACTTTTGTTAGCGATAATGGCACAAGAAAAGGATAAAAAAACGTGTGAGATTCAAATATGAGGAGACGTAATTTCGCAATCGTATTATATCCCATCTTTGAAAACGAAAATTAACTTCTATTTCATCGTCAGTCATATTATTTAAATCGAAGTTCACGCGGCCTACAGTGTTAATTTGTTCATTACCGATATAAATATCAATTATGTTATGTAGAAGTAACATTTCAATTTCTTCATCATTAACACCAGCTAGGAGAGCTACTTCTAATTATATTGTTCTTCCATATTCATTATAAACTAGAACAAATGATAATACCGGCAATGCCCAATTTGGATTTTTTAGGTTAGGAAAAATTGTCAAAATAAAGTATCAACATGAGGACATCGCTGCAATAACTCTCTTTAAACATGGATAAATTGGAATACAGGATACTTTATTTAAGGTTTCTTTTAATAAAGTCAGCCCTATTTCGTTTTGCAATAACTCTCTAATATCTCTCTATTGTTTGTTTTGCTTACTACTTAACAGTAGGGAAGTATAATTTGGTGAAATGTCAAAAAATTACAATTTTCTCTCGCTCCTGCCGGGACGAATTTTCGATTTTGACCCTGCAATTTACGATTAGAATTCATCGCCGACCTTCTCCTTTCCGTAGACACACAGAACGAACTTCCACTCGACGTATTTATTTAGTTACCAGCGTTTCAAAATTCCATGTTTTTGGACTTTTCAGGTTAAATTTGAAAGGTTCCAGAGAGCCATTTTTGTTACGTCACTTGCGTATCGTGACGTCACAAATCAGCGCTCGGTTTTTGCAACTATTACTAATTTCAACTCCTTATATCTCGAGAACGAAATTTTAAGTGTATAATAATAATGAGAATATCGAGTACTATATGAAAAAGTATAAAAACCATATAAAAAGAATATCATGGAACAAGCCCATTGTTTAGTTCATACTACTCATACCGTGACTACCTGCTTTCAAGATAACAACATTAATGTTCTTAACTGGCCCAGTCATAGTCCAGATCTTAACCCTGTGAAAGACGTATCGAAACTACCCGTAAGGAATATCCAAGAATGAAATGTGAGACCACGGAATGCCCAAGAATTACAGGAATCAGTAAATAATGCATGGGAAAATATTTAATAAGTTTATTTAATTCTATGCCAAACAGACTGATAGAAATTATAAATAGAAATGGTGCAATAACAAAATATTAATAATTAGTTTCCTGTTAAGAGGTAACAACGCAAGTAGATCAGTTACAAATTCTACGCGGGTGTGACAAATGATTACCGCAGCTGGCTCTAGTTTGTCTGTCCCTACTAAGTCCGTACTTTCTTTGCAATTGAAGAATACGTAAAAATATTATGAAAGGTCAAGCATAATCGAGACCCGAGAGAAGGGTGCAATCCGATTGATACCTATAATAACTGATTTTCATTGTATGTGTACTTTTAAAAATTTCCAAGGATTTTACTATTTTATGTGCTTATATTCTTTTTTTTATATTATCTTTAAATGTCTATTATACTTGTATTATTTGCATTTTATATGTATTTATACTTATTGCCTAAATACCTACCTATATAATGGGCTTGTTCAGCATTTTTTTTTTTTTTCATAAATCGAAAGTGCAAGTATAAATTAATGGATCTGCAAAAAATCAGAATCTTATTCGCACGTTTAGTATCTTAAAAACTTTTACAAATTTCCATCTCGCGAAAATGGTGCGTGGCCAGGCGCTACGTCACTATACGCATAGACTCGGCGATCTCAATAGACTTGATGCTCCTTATTGGTTATAATTATAAGTGTTTTCGAAGTATTGTTTGTTTTGCTTACTACTTGACAGTAGGGGAGTACAATTTGGTGAAATGTCAAAAAAATACAATTTTCTCTCGCTCCTGCCAGAACGAATTTTCGATTTAGACCCTGCAATTTACGATTATAATTCATCGCCGACCTTCTCCTTTCCGTAGACACATAGAACGAACTTCCACTCGACGTATTTATTTAGTTACCAGCGTTTAAAAATTCCATGTTTTTCGACTTTTCAGGTTAAATTTGAAAGGTCCCAGAGAGCCATTTTTGTTACGTCACTTGCGTATCGTGACGTCACAAATGAGCGCTTGGTTTTACTAATATCAACTCCTTATATCTCGAGAACGGAAAAAGTTAATAATACAAAATTTTAAGTGTATAATGAGAATATCGAGTACTATATGAAAAAGTATAAAAACCATATAAAAAGAATATCATGGAACAAGCCCATTACTCCTTCAGATTCTCGTGTATCTAACTACTTTCTTTCATATTTTAGAAAATGGTCCGCCTATAATGTTACATGCAAATAATAAAAAAATATAACAAAATATTTTGAATTTGTTTTTGAATTACTGTATGCGGTTTGGATAAAATAAACACATTATTTAAGTTTAAGATATTGACTTGAAATTTTATACACATGTATTAGGTATAACGAGATTTTTATCCGGTGAAGTGTTTTGGGGTAAATAGGGGAAAATAATGAAAACAAGGTGGTAAGAGTAACAAAATTTGGGATTTGGTGTATACAGGGTGTTCCTTAATGGCGTGCTAATATTTCAGGGTGTCATTCCTTAGGCCATTTTATGAAGAAAAGTTCATATGTACATATGTCCACAACGGCTTAAATTTATTTCTACAGAGTATTGAAATTTTTTTTCCAATCGTTATTTTTTAATATCTCATAAAGTATTTTAGACATTATTTTCAATTTGGTATGTGTTAATGGGATATAGAACCACATATTTCAATCAGAAAAATTATTTTATCGCTCCACCAGGGGCGTGTCCTCTGATATTTTTTACCGAAAAAGTGGTACGCCACTGACATTTTTCCGTATGGATATTTTTCCTGATTAGCCTGATCAATTCTACATGAAAATGGTCTTGTCAGATGCACAGTTCTTGATTAAAACAATTAAATTCATACTGAAACTAATTACACAGACACACACGCACACAAAACAAAATTGTTGGTATATTAGAAGTCAAGGCCTTAGATTTTTTTAAAAATATTTTCCATCCCCCCATCACCCCCACTCCATTATTAGAGGAGTTCTTAAAACAATATTGAGATATTCGCTTGAAATGTGGTACACATGATATATATTATAACGACATCTGGAACTAGATTATTTTTTGAAATTATGACTCCACCCCTTCAACAGAACTATCTCAATCAAACGTCATACGTCATTACAGTACATGTAGTTGTACTTTTCAAGGGAATATCTCACTTCTATTTTATCAACTCTTTTATTAATGGAGTAGAGGTGGTGGGAGAATTGAAAAGTAAAATAAAGAAATCTGAGGCCTGGCTTCTAGTATATACACCAAATATCCAGTTTCTGTACTCTTACCAGCTTGCTTTACTCATTTTCCCCTATTTACCTCCTACCTCTTCGTCCTCTTCAACGGAAGAATTTCAAAATATAATCTAATTATATATGTCGGTATAATACATAAATGTAACAAATTTGAAGTGAAAATCTCAATTTTATTTGATCAATCCTTTTAATAATGTAGTGGGGTGGTGGAGGGGTTAAAAAATATTATGCAAAAATTTGAGGCCTTACTCTTACCAACTTGCTTTATTTATTTTCCCCTATTTAACCCCCAACACTTCAACGGAATCATCTCAAAATATAAACTATTTCCAGGTGTCGCTATAATATAAGTATGCGTGTACCAAATTTCACGTGAATATCTCAATTTTATTGTATCAACGCCCTTAATAATGGAGTGGGGTGGTGGTAGGGGGATGGAAAATATTATAAAAAAATCTGAGGCCTTGGCTTTCTAGTATGTACACCAAGTCCTAAATTTTTGTACTCTTACCAGCTTGCTTTACTTATTTTCCCCTATTTCCCCCCAACCCTTCACCGGAGTAGTTCGGAAATCAATCCAGTTACAGATCGATAAAGACGAAAACATCAACTTCTCGAAGTCTTGTATTATGTATGGATAAAGATAGTACGAATGTATTGAATAAATGAACGCGTCGCGTCGTCAGGGTCATATTAAATTCTACCGCAGTGGTTCCATCTACTAAAACAGCACTATACTAAAGAAACATTATTTAACAATAAGCTGTTTTTGGCAAATTGGGCCATGTTATTAAAGTGAAAATAGGTGTAAGTTGTACAGAAATATATCCTACACGATTGTTGAAGAATATTTGTTGTTAAAATTGGCTTATTAGAGAGATCTCTCTTCACTTGGTGTGTTACCCCCTGTTCCCCACTAACCTTAGATCGCGTTGTTCCCTTTTTAGTTTGATATCCTTTGTTGCCCTGATCCAGAATTTCTACTAATCGTACCGTTATTCTCCACTTTTTTAAAATGTTAAACACATCATTTTTGTTAACGTTATAACGCAGTGCAATATGACAATCCATCTTCTATTGTCTGTAATTGTTTATTTGTGGCATGTTCAGATTTTCTTACTTTTTATTGGGTATTTTGCCACTGAAAAATATTTAAAATTTTAATGAAAAAACCTCTGCGCCAAACAGATCAGACAGAGGTTGGTTCTTGAGTACTTGACTGTCAATCAAAAGGTCTCACACCTAAAAATATATAAACTAGAACAATGTTATGAACTAAAAACTGAAAATCAAAGCTACAGATAGTTAACGTTTCGGAAGAGAATCTACTTCCGTTCTCAAAACTTTTTTGCCCGTCAACCATGACAGTTCTTTGTTTATGTATTTCCATAGTCACGTGCAAAGAATTTATATTAACAGAAGCCGAGATAAAATGTAAAAGTTATACGATACTGTTGCCATCATGTCCAACATACCTTTTTCTCACCATTTCGTTCTAAGATACAATATTGCCTATAACGCTATCTCTGTTGCAAGTACTCCAAGACCGTGGTATGAGTGTAGCAAAGACATATGTGGAATTTCGTCATTTAAGAACTGTGTCTGTTTTAACTACTCTAACCTCAAAATTATTTTCGTGTTTTGTAAATTTAAACAATTATTCTCGTTGAATCGTAAAAATGGTGAAAAAATGTGTTGTTTGTGGTGTAGTTGAGGATAAGAATAACCTGTTGTCTTACATTTATTTGTCATGTTAAAAACAGTAGTACTGCAACAAAGATGGGGCTATAGTAATTTTCATCATAAAGAAAGAGATAATTATAAAATGTAATGTCTGAACTTGTGTACTAGATGTTGACAACACACTTATAAATGTGTATCTGCTTCTATTTATATAAATTCTTTGGTCACGTGAGACATTAAATTATATTTATCTTATTTTTACTTACTTCGTCTCTAAGGATGGGCAACCAACTAGTACAAAAATCTATTGAATAATTAGAAACGCATTTATCCTCGTTTAATAAAATAATCGCGGATTCTTTAAGTTTTCTTTTAGTTCCGTTGCTCTTTTTCCAAAATCTTCACCGAGTCCCATTTAATTCTATGATTATTATCCCACGCGTGTTCACAAATTTTGGATTTTTCAAATTCTCCCCTTCTAGCGTAATTTCTATGTTCACCAAGCCTTACGTTGAAAGGTCTAGACGATTCACCTACGTAATGTTTTCCGCACTCACACGGAACACTATAAATACAATTTTTTGAACTTTGAACAATATTTGGAGGTTTGGTTCTTGATAAAACCGATCTTAGCGTGGAGCCCGTTTGAAAAACCGTTCGTACGGAAAACCTGTTCCCTATTTTTCGTAATTTATCCGATAAACCATGTATATATGGAATTACTGCCATTGACCTAAATACCTCAGGTTGTGATAGTATATTCTCTCTACTACCAATGTTCAATAACTGACTATCAACAAAACTCTCAGGATATTGATTATTTAATAAGACAGTTTTTATAAATTGTTTTTCGTTCCTTAATATTACATCATTTGAAGAAATAATTTTGGCCCTGTCGTACAAACACTTAACAACACCTTTCTTAACACTAATATGTTGATTTGAATTGAAATTTAAGTATCTGTTTGTGTGTGTTTGTTTTCTATACACACTGGTTTGGTATGTGTTATCTAATTTTTTAATTAAAATATCTAAGAAAGGTAATTCATTATTATTCTCTATTTATATTGTAAAGTTTTGAGAACGGAAGTAGATTCTCTTCCAAAACGTTAACTACCTATAGCTTTGATTTTCAGTTTTTAGTTCATAACATTGTTCTAGTTTATATATTTTTAGGTGTGAGACTTTTTGATTGACAGTCAAGTACTCAAGAACCAACCTCTGTCTGATCCGTTTGGCGCAGAGGTTTTTTCATTAAAATTTTAAATATTTTTCAGTGGCAAAATACCCAATAAAAAGTAAGAAAATCCATCTTCTACTTCAGCAATAACTACAGCATTACAATAATAGTATATTATTTAACGAGCATATAATGATGGCTATTATTCACGATGATGAAGTTTAAGACACGAGCCGCAGGCGAGTGTCGTAAATCACCAGAGTGAATAATAGCCATTATATGCGAGTAGAATACTATGCTTTGTCCACGACTATTAAATATTTAATATTTATTTAATTCATCGTTATTTCATTTCTCCTATTTAAGAAAGATTCATATGTCATAATATATCATTTTCTCGATAATTCGGGCAACAAGTTTAATGAGGCGATTTCTGCAGTTTCCTTTATCTCTGGCGGTGTCAAAGAAATCTCGTTTTCACTGTCAGTATCCGTTTATTAATTTTATTACTCTTTTTGAGTACCTAATGTGTAAAATTATTGTAAATAACGTTGGCGTTGAAATGGCATAAATTTTGACGTTTCAAATCAGAATTACGCTTTGACACATTGTCATGGCTTACTAATAAAATAATACAGTTTGTAGGCACAGCTAAATCGTTTCAAAAACAATGTTGGGGATTGCCGTGTGTTGCTAATAGATGATGCTTTGAAAACAAATTACTCATGTAGTTTTTGAGTGTTCATTAAAGTACCTTTTCGGCATGTACCATTTGAGTGCTTCCTAGAAACCTTAAAGAGACAACACTTGTCTTTTGGTTGCTGCAATTTTGACATTTTGAATTTTTAGTAAAAAGTCATAAATGTCATTTCTTATAAACAACTGACTGTCCGCATTATTCACTGCAATCAGTGAATAATGAAATCATTAATGAAATCATTATTCACTGTAGGGAATAATGGATAGCATTATCATTGAGGAAACAAGTACATAATGAGTACATTATTTAATAGTCGTGGACAAAAAATATAATAAAGGTGCTAACTGTTTTATTTCGGCTACTCATTATATATTCAAACAGAAACAGATCTACATTAGAAAAAAATAGTTGTCCTATTTTTTTTCTCCCGACAGTACGTTACATGATCGAAAAACAGTATTTTGCAGGTCTCCCCGAGCTTCTAAGATTCGCCTGCGGCTCGCCCTGGAATCTGCTTAGGTTTGGCGATTAACATTCGATATATGCTAACATTTCCCCCCGTGCAATTGGCAGTACTGATGACGACATTAATTACGGCCAAAAATGGAACATTTTCTGACCAGGCATAAACTTCTCGTTGTCAATCATCATTGCTGAAAACCATATTCCAACATTTTCTGTTTGCCTATTTTCCAGATATTTGGCCAAAAACGAATGACTTTTTCGAAGAACTGAAAATTATTGTTATTTTACAAGTATAGTTAAGCCCATCCGAGGATATACTATATAAAGTACTACATGCGTGCAAAGAGTTTGCACAGTTAGCGAATTATTTTTCGGCTAAGACCTTTATAAAATACTATACTGTAGTTCGCAAGTTTTGATTTAATTTTTTAACATTCCAGGTCCAATCGACATTCAGCCGTCTCTGCCTATGACTGTTGACACTTCTAACTCTCCAAACGCAGGTGAGATATACCTCTTATATTGATGTCTTCATACAAAAATAGCATGTAGAGCAAGCCTGTAAAATATATGGTATTCACAGATCGAGGTCGTAAAAAATGATATTTTAGAATATTACTTTTTGTAAGGTACGCAGGGTGCCCCAATAAAAACTCCTAGGCCGGATATATTCTAAACGAATAGAAATAATTTAATTCTGTAAAAGCCAATTTGTAGAGCATAAAGAGAGCTTCATTTTTTAATATAATTGTTTTTTAATATATCAGTATATATATGGCGCTGTGCTCTAAAGAAAATTTGAAAAACAAGTGTTTTTTTATCAAAAAATGTTTTTTTCCTATCTTATAGAGGACGACTTTCCCCACTTCTCTGACACTTTCACATCCGAGATCTAGGTGGTGAGGGGGGAGGGGGAGGGGCTGTTAAACATATGGGAAATCGGTTTTTCTCAGGTTCAAGGTCTCCCTGAGGAGCGTAAACTGTTTTTCGTTTTTTTAAGATCGGTCAATTGGGGCCGGAGATATGGCCGCTTGAAATGACTGAGTTTCAGGGTAGGAAAAAGGATCGGACAGGAGGTATGAGGGGTGTTGGAGGAATAAGCGATGGGGTTTGGATGGTAATTTTTTTTCTATGTTGTGTGGTTATAGGAAGAGGTCAAAGCCGCGGGGGGGGGGGGAGATTCTAGCGCAATTAGGGTTGGAGAGACAGGGGGAACATGCAAAAAGAGAAAACAGCCATTCTCCGGTTCTAATAGGGCGATTTTAAAAAATGAAAATGGGATTTCTTCCTTTTTTGATCAGCTATAATGTTGGATAAGTAGGAAATAATTTTCGCCGAAGATGTAAAAATGGAGGGCAAAAGAAAAAATTCCCTTTTTTTCAAAATGATTTTTTTATTAAGGGAAAATGTCAGACTCACCTTTCTGGCCTTCGATTTCCTTACCCCTACCCCCCATAGGGTGTTGCTCTTCTTCTCTACTTTCCTCTCATTCTATCAGATGAGAGTCCTCAGGAATTTTTCACCTGCGGAGATGCAGCTTGCTGCCGCGACAGTCTCTCATGAGCATTGTCTCCTCGTCTTAGGCCGCGGGTGAGGTAATAATCTAAAGCGAGAGAAATGAATATCAGATAATGGATATACGGCCGCTATCTGCCTCTTTCATCCTCTTTTGTTTTATTCGCCGCTCACCCTCACGTCGTCGACAAGAAACTTCCTCATGTACGAGAGGTGTCGGCGAAATGATTTGCTGCGTAAATTCACGGGAAATAAAAAAATCATTAAAAACGGTTGAGAATTAAGGGAGTTTACATATTTGAAAACGCCTCGCGCGACGGCTCACACGGACACAGATAATTTCATTTTGTGTGAGTGAGAGCGGCGACAGAGTAGAGAGGGTAGGGGCTACGCCTACTCTGCCGCCGCTGCAGCCTCTGATTGAAAAGTTTATAAGTGTAACTCGCGCGCGTAGCGTAACTTACTGTCCGATCGAATTTATTTTTTTTATATAAATAAAAAGAGAAATTTGTTTTCTTTAAATGAGCCCTAGCAGAAGCGCGTTGGACTTTCCCTTGCGCTTCTGCAGGGCTTAAACTTCAAGTTATCGCCCTGCCTGTCCTAATGAAGGAATTTGAAAAATTATTTTTTCATTTTAAAGGGGATGAAAGACCCCATCTTTTGAGAAGCATTTTATCCCCCCACTCCCCCCTTCATAAAAAATTGTTTTGAAAAAAAATACATTTTTTCTTTTGCCCCCCATTTTTATATTTTCCGAGAAAATTATTTCCTACATATCCAACATTATAGCTGCTCAAAAGAGGAAGAAATACCATTTTGATTTTTTAAAATTACCCTATTAGAACCGGAGATATGGCCGTTTTCTCTTTTGCACGTTACCCCATCCCTCTCCTTCCCTAATTGCCCTAGAGAGCTTCCCCGCGGCTTCGACCTCTTCCTATAACTACCCACAACAGAAAAAAAATTACCATCCTAATTGGCCAAATTTAAAAAACCAAAAATCAGTTTACGCACCTCGGGAGACCTTTCTTTTTTATTCGAAATGTTTTTTGTCCGTCTGCCCTATCGCGCGCAAACTGAGAATAAACGATTTTCTATATGTTTAACAGCCTCCCCCCCTCCTAGATCTCGGATGTGAAAGTATCAGGGAAGTGGGGGAAGTCGTCCTCTATAAAATGGGAATTTTTTTTTAAAAGGCACTTGCTATTCACCCCCTCTTTTCTGCCAGATCTACTCCACCGTTAAGCCCTTCGAGAATGTACTGTATAACTGTATAACTACATGCGTGCAAAGAGTTTGCATTGTTAGCGAATTATTTTTCGACCAAGACCTATATATTATAATAGGCTATCTGTCGTTCGCAAGTTTTGATTTAATTTTTGAACATTCCAGGTCAAAACGACATTCCGCAGCCTCTGAAGTGCCCTGACCCTTCTAGCATCCCAAGCCCATCAGGTGAGATATACCTATTATATTGATGTCTTCATACAAAAATAGCACATAAGGCAAGCATGTAAAATATGTGGTATTCACAGATCGCGGTCATAGAAATATATTAAACTTTTTGTAAGCTCTGTAGCCTCCTTTTGAGAGTTAGAAAGTTATTATTAATAATGCTAGCAAGAAGATAAGGAATCTTTTCATGTTTTTCGTCAATAGGTTTTCAGTCTTTAGTCCTATTATTATTAGTCATCGTATATTCACCATTGACTCTGTTACAATCATATCACAATAATATTAGCTTGAATCCATGCCCCCTAGCCCGTGGCATGATGTCCTAATTTCGACATAAGATAATTGGGTTGATTCTGCGGTTGGTTATATTATTATATATTTTAAAAAAATGTTAAAGTTTAAAATAGCCGCCGAGTTTTTAAACAAATTCTATTATTCTTGCACTATGACTATTTTTGTTACATTTGCTAACCTTAAAGCGTTCACCTACAGTTTGATAACAGTCTTTGGATATATTCTTCTTTTGTTTTTAAACGTTTTACCCGAATTTTTGAAAATGGCTGCCATTTTTGTCTATGAGGTCAGGGGTCAAAGTGCTGCGAGTCAAATTACTTCTATAAATATACAAAGCATACATGCCAAAGGACTTGCTTTCTGCATTATTCGTCAGATTTTTATGCGTACCGCTTATACTATTATTATTAACTAGCATTTTCCCTACATTATTTTTATTAACAGAGACAGTTTTACATCCCAGTTTTTTATGTTTATGACTAATTTTATCACTAATCTCAGGCCTATAATTAATACATTTATATATGTCAGTTCTTTGTGGAGTATCAGCATAAAATTCTTTAAGTTACTTTTTCTTTTGTTTATTTTATATTAATTTATCTACGAGGTTTTCATTATAACCGTTGTTTCTAGCGATTTCTTTAATGGTGTTTACTTCTTTCATAAAGTTTTTCTTATTTAAGTAATATTCCAATTGAAGAGAAAATGGTATATCAAGTTTATTCAATAAGGTAGACACATATAAAAGTAATAAATTTGAATCATCAATTATTAATAGCATTACAAATAAAATTTTTGATAATAATTTAATACTTTGTAAAGCCGACAAAGGAAATAACATAACAATTTTAACTAGAGAGGAATATAATACAAAAACATCTTTAATTTTAAACTCAAATGAAATAATTAAACTAAACCACGACCCTACTAATAAATTTCAAGCAGATATATACTAAATACATTAAAAAATTGCACATTAATCATTCCACCTGAAAACACATATAAATTTAGAACAATGAACACCTACCCCCCCCCCCCCCTTATTCTATTGACTTCCTAAAATTCATAAAGAAGATATTCCCATCAGACCTGTAGTATCTTATGTAAATGCCCCATCTTATAAATTGTGTAAAGAATTAAACAGCTTATTACCTGCTCTGGCAAAGTTTGAATCAAAATCTGCCATTAAAAATTCCTTCCAATAGAAAAAAACAAAAATCTCAAAATTCCGAACAACGCAAAATTACTATCCTTTGATGTTAAATACCTCTTCACGTCCATACCATTACAAGCATTATTTGAAATAATAGAAACACTAATTAATCAATCTGATATTGACAGAATTAAAAAATCAATTAAACACCCATATCACTGTTATTAGCTGAAATATTTATGTCCGACTTTGAAAATAAGTTGTTTAACTGCGAAAATAACCTAATAAGTAATATACTCCTCTGGACCAGATATGTGGATGACGTGTTTTGTATTTGGCAAGATACAGAAAGACAAATTAATAAATTCTTAAAACTACTGAATTCATTTCACCATAAAATTCAATTCACTTTAGAAATAGAAAACGAGGAAGGTTTAAATTTCTTGGACGTTAACATAAAAAATAGAAACAACAACTTAGAGTTTGACATTTACCGTAAACCAACTTGCACAGACACAGTCATTCACAAGAACTCTAAGCAATCATCATCACAAATAAAAATTTTCCATTCATATATCCACCGTATGCTAACCTTTTCTTTAAATACGAAAAACTTTATGAAAGGAGTAAACACCATTAAAGAAGTCGCTAGAAACAACGGTTATAGTAAAAAACTCATAGATAAATTTATAAAAAATAAACAAAAGAAAAAGTTACTTAAAGAATTTTATGCTGATACTCTACAAAGAACTGACATGTATAAATGTATTAATTATAGGCCTAAGATTAGTGATAAAATTAATCACAAACTTAAAAAACTGGGATGTAAAACTATCTCTGTTAATAAAATAATGTAGGGAAAATGTTAGTTAATAATAAAGATAAAAGAGATTTATTAGAAATAACAGGTGTATATCAATTAAAATGTAATGATTGCGATGCTATATATATCGGTCAAACTGGTCGTAAATTAAAAAACCGTCTCGCTGAATACAAAAAATCAATAACGAACGGTATACATAGCACCGGTATGTCAACACACTGTATAGAAAATAATCATTTTGTTAATTTTAATGAAGTCATAAAAGCATAAAATTTAACTAATGATCAAACATTATTTATGGGTCATAATATTCTACAAAAAATAATTTAACATTTAGAACCTATTTGTAGTATATTTACATAGGATAGGAATCATATAACTATTTTACATATAATAAATAGATTAAAAGCTTTGCATAATTTATACCTTTCTATTGTTTTCTATTATTTTTATTATCATTACTGGAAAACCATATGCCAACATTTTCTGCTTGCCTATTTTTTGGCCAGAAACGAATTACTTTTTCGAAGAACTGAAAATTGTTGTTTTTTACAAGTGTAGTTAAGCCCATCCGAGGATATACTGTATAAACGAAAATGACTGTGAAAATCTTCAAAATAACCTAAATGTCGTTAATGAGTGGTGCCTATTCAATTGCTTGCCTCTTAACATATCCAAGTGTAACATAGTCACCTTTTCTAAAATGCGTCATCCCATCTATTACAACTATCATATAAATGGTCAAATATTGCAGAGACCTGATACAGTAAAGGATCGTGGAGTTATTTTTGATAAGTGCCTTAGTTTTAAGGACCATGTTATTTTCACCATCGCGTCAGCTTTAAAAAGTTTAGGTTTTATAATAAGAAACTTTAAAGGATTTATTAACACTGATATTATGAAGTTGTACTCATTTATACCATCAAAATTGGAATACTGCTCATTGATATGGTCTCCAGGATATGCTAATTACATAAATGTTCAGCGCCGTTTTGTTAGGTATTTGTGTTATCTTGAAGATGGTACCTACCCAATAACTGGTTATTCGCAAAATACAGGGTGTAATCAGTTTCATGTCATTAAAAAAACTGGTAATAGGGACCGACTAGACAAACAAAAAAACCTGTATGACTTTTTTCTCTAGGGACACTTTGAAAAAACTGACCTGGGTTTACATTTTTAATGTTAAGGTAGGAAACTTTTTGAGAACCACTGTTTTTCAAATGGATCAATATTTCCGAATATTAGAAATAATAAAAAACTGCAAAACCTGACGTGTTCCCGCCGGTAGAAGTGCGGCACTTTCATGGGATTATTTGTACCGAACTTTTTATACCACTAATTATGAAAGTGTAAATAATTCCTTCTCTTTCGGCACAGCGCAACCATAGCATGGCCGCAGGGGTTTAAATAGGATTTGTTTACATGTGTTTTTTAATTTGGAACAAAGGTATTGTAGCTTTTATTGTCGTTTATAAGAATTTATAAAATTTAAAAGTGGTTTATTAACATTTGTAACATTGTGTTAAAAGCTTAAACGTCCGAGATACGATAATAGAAAATCGTTGTGTATTTTAAGTTAGGAAAAAATCTGATTATTTTAACGGATTGAGCGCATAATTTTTCCCAATCAGGTATCGAAAACTAAAAATTGAGTCTTCGGTCTCTATGAAAATCAATGTAAACATTAATAAACAGATCAAAATAAGACAGCGAATAATAATAATAATAATAATAATAATCATACCTTTAATGCCCAATAGGTAACACCCAATAACTGAACAATTCTTTTGAATTTTTCACAAATATTGTTCGAAATGACCTCCATCTCCACGTATACACATTTCGGCACGTCGAACTAAGGACATACGCACTCCGTTCAATACATTTGGTAAATTAGGATAATTTTTTATGGTTTCTATGCACATTAAAATACGTTGTTGCAATTGTTCTAAAGTGTCAATTGGATCACGGTAAACCAAAGATTTAAAATGCCCCCAAAAATAAAAGTCCATCGGATTTCAGTCGGGCGATCTAGCAGGCCATGGTACTGGTCCGCCACGTCCAATCCATCATTGAGGAAACTTTCTGCTCAAAAAATTTCGAACAGCCAAACTAAAATGGACTGGCGTGCCATCGTGCAAATACCACATTCTTATGCGCGTAGCCAAGGGTACATCTTCCAGCAAATTTGGCAAATTAACGCTGAACCGTCGTTGAAAATGCGCCCTTCTTATTACACGTGGATTTTCCTCTGCCCAATAGTGCATATTTTAAAAATTAAACACTCCATTTCTGGTAAAACACGACTCATCGGAAAAACACAGAACGTTTAAAAAATCCTCATTTGCCGCGTGTTTTCTTAAAATCCACCTGCAAAATTGCATTCGCTCTCCAAAATCTTGAGGTTCTAGTGCTTGGACACGTTGATAGTGATAGGGATGTAAGTTGGGATACTTCCACACGGTTCGTGATATCGCGGGTGCATACAGTTGGATCCTATTCTAGAAGTTCCAAAATTTGAACCTCTGCGTCAATTACCCTTTCTTCATGTTGTGATCCTCGTTCTCCTCCATGTCCATCGAGACGACCTGTTTCTCGAAGACGCTGGTCAATACCAACAAATGTACGAGCACAAGGATGACGTCGATTGGGGAACCTTAAACGATAAAGCTCTTCTGCACCAGCTGCATTTCCACCACTTTCTTCATACACCAAGTGCATATCCGCGAGCTCTGGATAAGTGTAATCTCCCATAATGTCCAAAATCTGCGTTTTAAAACACCACACTAAACTGTGATTTAACGTTATCAATAAATATCGTTTATATACCACCAAATATACCCAGCGGCTCCTATGCATCTCTGTTCGAGATGATTGAATCACTAAACTATCTAAATGATGGCGATGTTTATATTATAGGCGATTTTAATATTCCAGAATACAATAACGTTAAGATTACTTCTGGCACACGAGCAAACTCTCTGCGGCAGTTCTCGGAATATCTTGATATAACGCAATTTAACACTGTTAAAAATATCAATAACGTTACTTTAGATTTAGTATTGTCAAACAGAAACTGTCAGGTATCAAGATCATTAGACTGTTTACTAACTGAAGATTTACATCATCCACCTTTGGATATATCAATAACCATAAATACGTCTCAGTCTGGAAATTTCCCGTGTAAATCAACAGAAACTTATAATTTTAAAAAGGCAGATTATCCTCTTCTATACGACATTTTATTCAACACAGACTGGTCTTTCCTAAATGAGCAAACAGATGTTAACATCGCGTGTTCTGAGTTATATTCAAAATTAACAGAAATTTTTGACAAAGCTGTTCCCAAATATATTCCCAGACCATCTAAATATCCACCGTGGTACACGAACAACATCATACGAGACATAAAGAAAAAAAGCAGTCTCTGGAAAAAATACAAACAAACAAAGATTGATGATATATACAGAGAGTTTAGTGACATAAGGAAAAAGATAAAAGATGATTTGAAACAGTTACATGAAAATTATCTACTGAATATACAAGAAACCATAAAAAATGATCCCCAAAAATTTTGGTCCTACATTAACGGTAAAAGAGGAGGCAGTTCCATCCCTGATAATATTACTTATAATGATATTCAATGCACAAATCCCCAGGATATTGTCAACGCTTTTGCTAATTCTTTTCAAACTGCATACTTGAAACCTAACCATGACGAAGAAAAATATCATTCTCACGAAGACACTAGTAGTAGTAGTACAAATTTACCATTAACGTCTTTTTCTGAGATAGAAGTACTTAAATCGTTGAAGAAAATCAGACCTAAGTTTACTAAAGGGCCAGATGACATCCCTGCTTTTATTGTCAAGGACTGCGCTGCCATCTTTGCTCGTCCTCTCACAACAATATTTAATTTGTCACTAAAAACATGTACATTTCCCGATGTATGGAAATATTCTCGCTTATGTCCCGTTTTTAAAAAAGACAACAAGGGGGTAGCTGAAAATTATAGGCCCATTACAATTATCTGCAATTTCGCTAAAGTTTTCGAGATCACCTTGCATACATCATTGTCTAATCACGTACATCGCCAAATTATATCTAACCAACATGGCTTTGTTCCCGGTAGATCCACTGAGACTAACCTCGCATGTATCACGCAATACATTTCCAAGCAACTGGACGCGAACAAGCAAATTGATATCGTTTACACGGATTTCTCCAAGGCGTTCGACCGCCTGGATCATGGTATTCTATTAGAGAAATTGAGTAAGTTTGGGTTGTCAGTGATGCAATTAGATTTCTTCTCTTCATATCTAAAGAACAGGCGTCAGTATGTGGAATACCGTGGTCACAGGTCGTTTGACGTTCTTGCCACTTCCGGTGTTCCCCAGGGCTCTGTACTGGGCCCACTTATGTTTGTTGTTTTCATAAATGATATTATAGCTATTCTCAATGTAGAGAGCCTCTTATATGCTGATGATTTGAAAATATATTGCGTAATAGAAAACGAAAATGACTGTGAAAATCTTCAGAATAACCTAAATATCGTTAATGAATGGTGCCTATCCAATTGCTTGCCTCTTAACATATCCAAGTGTAACATACTCACCTTTTCTAAAATGCGTCATCCCATCTATTACAACTATCATATAAATGGTCAAATATTGCAGAGACCTGATACAGTAAAGGATCTTGGAGTTATTTTTGATAAGTGCCTTAGTTTTAAGGAGCATATTACTTTCACCATCGCGTCAGCTTTAAAAAGTTTAGGTTTTATAATAAGAAACTGTAAAGGATTCAGCAACACTGATATTATGAAGTTGCTGTACTATTCATTTGTACGATCAAAATTGGAATACTGCTCGTTGATATGGTCTCCAGGATATGCAATTTACATAAATAATGTTGAGAATGTTCAGCGCCGTTTTGTTAAGTATTTGTGCTTTGTTGAAGATGGTACCTACCCAATAACTGGTTATTCGCAAAATATTATGCTGGACAGATTTCACATGTCTAACTTGGAAAATAGAAGAATAATACATTCAATAGTCTTTCTTTATAAAATTATTCATAACATGTTTGATTGCCCTCTCATTTTAGAACAAGTAAATTTTCACATACCTCGTATAACAAGTCGGAATCGTGATACTTTCTATCTTCCTACCCCTCGAACTAACTTACTAAAATGTTCACCTTTATATTTCATGTGTAAAAATTACAATCTACAGCAAGATCAGCTAGATATATTTAACTGTAATATTAATTCAATTAAACAACTTAATTTATGATTTATAGCATTCTCTTTTTGTACTTCTCCTATAATTATCTAATATCTATTTTATTATAATATTTTTACTTACATATATGCAATGTTTTATGTCCTGATAGTTTAATTAGTTTTTAGTTTATTAACTGTTTTCGTATTCTGTATTGTAATGTTCCCACCCTGTAATTGGTTACCTGTTGGGTGGTTGTATTCAAATAAATAAATAAATAAATAAATAAAAAAAGAAAACAAAAAGAAAAACTTGGTCCAAAATCCAAAAAGTAACACAAAAAGCACGAACGAGAAGTAGTGTCTTATGTAACCAAGTACTAACGACTTGAACGATAAGTCAATAAAATAAATCTTAACATAAGTGGCACAAAGCCAAGGAACGGCTAGGTCGCGCACCGTATGTGTGTTATTTACCAAGTTAGGACACAAACTGAAATTATTAGTTGAGAATATTACAAGGGAGAGTATAGCACTCCCAATAAGACAATTTGGCCGCGAAGAAGCAAAAAACATGGCGGTGTCCTCTGTCGGTCGCTTTTAACTGCATCGTCGGCATGCTTTTTGATGATCTCTTAGACGCACCATGCTTATTTGCAGGAGTATGCCAGCAGTTCTCAAACTATGTTATTAATTATTCTGTCAATTTTTCTTTATTCTTTTTCTCCAAAACTATGAGCTTTAGACCCCATGTTATATAAGAATTTTTTGTTTGTCTTTTCGTTCCCTACCACCAGTTTTTTAATGACATGAAACTGATTACACCCTGTATTATGCTGGACAGGTGTCACATGCCTAACTTGACAAATAGGAGAATAATACATTCAACAGTTTTTCTTTATAAAATTATGCATACATGTTTGATTGCCCTCTCATTTTAGAACAAATAAAGTTTCATATACCTCGTATAACAAGTCGAAATCCTGATACTTTATATCTTTCTACCCCTCGAACTAACTTAGTAAAATGTTCACCTTTATATTTCATATGTAAAAATTATAATCTACTGTAAGATCAGCTTGATATATTTAACTGTAGTATTAATTGTATTAAACAACTTAATTTATGATTTATAGCGTTCTCTTTTTGTACTTCTCCTATAATTATCTTTATATTTCCATTTTATTATATTTTACATATTTGCAATGTTTTATGTTGTGATAGTTTAATTAGCTTAATTAGTTTTAGTTTATTATACTGTTTTCGCATTCTCTATTGTAATGTTCCCACCCTGTAATTGGTTACCTGTTGGGTGGTTGTATTCAATTAAATAAATAAATAAAGTACCACATGCGTGCAAAGAGTTTGCATAGTTAGCGAATTATTTTTCGGCCAAGACCTATATATAATAGACTATACTGTCGTTCGCAAGTTTTGATTTAATTTTTGAACATTTCAGGTACAAGCTTCATTCAACAGCCTCTGCAGTCTCCTGACTCTACTAACAATTCAAATATAGGTGAGATATACCTATTATATTGATGTCTTCATACAAAAATAGCAGATAGGGCAAGTATGTAAAATATGCAAATAATAAAATCAATCAAAAACATCATACTGTATCCTCTGACAAACTTAATCAATCAATGTATCAGGCTGAATATTTTTCCAACAGCACTTAAGTTATCAAGGGTCATCCCCATCTTCAAGAAGGGATCCTCAGACGATGTTTCAAACTACGGATCTCATTGGTTCCGATTCTGGCAAGGATTTTTGAAACAGTCTTAGAACTTCAAATGACGTATTTTTTCTACAAAAATAATTTATTTCATTGCAGTCAATTTGGCTTTAGAAATAAACTCTCAGCTACTTTGGCGATTAACAAGTTGACACAGATAAAATTGCAAAATTTCGAATTACGTAACATAACCACTGGAACCTTTTATGACTAAACTAAAGCTTTTGATTGTGTATCTCACAACATTCTCTTGGACAAACTGTATCACTATAATTTCGATGAGAGCAGTATACCGCTGATACGATTATATGTAACAGACAGATGCCAATATGTCTCTTATCATAATATCGATTCGCAGCTAACCAAGATAAAACTTGATGTTCCGCAGGGTTCAGTTCTTGGCCCAGTACTATTTATCATCTTCGCAAACGATATAGCAAATTGTGATGATATTATTTGCTGACGATACCACAGCTCTCAATGTTGACAGTCCCTAATCAACTTGCCGAGAGTGTTGTGAGTGCTGAATCGAATATCAAACAGTGGTCCTTAGCTAATAACTTGACACCAAATTAGGACAAATTACAAACTATGACATTTACTCTTCGTCATATAAATGTAAACCAGACCACTAATGACAATATAGTGAAGTTCCTTGGAGTATACATAAATTCAACTCTTTGCTTGGATATACATACTATAAATCTATCCAAAACCTTATCAAAGAAAATGTTTCTATTACGTAATTTGACTAACACTGTATCAAAGCATATTCTTATTACTGCTTACTATGGCACTTTTCACTCTAGTATGACCTATGCTATCCTAAACTGGGGACACTCAACAAACGATGAAAAGATTTTTAAGCTGCAACGTAAACGTTTGAGAATAATAGCAGGTTTAAACTACAGAGATGATTGCCTTGATAGTTTCAGGGTGATTTACACATTTATCCTACTCGACTCAGAATGAACATAAAGCATAGCTCTCTTAGACTCACAAAAGCTAGAAACCGTGCAGGTTATTACTGTATAAAATTTTATAATAAATTACCTGATAGTATTAGAAATTTTGACTTTCTTAATTATAAACATAAAATCAAACTCTACCTTCAAAGAAAGGCCTTCTATAGCATTGAAAAGTATTTACAGGAAAATTTCCGTGACATTTAATTTTAATTATACCATTATTATAATATTATTTTATTCCATTTATATTTCTTTAATGTATTTTAACACATGTTTGTGTATTGCATTTTAAGCTATTCATTTTACCTAGCTACATTTTATTTGGTTGTTTGTCCAAATCTATTCTACTGTACCAGTTGACTTGTGTAAACATTTTTTTTGTGTACTGACATGAATAAATTATTATTATATTATTATTATTATAGGTGGTATTCACAAATCGCGGTCATAAAAAATGATATTATTTTAAAATATTAAACTTTTTGTAAGGTATATACCCTCCTTATTGAGAGTTAGAGAGTTATTATTAATAATGCTAGTAACAAGATAAGGAATTTTTTCATGTTTTTCGTCAATGTTTTGAAAATTAGGTGAGATACAGCATAACATTCTGTAATATTGTTATAGCAAAGAAGCCCTTACAGTTTATAAGTTTGTGTCGGTTCTCAATGTAAAAAGCATAAAAAAGAAAGCACGAATCATAAAAAAGAATAGTGCTACGATTAAGCTTTTTCTTTACATCTCGCTAACCATTGTCGAAACTGGAATTATGTTCCATACAGGGTGCCCCTCAGTTCAAGAACTTATCCTAGTTTAACAACTAAATTATCAAATTGTTCCTTTTTTCCTCTATGATACTGCAAACAAACTTTTATAGTTTAGGCGGGTCATAGAGGGAAAATTAGTAGTGTACGTTAAAATAATACATATTAAAACTTAATATAAAATTGTACATAAATATAGTGTCGTAAAATTGTACTTAAATATTAATAAACTGAAACTGAACTGAAACTGAATGGTAACCAAGATATGGGGTATCAGATTGATTTTAAAAAAATCTATAAGTAACTTAAGAGTACAGCGCAATTAATCATTAAAAATGAAATATGACGGAATTCAGCTATAATGAATGGATATGAATGTCTAATACTGAGTACAAAAAGTTTATCCTTTAAAACTTGCAGCTTTTTATTTGGGGGTGCTTTCCACTCCCTCTAGAGGGATGGACAGAAAAGTAAAATTGTAACCACCGAATCTGATATAGAATCATATTGTAAGACAGAAAGATGGTTTACAATGTTGCATCAATATCTATGTTTTCCAAGTTACAACGACTTAAATATTGCGATCTTAGCTTTAAAAAATTGATACCTTGAGATTGTTTTTCGTAACTAACTCAAAAGTCTTCCTACATTTATGGAAAAGTGGCATGGCACAAGAAATAAAATTATGAAATTACAAGTATTTTGTTTTCTTTATTTCTGTACGATGAATATTTCTAAAAATATGATGAGTGCAACAAACATTACGTGGGTAAGTCATCCAGACCATTTAGTGTAAGATTGGGCGAACATCAAAATTATATCAGAAAAAATGAAAGTCAGAGATCCAAGATCTGCGAACACGCTTGGGAGAACGGACATAGAATAAACTGGGACTTGGCAAAAACTTTAACAAAAGAGGCAGATAACAAAAAAATAAAAATTAAAGAATCCGCGATAATATTATTGAACGAGGATTGATGCGTGTCGAATTGTTCCGTAGATGTCTGTACAACTTGGTTGCCAACGTTAGAAGAAGAACTTCACAAACTTGACATTGTATAAAAACTAAAAAAACTGTTAACTATATCAAAAGTTCTATGTAAATAGTAAGTATCTATGGACATTGAATATAACAAACATTCTTAGAGCTGTGTATTCATCATACACATCAAAAAAGATTTTTCAAGAAAGCCTTGAAAAAGGAAACAGATTAGATTTCCGAAACGTCGGCGAAATATTTACACTTATTTGTGTTATTTATTTAAATATGGCAACCTATAACTGATCATTTGACGCAAAATTCACAGGCGTAAAGGTTATTTACCAGTAACATACTGGTTAATTGTGATATTTTGTAGATTCCCTGAGCACCGCTTAAAAACTTAAAAAGAAAAAATACATGTGGCAGGAAATCCCAAATAATTGAAGAAGAAAAAAATTAAGATAATGCCACAAATAACATTTAGACAATACTAATTTTTTTTGCACATAACATTGTTATTTTTCAAGCTGTACGGATTAGTCCATGAAAAGGTTGCAAGAAAAGGCGGAAATATCAAAAGTGCTGTGACCAGGACGAGACCTGGGTACCCTCCCGTTTTAGAGGGTACTGAACACGATGATGAAATTTTTAGGCCTCCAAACCCTCAGGAACTATCCCTAAGAGACAGAATCCACCCCCTTCTCCCGGTGTTTTTCCATTCTAGGCATGCTAGGGCTTATCGGATCGGGTAAGCCGTAATGAACTTTGACCATCCAACATATTATCAACTCCCGGGGCTGAAACTACCCCTCCCCTGATATTAAAATCTCCCCAAGAATTTGAAAATCGATAAAGATTTGTTTATATTCATTTTCAAGGGTGCTCAACACAATAGCAACATACATTTCAATTTACCCTCCACTAACCACACAAAAATGCTCGAAACTACGCCCGCTTTACATTTATGGCTACTGGGCATGTGAGGAATCATTAGATCGAGGTTTTTGGCCAGATTTGGGTATTTTAAAGCACGTTGAGTGTCGAGACATGCTCACCCGTGGGGTTAATAACGACACACACCCCCCCCCCCGAATACTAAAATCTGTCCAAAATTTTAAACTTTGTGAAACTTTTTATCCCTGTTTTCGAGGGTGCTCAACACTATGGCAGCAACATTTCCTTCCCCATCCTTACTGAACCACCCTCGAATCCCCAAAATCATCCACTCGTAATATTTCTTGCTACTGGGCATGTATTTCTCCGTGTTTTATTGTGTATTTTCTTAATGTGCAAAACGAAGAAACACCTGCGCATTAGCAAGAAATATTACGATGAGGTGATTTTTGGGATTTGAGGGTGGTTCAGTGAAGAATAAAGGAGGAAACTATGTTGCCATCGTGTTGAGCACCCTCGAAAACGGGAATAAACAATTTTCACAAAGTTTGAATTTTTGAGAATATTTTAGAATTAGGGGAGGGGGTAGTATTTAACCCCAGGGGTGTCTGCATGTCTCGGCACTCAACTAGCTTTACAATACCGAAATTTGGCCGAAAATCTCTATCCACATGGCCAGTAGCCAGAAATGTACAAATGGGGTGGTTCCGGGCATTTGGGGGTGGTTAGTCGAGGGCACGGGAAATGTATGTTGGTATCGTGTTGAGCACCCGTGAAAATAAACAGAAACAAATCTTTCAGGAAATTGATTGAGGAAGCCGTTACTCTATGGTAATCCATAACAATAACGAAATTGAGTAAAACACTACTATGTTTTTTACCACTATATTTGCACAAAAACGTTTTTGTGCAAATTTAGTGGTAAAAAACATAGTAGTGTTTTACTCAATTTCGTTAAACAAATCTTTATCAATTTTGACATTTTTAAAGGAAACTTTAGGATTAGGGGAGCGGGTGGTCAACCCCGGGGTTGATAATACGTTGGATGGTCAAAGTCCACAGAGCCTACCCGATGAACCCGATCCGATAAGCCCTCGCATGTCTAGAATGGAAGAAATGCAATAAGGGGTGGTTTTTCACGCTTCGGGGTAATTCCTGGGGGGTAGGAAACCTAAATATATCACAATCATGTTCAGTCCCGGAAAACATGTGCCCAGGTCACATCTTGGTCACAGCACTTTTGATGTTTTTATAACTTTTTCGTGAACTAGATAGAACAAAATCCTATAAAAGGGTATTTCAAGCCCTTTAATTTGTATTATATGTACTTTTAACATCATATTGACTGTTTCTGACATCTTTGAGATGAAGAACATTTACATCTCGACTGATAAACGCTCGAGCGCTATTTTTAAACAATCATGTTTTTAGAATTATTCATCGTACAGAAATAAACAAAAATTAAAATATTTGTAATTTCATAATCTTATTTTTTGTAACATACCCACTTCTTCCATAAACGTAAGACTTGATAGTTTTTTACGAGAAATAGTCTCAAGGTACCAATTTTTTAAAGCTAGAATCGTAATCTTTAAATCGTCATAACTTGGAAAATATAAATTTTCATGAAAAGTTGTACACCAACTTTTTCTCTTACAATGTGATCCTGATTCGTTGGTAACTATTTTACTTTTATGCCGGCTCTGTAGAAGGGGTGGGAACCACCCTCAAGTAAAAAGCGGCACTTTCTAAAGGGTAAACTTTTGTGTATTGGAAAGTGAATGCAAAAAAAATCATGAAAATCCATTCGTTATAACTGGGTTTCGGGGTAAAAATCTAATTGTACTAGACTATTCAGCAACCTTGAACTTCCGCCAGAAAGGACTTTTTTCTTTATATGGGTACAAACTGTTCGAAAAAGTTCGGAATTCTCATGTCACGATGAGGATAAAAATCCTGATCAAGCCGTACTAAAAGTCTTGAGATTTTGTATATGTTTTTGTTTAAAAAGAAAAAAAAATCACATTTTCACCCTAACAACAGACCAGTGGAACATTACACCTTGGTTGTTTTAAGTTTTTTAAATACTAGAGTATCTGTTTTGTGAATTTTCGCAACAAATTACCAAAGTGACTAAACAAGTAATGAATCATATTTAATGTTAAAAAGTATTTTTTCGTAAGTAAAATACCAAATTACATTTTCAATGAAATATTAAAAAAATTCACAGATCTTGCATCTTTCGCAAGTATCTTAAACGTATTGAAAATACCAGATGCAACTATAATGCTCTTGGAGTCCAAGATAAAATTAAAAAAATTAAAACTTTTATCAAATTTAATAATACCACTTGGGTTCATTGTAATTGATATTTTTTTTTAGATTAACCCAGCTATGATCTGTAAAAATTTTGTCATAAAGTTTGTAGAACACCCTGTATAGTGCTTTTCTACTGTACTTTTTTATATCATACTTAGATGTGTTTGACAATTTTATTTATATAATTTTAAATATATTTGTCCATACGATCGAATTAAGCTGGTCCATGTTTTATTGGGTTATGTTGTTGAAAGTGGCGGTATTCTGTAAGAAATAACGCAAGTTATGCAAACTAAGTGACATACGATATGGCAGTGTCGGCATGTATCACAAGAGACCATTAAGTTTAGGAGTGTTTATCTTTATATTTTAGTTTCGAGATAGTCTGGAATGAAGTAAGAGTGACAGGGAAAGTCTGATTGTTAGAACGTTATGATGAGATTGACTTGACAAAGAATTAAAATAGTACATTTGTTGATTTGTTGGCATTTCTTACAGTACTAATAAAAGAATATTCGAATTCCATATACTTACCTTTTGTGTCTGACGTTGCAACTAGTTCAACATGTGGCAGAAATAGAAGATGAACTAAATACGCAATACGAAATCAGTAAATATATCGCGAGGTGATATTCGATAATTTTTATTGCAATTGTCTTAACCCTATTATGATTTATTTTATATAAAAACTAGCAATAGAAAATTTGACGCTTTATATGTAACACTTGTGTTTAATTATATTTATTAAATAAATGATAACGACAAAAAAATCTTGGTAATAATTTTAAGCATTTTTTATAAACGCGAGGATCTTTCGAGGATCAAAAGGCATGTCAATTTTTACTTCCCTCGCATACCGAAGGGAAGTATTGTATTCGAAAAAAAATCATCCTCCGAGATTTTTCCGGATTTTCACGTATCAGATCATGTAGATTACGAAAATATAGGTTTTTCAATTCCGTTAGTCATACTGTCTGTTTGTCTGGCTGTTTGTCTGTTGGTGCATTAACTAAAAAACTACTTGACGGAGAACGGCCAAATTTGGTAGGTAGCTAACGCTACTGTCAGCGAAAAATTGGATAAACTATCACTGGAAAATATACAGGGTGGGCCGTCGAAAGGAAATAAATAATGAAAAATTTTTTTTTGCTCAAATTTTAAATTTCCACGTTTCATGGCATTCATAAAATATATAAAAAAAAAAAATTAAAAATTTTTTACCACTAAAATAGATGGAAAAAAAAATTTTCTTTGTTCAAATTTAAAATGTCAACGTTTCGTGGCATTCTGAACCTATTTAAAAAAACAATAATTTTGAAAAAAATTTTACCAACATTTTTGAAAAATTTTTTCACCACTAAAATAGATGGAAAAAAAATTATTCTTTGCCCAAATTTTAAATTTTCAAGTTTCATGACGTTCTAAACCAAATTCAAAAAACTTCTTTTTTTACCACTACTACAAAATGAAATAAATTTTTTTGTTCAAATTTAAAATCTGCACATTTTATGGCATTCTGAATTTATTTTAGAAAAAAAAAATTAACTTCTTTTTTACCATTTTGGAAAAAAATGTACCACTAGAATAGACGGAAAAAAATTTTTTTGCTCAAATTTAAAATTTCCACGTTTCATGGCATTCTAAATCTTAAAAAAAAAATCGGTAAAGGTATTTACACAGAACTTCCCTCTTTATTTGTGCATGGCGGTCACTCTAAAAATTTATTAATTACGACATTGAAAATAATAATAATCGGAATATAGTTATCACTATTATTACAAAGAACACCTGATAAGTTTTGGTCATCCGACAGCAAAAGTTCAATACTAAATAACAGGTGCCAAATATGGAAGGCTTGGGCAAATACCTTTATAACCATGACTGAATTATTTCTTACAATAACCACCCTGTACATTTTTCAATAATAATATAATAGGTGCATATATGCCTAATATTATTGCCATCTGTCACATTTTCAATTCCACATACACGTAGTGGAGTGGAAGTATAGTGGTGGTTAAAAAATTTCATTTTTTTTCAATTTTTCAAAAATGTTTTTAAAAAAATTTCAATTTTTTTTCTTCTGAAATAGGTTTAGAATGCCATGACACGTGGACATTTTAAATTTGAGCAAAAAGGAAAGTTTCCTTCTATTCTACAGTGATACATTTTTTTTGAAATTGGTTTAGAATGCCATGAAACGTGAAAATTTTAAATTTGAGCAAAGAAAAACAAATTTTCCATCTATTTTAGTAGTAAAAATTTTTTTAAAATGTTAGTGAAAAAAAATTTCAAAATTTTTTTTTCTCAAATAGGTTTAGAATGTCAGTCATGTCAAACGTGAAAATTTTAAATTTAGGGGAAAAAATTTTCCATCTATTCTAGTGGTAAATTTTTTTCCAAAATGGGAAAAAAAATGTTGCAAATTTTCTTTTCCAAAATAGGTTTGGAATGTCATGAAACGTGGAAATCTTAAATTTGAGCAAAAAAAATATATTTAATCTATTCTATACCTATAGTGATAAATAGATTAAAAATTTTTTTCAAAAAATTTATTAATTAAAATGATTTTTAAATTTGTTTGAATAGGTTTTAGAATACCATGAAAACGTGAAAATTTTAAATTTGAACAAACAAAAAATTCAGTCTGTATTAGTGACAAAATTTTTTCAAAACTAGTAAAAAAAATTTCTAAACATTTTTTTTTAAATAGGCTTAGAACGCCATGAAACGTGGTGTTTTAAATTTGAAAAAAGAAAAAAAAATTCCATCTATTTTAGTGGTAAAAATTTTTTCAAAAATGGAAAAAAATTTCAATTTTTTTTTTTTTAATAGGTTTAGAATGCCATGAAACGTGGACATTTTAAATTTGAACAAAGACAAAAACATTTTTTAGTGGTACAAAATTTTTCAAAAATGTTGGTGAAAAAAATTTTCAATTTTTTTTTCTGAAATAGGTTTAGCGTATTGAAACATTCTTTATAGGATTTTGCAAACAGCAGAAAAATTAACTATCTATAAAAGAAAAACTTTGTGTAGAAATATTAATGAAATCTTTGCATTCTTTCGATAACCTGAATTCTGGTTATGCTAGCAAATTAAAATCCTAAAATGAATTTGTTCTTTGTTCTTATTTGACAATTCTCATTCTAACACTAGCATCCACACAGTCTCCTACGGCCATGCAGATTAAACTAGTATCCACATAACCCCCTACGATTATGAAGATTCGGTTAAAAATGAGAACAAAGACCTAAAATGAATTTATTTATCTACCTTGTCTTAAAAAAAATTTCATTCAGATTTCATTAATATTTCTACACAAAGTTTTTCTATTATAGATAGTTAATTTTTCTGCTGTTTGCAAAATCCTATAAAGAATGTTTCAATACAATTATAAGCAAACAAATAATAATTCATTTTTAGGTTTAGCGTGTCATGAAACGTGGAAATTTTAAAT
The DNA here is from genome assembly GCA_963583905.1 of Stenurella melanura. NCBI lineage: Eukaryota > Metazoa > Arthropoda > Insecta > Coleoptera > Cerambycidae > Stenurella > Stenurella melanura. The sequence goes on from OY757309.1 coordinate 2,507,618, forward strand.
TTGAACAAAAAAAATTTATTTCATTATTTATTCCCTTTAGACGATCCACCCTGTATATTTTCCAGTGAAAGTTCTACCATTTCTTCGCTGACAGTAGGGTCAACTACCTACCAAATTTGACTGCTCTCCGTCAAGTAGTTTTTTAGTAAATGCACCAACAGACAGACAGACAGACTGACGGAATTGAAATACCTATATTTTCGTAATCTCCGTGATCTGAAACGTCGGAATCCGAAAAAATCTCGGAGGGTTATTTTTTCTCGAATACAATACTTCCCTTCGGTATGCGAGGGAAGTAAAAATTGAAATTAAAAACAAAATTGTAATGTTTTGTACCACTACTACAGAATAGAAGGAAACATTCAGTCATTTTTGCTCAAATTTAAAATTTCCACAGATATACATTCTAGCAATTAACAAAATAAATATAGACAAGGTGTAATGTGCCACTGGTGTGTTATATAGGTTGAAAATTTGATAAAATTTGATTTTGTTGAAAAACACGAAAACCTTGATAATCTCAAAAATCGTAAGATTTTGTACTTCTAAATGATCTCCCCTGTCACCTGGGCAAGGCTTTACATCGACCTTCCAAACACCCTGTAGAAACTCATTACATTGCACATTACGTATTCAATACTGGTTATTCTAGAACCATACGTACCCGCTGAATGGGTCCAAGATCCAGTGTGTGCTCTATACCCACCTGACCAATTGGTTTTCTTCCCGGATCCAAACGAATGCACGAGGTATGCGGAATGCTTTGGGGGACGGAAAATCACAATGACATGTCCTTTCGGTTTATACTGGAACGACGATACCCACTCCTGCGACTTTTTGGCAAACGTAAAATGTCCCGGTAGTAAGTAGTTTATCCTTTTTTGTATTATTCTTAGATTCAGTCAAGTCAGTCATGTACAGCTGTTGGACGGTTTCGATGGAGTTATAGGAAAGGTGCATGATTTGATTACCAGTTATCTGACTGATAGAGAACAATTTGTTAAAACTAATAAAAACATCAGCAATTACAGAATTGTGCAAAACCGCATTAGGCCCAGTTCTTTTTATTATTTATATAATTCATGTAGCACTTTCAAAATAATTAGTAAAACAATTTAATCGTTTTTTAAATTTTAAAATACAAATGCAAAATATGTATTCTAAATTCGAATAGAGATTTTATACAGGGTGTCCCGAATTGCAAAGGCCAAACTTTACTACGTAATACAACTTTTCACAACAAGAAAAAAAAAGTTCCTATAAACATGGGTCGAAAAAAATGATAGCTATGTACGAAAATCATTCAGGAGCGGGCGAAACTGGGGGAGGGCTAGGTATAATTTAGCCCCAACTTTATTCTGTGACACTTTTAAATTGATTTATGAGCAGAACTTAAAAATTCGTTCTACACAAAAAAAGTCTGTTGTGTTTTTTCTCTAAAATTATTAGTTTTTGAGTAAATCTTATCTGAACTTTATTCGGGAATAGTTTTTTATGAATAATTTTAGCAGAACAGAAAAAACAATGACAGTAAAACAAAATTTGACTACATTGTTTTTTATTAGACAACAATGAATTAGATTAAAGTAACGTAAATTACAAATTACAAGTGTTGTTCAAAGTGCATTCCGCCAGCTTCAACACATTTCTGACATCTGCGCCGTACAGAGTGTGTAGCTTTACGAATGAAATCAGGATTAGCCCGCAAATCTTTACGTTCTTCGAGAATTCTTTCTATTAACTCTTCTCTCGTGTTTACAAGGATTGCGTAGACTTTGTTCTTTAAAAAACCCCAGACAAAAAAATCAACTGGAGTTAAATCCGGCTAACGGGGTGGCCAGGCTCTTGCACCTAATCGACCGATCCACCGTTCAGGATAATTATTGTTTACTCACAAACGGTTCTCAACAGTAAAATGTGCAGGAGCTCCGTCCATTTTAAACCAGCCTTCATTTCTTAAATTAAGAGGAATATCCTCGAGATATTGAAAGAAATGGTCATTTAAAAAACCATTAAATAATGGTCCATTTAAACGGGGAGGAAGGATGTGGGGCCCACAAAGTCCCGTTTATAACACCACACCATACATTAACGCTAAATTCCTGTTGAAATGCCCTAGGGCGAATTATATGAGGATTCTGATGAGCCCAGAGTCTTAAATTATTAAAATTAACCAATCCATTATGGTTAAAGGTAGCTTCATCAGTCAAAATAATTTTACTTTCGAAATCGGGATCTTATTTTTTTTTCCTTTTACAATTCTTTGGGACTTTCTGTAACGTGTATGTTTTCTTTTTAAGCGGTGCTAGGGGAATCTATAAAATATATCACAATTAACCAGTATTTTACTGGTAAATAACCTCTACGTCTGTGACGTTTACGTCAAAGGATCAGTTAGAGGTTGGTTTTTTTTAATAAACAACACAAATAAGTATAAAAACTTGATATTAAATATTTCGCCGATGTTTTAGTGTAATATTGGGCGACCATCAAAATTATATCAGAAAAAATGAAATTCAGAGGTCCAAGATCTGCGAATACGCATGGGAGAACGGGCATAGAATAAACTGGGACTCGTCAAAAATTTTAACAAAAGAGGCAGATAGCAAAAAAAGAAAAATTAAAGAATCCGCGATAATATTACTGAATGAGGATAGTTGCGTGTCGAATTGTTCCGTAGATGTCTGTACAATTTGGCTGCCAATGTTAAAAGAAGAACTTCACAAACTTAACATTGTATAAAAACTAAAAAACTGTTAACTATATCAACAGTTCTATGTAAATAGTAAGTATCTATGGATATTGAATATAACAAACATTCTTAGAGCTGTGTATTTGTCATACAGAGCAAAAAAGCCTCGAAAACGGAAACAGATTAGATTTCCGAAACGTCGGCGAAATATTTAATTTCAAGTTTTTATACTTATTTGTGTTGTTTATTTAAAAAAAAACAACCTCTAACCGATCCTTTGACGTAAACGTCACAGGCGTAGAGTTTATTTACCAGTAAAATACTGGTTAATTGTGATATTTTATAGATTCCCCTAGCACCGCTTAAAAAGAAAACATACATGTGGCAGGAAGTCCCAAAAAATTGGAGAAGGAAAAAAATTAAGATAATGCCACAAATAACATTTAGACAATATCGGGATCTTGTTCCATGGCATTTATAAACCAATTACAAAAATTGATACGCCTTTCGGGATCACCTGGTTGAAGGCTTTGGACATTTGAAAAGCTTTTCTGTGGCCTTTTTTCAGAACCCGAAAACTTTGTTTTTGGATACATGCACAGCTTGCGCACGCAGCGTTTCTAAATTCTAAGTGGGTTCGAATAAAAACATCTTTAGATGGTTTCCTTCTATTAGGAAATCTGCGATATTCGCGTACCGCGGCATTTGCGTTTCCATTACAATATCCATAAATAAAATGAATATCCACGTACTCCACATTACTAAACATGACCATTTTTTACTTTTCAATAGGACACCTTTTCCAAAAGAAAATAATAAAACTACAGAACAATGAACTACAGAAAGCAAAAAAACAACAATGTCATTATTGTCATTCTGGCATTGCATGCTAGATTATTTTTCATTTGTTACAAACATTACAATCACGGCACACTCCTGCATACCAGGAGTGCTAGTAATAATGGTTACTAATTAATAAAGTTCAGATAAGATTTACTCAAAAACTGAATTTAAAAAAAAAACAGAAGAGACTTTTTTTGTGTAGAAAACTTCGAATTTTTAAGTTCTGCTCATAAATTAATGTAAAAGTGTCACACAGTAAAGTTGGGGCTTAATTATACCTAGCCCCCCCCCCAGTTTCTTCCGCTCATGGATGATTTTCGGACATAGTTGTAATTTTTTCCTAAAACGCATAAAAAGTTAAATTGCTGTGTAAATTATCACAGCCCCTCTATGGGGGTGCGTTAGGGGTAAACGCTGCAATTCACCCTTATTTTTATCGTAATACATTCAATTTTTCCCGAAAATATTAAACAAAACGATTGATTAAAATGATAACATCATTTTCAGAGCGTTATCTTATATATACCGTATCAGGTGGTGGTTTTTAGCTCTAAAATGTTTTTTTGGGGATGTACGACTTTTTTTGACGCCGGAATCGGATCAGCGATCAAAAATACATAATTGCTAGGTCAGAACATTATTTTTTGTGGGGCTGTGTATCATTTATCTTTAGACGTTTCGAAAATATTCATAAAAAAAAGTTTTCAGGAGAATTACTTGAACACCCTGTATCTCGGAAACTAATCACTTTCCGATGTTATTAGGAACTTTTTTCTTATTTTGAAAAGTTGCATTACTTAGTGAAGTTTGGCATATGCAATCGGGACACCCTGTATATTCAGTCATCAATGTAAAAAATAAATAGTCACGTATAGATATCCAGATATATTTTCAAGGTATTTTTCAGATATATTTTGAACAGTACTTCTTGATGTTACGTATAACGAGAAAGCAACAGGTGGACCAATATCTACAAATACATTTTTATTTCTTTTTCTGATTAATTACTTATAAATGCTTCATTCCTTTAATGTCTCTCTTGAATTACTATACAGGGCGATTCAAAAGAACGTACTTAAATTCAACTGTAGGTTGGGGTGCACCAGAGATGACGATTTTCCTACGACGCCTTATAATCCAGTTGCATCCCCTTAAAGTGGATGTCTGGCAACCAGTTTTCTCCTAATAACCTTCAAGCGGATTTACGTACGACAATCAAACTGTGGATCCGGCTCTTTATTTTGATGGGCTACATGCTCATTAGAGCAAGTTCGTACTGATATACAAGATGTGTTCTATACAGGGTGTCCGGTAAAGTTCAAGGTCAGATGTTTTTGTCCTGTGCCAAATTAAGATTAGAAACTTTTTTTGCTCTTGTGATTTTTCATCCAGTTAGGCCGGGTTCGAGCAAATTGCAAAAACCAAAGGCATGCTAAAGCAATTTTATTGACAATTTAATTAAAAAACAAAGGCAGCGTTTTATAGATTCTGAGTTGTCTAATCAAAGTAGTGCAATTTTTTGAGAGTTATTGATCTGAAAAAGGTACGCTATACCGCCAAAGATTATACCGTTAAGCTTTTTATCTTGACACCATGCCAAGGAAATGCAGCAGGTGTAGTGGGGAGCTATCGTAGACGATATTCCAGTCGCCATGTCTGAAATTTTATGAATTTTTCTTGGGTTTGAAAGAAGGTTATTTGAAACCCGACAAGTGTCAATAACGACACAGACTAGGAAGGCCAAGGAATATCCGAACCCTACAGATTGATGAGGCGGTATTGAAGGCAGTTGAGGAAGGCCCCAAAATTAGCACTCAGAGGTTGGGTCTACAACTGGGACTTCGCCAATCCTGTGTGTGGCGAATATTACATGATAAGCAGTTATATCCTTATCACCACAGTAGATTGGATAAATGGCTACTCAGAGAAGTACGCCATTCCCTATACAGAGGATTGGCGAAGTCCCAGTTCTACACCTTCGAGTGCTAATTTCTGGATCCTCCTTAACTGCATCCAATACCGCCTCTTCAATCTGTAGGGTTGGGATTTTCCAAGGGCTTCCTAGTCTAGGCGTGGCGTCGTTATTGACACTTTGTCCGGTTTCACGTAACCTTCTTTCAAACCCAAGAAAAGTTTCTAAAGGACACCGCACACTTCGGTGAAATTGACTTCTGGTCAAATTGTATGAATTTTTGATATATTGTAGCCCGAGTCATTCTGATCCAAAATCATTAAAAAGTTACTATCTTCCACAGGCGCTAGAGGGTGCCGAAAAAAAAATTTACTTTTGAGAAAGAATGCAACTTTTTCGATCAGTAAGTGGCGCCATCTATCCGCGCGAGTTGCGAAATTACAGTACGTCAGTTGGCGTTTCGTAATGACATTTCAGCTCTGACAGTGGTTAGCGAGCGACAGTGGTTAGTTGAAATGTTAGTATCTGTAACTTCTTTAATCTTCTTTTTTCAACTGATTTTGCCGATCAAGGACATCTCTTTCCACCATTATTCAATGGACTTAGAGGTATTACCAGACCATTTAATTTAAAAGGACGTGATTTAAAACATTTTCTAAATATAGTGCGGAACACTGCCATGAAATATAAATCTATCAATGTATTTGAAAGTGAAAATAATTATCCGATCAAAAGTTTCAAGCATTAACTCCAGTAAACAAAGTACAGTTAGGGAACTTTTGAATTTTGCGATCGCGTTAATAGTCTTCATCTCTGGGGCACCCCAATCTACAGTTGAATTTAATGTACTTTATTTTGAATCACACGGTATGTTAGTTAAATAAGTATCGTTCTTGTATTTCTGTATTTATATACTTGTTCAAATTTTTTCAGCCAGAAATATGCACTTTGATCTTGTATAAAAAAACATTATTATGATTAATTTATTGTATACGATCCGATTGTTACTGTTGTTCGTAAATTTGGACATAATTTTGCATTTTGAATGTTTCAGGTCCAGAAGCTGAGAATTGTCCTGGCTCCGCTGATGATCCAAACTCAGGTACACCCCTATTAATGTTATTATAGCAAAGGCTCTATTTTAAAGAACTATTTATACAGTACATCGATTGTTATTTATGTTGCACAATCAGCCGATTTGTGGTTTATTACTGATCAATTATCTGTCGAGAATTCAGTTTCGCTGATAAAAGTAATTTTAAATTGGTTAAATCCGATATAACCTTGCCCTTTAGTTATATTAAATCCACTATCATAATTAATAACTCAAAATAAAGCATAAGACCTCAGGAGGCAGATTACCATTGATAGCTTAACTCAATATTTGTTATCACTTACCTTGGCAAATACTTAATAACAGGATATTATCCAAAAAATAAATACACAGCTTTACAAGGCTCAACAAAAACGATAGTTGGATGCCACCTTATTTTGAGGTTACTAGAAATCAAATCATACACAATTTCTGCTCACTTTAAACTATAAGTTGGCCCGCCAAAATAAGGAAACACAAAGCTATCCCAGTTTAAATGAGTACTAGCTTAATAATATTAAACAACTTCTAAAACAAATAATCTATGAACATCCGGAGTTACAAAAGACAAACAAAATACTCTATTCAAAAAATCGTATTAGAGGGATAAATCGATACAATGTTTTGTATCGCCAGGCCTGAGCTCAATGACCGTTCTAAGAAAACTTATAACTTACTCACTAAAATTACTAGGGACTGTACAACAAATAGCATTTTAACCAGTTAAACTTAATTACATAAATTGGCATGGCACGCTAAATTTTAAAACTCAAAAGGTTTTACAACCGAATACCCAAATTGGGGAGACATACAAAGAGCTTTCGGCGCGTACCGGTTTTTCTGTTGTTTCTGAACAACCTTAAATGTTGCTAGCACACACTAATTAAGTCACTATGTATGCCTATTGGGGCATCGAAATTGTCAACAAATCTAGTCACTGTGGCCAATGTCTACAACTAACATGAAAGCGGTCAAATTGTTTCTCGATTTCACTCAGGAAGGAAAAATCCATCACGAAACTAGTTCTTTAACAACACTAAAATTATTGTTCTCCACGCGCGTAGCCTTTTGAGCTACCACAACTAGTACATAAAATAAAAAAACTTACAGTTTCAGTCCTGGACACCGAACGTACAAGCCAGATAATTAAAATCACCAACAATCATGGATGGCATCAAAGCAACAAATTTAGATTAATCACACAATTTGCTGCTATTTAATACAGATTTATTCTGTCATTTAATTGACTATTAAATATTTGTACTTGGTGATCTACACATTACTCTGATGCACAATTTACATAAAACATAGCGGCAATACTCAAAAAGAATAATCGTCACCATAAAAAGGCTTTAAATATTCTTGCTTAAACAATTTGATTACCACTTAATTATACCGGAGAGGTCAAATTCACCATCTCCCGTGGTATATCTCGGCTGTAAGCCGATCCTCGACTGACTCAAACCGACCAAAAACATCGCCTTGAAATAAACAAGTCCCCCGCTGCACCCTTCTCCTCTCCGTAGCAAGTAAAGGTCAAGCGGTCTTTTACCTGCTAGAGTTTACCGTTTTTACGAACGTACGAAAACAATCTTATAAATGCACGAATTTTATACATGCTTTTATTTAATTTAAGGTACTGAGTGTTCCTTCAAAACGTGACCGTTACACCGCAATGAATCGATTTCTGTTATAACTTTTTGAAAAGGGATAACTCTACTCTGAAAGATGATACTGTTTCTTGATTGATTTAAATAGTCTTAAAGCCTCAAGATTACTATTGAAAATTGGCAATATATCTGCATTACTAGTCTATCCAGGTTAACACGGGTTATAATGACTAAATACCGAATGCACCATCCTAAATCGGCTATAGAACGTATGTCACTACCGCAGGAAATGGGAGGAATGGGAATACTAAACATAGCATGACATAGCATGACAATATCATTCTCAGATAAAATCACTACGCCAATACTTTCACGGTCAAGCGGATTTACATGCACTGTCTATAGCAGCATGTGACGCAGACATCAAAAGCAGGCCACTACAGCTAAGCCACCTGGAATTCGATCCAGATGATCAACAATATTCGGATCAGAACCAGGTAAAAAAAATGGAAAAGCAAAGAGATTCATGGAATGCATCCACACCATCTATACCAAGAAACAAGGGAGCTTCTAACCTCTTTATGAAACAACCCCTATTCAGCGAAACAGTTGGCTTCATGCATGCCATCCAGAATCGCATGATACCCACTAACAACTATAAAAAATACGTCATCAAAGAAGGGAGCGTAGTCGACAGATGCAGGAGATGTGGAGTAAATAACGAGACTATCGAACATATCATGGGAGGATGCAATTTACTTGCTGCAGCCGACCGTGAAATAAGAACAGACATAAAAATAAGTGCTAACAGACCAGACATAGTAATACACAATAAACTCAAGAATGAGGTCATTGACGCTGCGATCCCACTAAGCCACAATCTCCAATCTACATATGCCACAAAAGTAAACAAATATGTGGAATTAGCAGCTGAAATAAAACATATGTGGAAAGTGAAATCTGTAAAAATCTACTCACTCACTATATCAACGGCAGCAATTGTTCCAAAAACACTAACTTCCAACTTGAACAAATTGAACATCCCACACGTACTCCCAGCAATTAACAAGTCTTTGATACCTGTCATATTGTCAGACGCTTTTTAAGTGCTGATTAAGTGAACTTGGTTGAAACCCGTTCACCTAATTACCTAGACCATCTGAAAGATGAGAAAATAAAAAATATAATAATAATAATAAATGCACGGTCGTCCATCTCAAGAGAGGACGATGCGGGACTCGCGCAGCTCGCAGACGGAAGCATCCTAAGATATCTGGATGCCGGAGAGACCTACACATACCTGAGTGTACAACGTCACATTCAGGATGTGCAGCAAGTGAAACAATCTCTCCGCGGCAAGTACAGATGCCTACTCCGAAAGATTTGGTCATCTGAAATTTCGGGGAAAAACAAAATGTCTGCCACTAATATGCTTGCCGTTCCTGTTCTGTTCTACTCCTTTGGGGTAGTCAAATGGACAGTAGATGAGCAAAATTAGTAAAAATCTGAATTTTTTGCACAGACGTTCTTTGAGGTGTCCCAAACCCAAATTTAAAAAAAATCACAAAAATTCTAACATGGCTACCCAAGACATTAAAGGTGAAATTTCTCGCATTGGATGCCCATGAGGTCACTGCGAAAGTTGTAGAGAATTAAATTATCTACAAGTAGTCATTTTAATTTTTTTTTCACCCCCCCTCCCTTTTCGAGATATTCAAGGTGAAAGTTTCAAAAATATGGTTTTTCGCGAATATCTCGCGCCAAAAAACTAAGACAGCAATAAAGTTGACATAAAAGTTATAGAGAATTTAATTAATTACAAAATAGGTATTTTACACATTTTCCCAGAACCTCGTCCTATTCGAGATACTCAAAGTCAAAGTTTAAAAAACCGTTTTTTTACAAATATCTTTCTTCATATGCATCGGACATATAGTTGTTTTCTTTCGTTTAATGCACATAAAAAACCTCAAAGCTGTGCCGCTTATACTTGACAACAGCATTGAGGGGAGATCAGGGTATGTCGATTATCGAGCTAACTCCACTATAACATATTAAATATTAAATATATTATACTGCTTAATAAATAGAACATCATTATTCACATATAAAGTATGTTCTGGAATGATTAAAGTAACAAATTGACGAAAACACACCAGTTCCAATTATTTAATTTATTTACTTTGTTCATATTTACCAATTCGCCCCTACGGAAAATATTTTACGACCTAGCGGGGACGACAGAGTCGAACTTTTAATATTGTCAGTGTCACGGAATTACAAATTAGCCGCATCAGTTAAGAATTTATTTGCATGTGCTTTATAAAATAAATATAGTTGGTGATTTTTGTTTATATTATATTCAGATTGTGAGAGCTTAAAAGGGTAATATATTTTAACAGGTACATGATATTTTCCTTTGTGTTTTAGCGTATTTTATGCAATTGTGTTTTTATTTTGGCGAGTAGTGAATTATTCGGGTGTTTTGTGTTTATAAGTGGGTGTGGTAAAATAATATCGTGAAACAGTTTAGGCCTTGGGAAGATTCTTTACCTAGCACTAGCAGAGAATGACAGGAAAGTATGAGGATTATTAACAGCTCGCAAATTATAGAGAAAGTTTCTAGATAAAATTTATGTGATCATACCCAAAAAGTAGTTTTAAATGTTTATAAAAATACAAAAGAAAGAGAAGGAGAAACCGGAAAAAAACCGCGTACCTAACAGAAATTCCATAAGAAACTGTTTATAAATTAATTAAGGAAGGACCATATAATTGAAAAGCTAAACGCACAAAGGAAAATCACGAGCATTAGATTCGTCTGTGGTGAAGTTGTTAACGGATTTAATTTACAGTAAGTATAAGGAAAATGAGATACCAACAGTACAATCAGTACATATGGAACTGAGAACAACAGGTGAAGTGTTATTTAGTGAACAAATACTTAGTCGATGGTGATTAAAGATAGGATTTAATTTTAAAGTGATTCATAAAAGGGCAAGTATTATGGAAAGCTACAGAATTGTACTGTGGCGTAATGAATGAATATTTACAACTTATTAAAAAATTTCGAAGTTGCTCGAAGTTCTCTAGAATCGAAATTATTTATTTGTTTTCTAGAACTGAATTATTTATTTAATATTCGTTTATTTGTTTTCTAGAATTTAATTTATTTATTTAATCTGGGTCAATTCAATCAAGTTAGGATGATTGATATAAATAGCGATAACCTTAACTCTGAACCCATATTTTTTGGCAAGGAACTGCTCGTATCTCCTCGTGGTCCTTGCTTGGCAACAATAATAATTCAATAGATTAAATTATTATTGCTGAAACTGAGCAATAAGAGAATATTTCATCATTCTAATTTAGACCCAAAATTCATCATTGCTCAACAGATTTAAGTTTCTATCAGTGTGCAAAAAAATTTAAAGTACGGCTCTGTGAGACATCAATTATCTTAACGAGCCAAATTTACGGTCCGTTTCTTACAGCTTTTTTTTTACCTGCACTAAACGAATGAAGTGAAAAATAGAAAAGACAACTTGTAGATAATTTAATTCTCTATAACTTTCACATGACCTCATGGGCATCAGATGCATAGGACGCGAGATATTTGCAAAAAATTTGGACCTTCAATATCTTGGGTAGCCATGTCGGGATTTTTGTGATTTTTGTGAATTTGGATAACACGTATGTGCAAAGAGTCAGATTTTTACTAATTTCGACTAGGTCAAATGCTAACTTCTCTACTAATACCATTAGGATAAAATAAAGATAGAGAATAAAGTTAACTTTTTTATAGGATTGGAAGTTCTCAAGAAAATCGTATGTGAAAAGATATTTCCAATCAACTAATATTATGGGCATAGCTTATTGAATAAAACAATTGGCGGGATGTGCATATTTTATTTAACAATAATTTTCATCGTTTTGACGATAATTTTTAAAATTGTTACCTACAAATATTTTAGTTTCAGATGTTGCAGTGCAGCCAGACGCCCTAGAGAAATCAGATGATGCTGGTAAGTGTGGCATTCCTTCATTTTCCTTTTGTCTCAAAAGTCATTTTTTCATTGTTGTTAACAGTTCCGAACTATTTTTTCTACTAGTGGCTGGAAAATTTTATGTCTCAATAATAGTCATTTGAGCTAGAAAAAGTACCTACTACTTTTCATAATAAGGACAAAGATAACATATCCCCAAGTAGAAGGTTGTAAGTGAGTGTTGTGACGTTTCGTTCACTCGTCGGTTGAGTGAAGGGGCGTCACTTTGGCACTCGAGCTCGGTGCGGTTACGGTAAGCTCGGGCGCCACCTTTACAGTTTTTCTCGTGGTGTAAAGGACCCACGCTAGCCTCTTGACACAGCCTGTTACAGTAGGGCTGTTATAGCGTCAGAGGAGATACGGTACGTCCAGGGGTCTAGGGGCAGTAGACTTCACACACACCAAAATAAAAGGCACAGTTTAAATAGATATTTATTACTCCTAATATATTATTATACCTAACCTATAACTACTACGGTTAACGGTGACGGTGGCGAAGCAAGAGGGCGGTTATAAGCAGGATACGAGCTTAGAGAAACGGAACGGTAGTCGGAGTAACTACTATCGGTATAAAAGCGGACAGAGCAGATACCAGGCGGAGGAAAGCAAAAGCACAATAAACAATAATAAACAAATACTCGGGCAACTTGGCTAAGGCGCAGAGCCTAAGGTTAGTACGCACTTCCGGTCACGGTTCCTTGTTGGTGTAATCCCCCAAAGGAGAGATTAAACCAACGAGGTTCACGGGCGTTACTTTGCGCTGGTGGATGTCCTTGTAGCTTTCCGGTCGACGCACCCAGACCAGAAAGCCCCAAGCTTCCCAAGTGCTCGCTTGTCCTCCAGACGACGCAACTAGGCCAGAGGGCAAACACGAGACCTGTTACCAGCGGAAAGTTTCCCAGCCACACTCTCCCAACTTGCACACTGGCTCACTCCGGTAGGCGGTATTAGGTCGGGGATGATATCTCGGTGTGCTAGAAGGCTTTGTGACTTTCCAGTCGACGCACCCAGACCAGAAAGCCCCAAGCTTCCCAAGTGCTCGCTTGTCCTCCAGACGACGCAACTAGGCCAGAGGGCAAACACGAGACTTGTTGCCAACCAATGTATCTTCCCAGACACACGGCGGAGCAAACCGGGATTAGTACACGGATGGCACTTAGTCCCAGCCAAGCTGCTTATTTACGGTCGGTGTTACTTACTCTCTCTCTCCTATGAGACGGCGGTTTCCAGTCAGCCGGTAATGGTCCAAATTAATGGACCCAGGCTAATAGACCATCATTTGGCTGGCTGGGCCAAGTATTCGTTAACGGTGAAGCCAATAGTGTCAGTGATGGAGACAGTGCTCCATCTGGCGGAGTGTATTTCTACTTGATAAATGAAAGTATATTACTTATTTATGCTCTGCGTGGACAGTATAAAATATTAATATTTAAAATACGAAAATAGACGGTGGCTTTGGGTGTAATTTTCACACCAGAAATTACGCCCAATACCTGTATTAGAAAATACTTATATTCTAAATAGAGAAATAGACGGCGGTGTCGGGTGCAATTTCCACACTATAAAAATGCTTCATTACAGTGTTATTAGAACAAAATAAGGATTTAACTTCCACATCCACGGAGTGGAATAGTGGAGTGGTGAAACAAATATGTATGTAACACTTACAAACTGTTTCTTCAGTATGCGGCGAATTTTTAATCTCGCCTATTGGAATAAAATCACTATTGCTAACCTATTGCCAAAATGGCTATTCGCCAAACCCAATATGGGACCGAGGAACACATTTTTGATTAAGCATCGTTATATATTTCGAAATTACACAATTGTCGAATTAAAATGAAACAGGAAATTTGTTTGCAATACATTTTCTAATGCCTCTAACAATAATATAATAGTAACAATAATATTTAATATTTAGATCGCCTTTCAATTTCAACATCATTTCTTTTTTCTGTTTGAAACTTTCTTCCCTATAAGTTTGCAAATTTTTGCAATAGATGTCGGTGTGGTCCTACTTTAAACGTCGCTGACTGTTGTGGCTCAACGTTCACAAGTTCCGTGAGAATTCTGCAAGCATGTTCGGTTCATTTCGAGCTGATGAGGGCTGTCAAGCTCAAAGCAGGTCCGCGAATGGCAAACGTGCTTGCCGAGACAGAATTTCTAAAGTAAATATAAATCGTTCACGAAAATGCACTGCATACAAACTTCCTAGCTTCTCTAATAGGAAGACTAAGGATAAAGAAAAGAAATTTTCTTCTGAATATTTTTGAGCACCAATTTAGTAACTAATAGGTCCCGATATAGGTACCTCTGCAGTGGTTTCTCCTCAGACACCATAACACTTCAACGCAGCACTAGATCACTAACAATCAGCCGGCGCATTGCCAACCTCGTTTTATCATCGGGAGATGATTAAAACAGCTTTACTATCTCCCGATGATGTCAGCATGGTTGACGAAACGCGCGTTGTGTCAATATTGGTGTACAGTATTCAAGCATTTCGATGTTTGTGAAAACTACACACACTATTCCGTGGGAATTAGATTGTTTCAACGAAAACGGACAGATCAGCACGATGTTCGGTAGAAAATTGGGTCTCGGGGTACTAATGAAGCTATCAATGTTCCGATTAAAAATTTTGGTGGGGCATCATGGTTTTACATACATATGTATACGTTTATTCGTGTTTTTCGGCAGAATATCGAAAACATCTCCAGAGCTGAGTACAAAAATTCAATTTCCTACAAAATAACCTATTACACGATATCAATTTTAAGCTCCGTTTTTTCGCAATTAATGAGAAACCATTATATTGTTACGGATTTCCACCTTTTTAGGAACACCCTGTATGAATCCGTGGGTTCTAAATAATTTCAACAAGAGATAAACACCACTAACACTTTATTTAACTATTTACTGACTACAATACTTCAAATTTACTTTATTTACTATTTATCTAACCTCACTTTTCACTTTTCTACTTGTTCACTTTTATCTTCATAAAACTTCTTCTTCCGCGCTTGTAATCGCGCCTTATATACTCCGAAATTAGCTCTAGATTAATCTAGAATCTTCTCCAACCATAATCTAGAAAAGTCCTTGGTTCTTTCTAGAGCCTTTCCAGTCACTATCAGTAGGCATAGGCGTACCATCTCCTTTTCCAAGGGGGTGTAATTCATAACACTGCCCCCTCCTTAAGCCTGATCGTCCCGATCAGGCAACTCAGGATCATCAGTGTATCTCGCCAGCCTGTCCAAATGCACGATCTTCATCTTGGACTTTCTGCTTTGCTGAATCCGATAGACGACGTCATTAATTCGGGTAATAACAGTGTACGGTCCATCCCAAGGTGATTTCGGTGACTTTCCTTTCCTCCGCTGGGGGTTGTACAGCCAAACTAGCTCTCCCACCTTGATGACCTCCTTTGAATTACCCTTCCAGTCATATCGAGCCTTCATTCGGTCACTGGCTGGTGATGGTTCCGCTATAGCGTTAGCCAACCTCTTGAAAGGAGCTCCGGCGTTGAACTGCTTGTTTTCACCCTTACTTCCAGTCTGTGGTCCCTTACTGGCTGCACAAATCTTGCATTTGCGACACCAAGCCTCCACATCCTGACGACTTCTTATCCAATAAAATCGTTCTCGTATTTTCTTCAGGGTCTTGTTAACACCGAAGTGTCCATCGGATGTTCCTTCGTGCACTTCCTGAAGCACCTTCGCAACTCGACACCTGGGAATCACTAGACGCATAACCAGCTGTTTTCCATCCGGGCTTTCCCATGCTCTCCGCAACAGCCCGTTCATGACTTTCAGTGAGTCCCACTGCGCCCATAGTGCCTTCAGCCCCACTCTTTTGCCCGAAACATCCTTCCATTTTGGACGAGTTCCCCTTTCTTTGGCTCTCAATATAGGCCCAATTTCCACATCGTTCAATTGTTCCTGTCTGAGCGCTTCATCTGCCTTATCATCCGGCACCTCCACCTTGACAGTGTTGACTGCTCCCGTGACCTGCAGTTTCTCCCAGTGGTTGTGCTTGCAACCTTCCTTGTACCTTCTTCCGGATGAAATGTTTGCATTTCTCTCAGGTTTCGTTTTATCGTCATATCCTTGTAGCGGTGGCCTTTCTGTAATGCTCCGAAGCTGGGAAATCTTCACTTCTCTAGGGGCACCACGTTCGTTATCTGTCACAGCCTCTCTGGTACCGGCTTCCTCTGGTTTTCCCCTTGGCTTCACAGCATCTCCGGCCTTCACTCTCTCCAAGCTCCTCTGTGGACATTCAAGCTGGATATGTCCTAGTTCCCCGCACCTGTAGCATTTCATACGCCGTCCACTTGGCCTTCCACTACTTTGTTTATTCTGTGTCTCTGCCCTGTTTCCGACATTCACTTTCCTCGAGTTCCGCTGTCGACAGTCTCGTTTGATATGTCCTATCTTGCCGCAGTTGTAGCATTTAATACCCCCGCTTGGCTTCTTTCTATTTAGTTGTGATTCCTGTCTTTTCGGAGGATTCCATTGAGCCAGTAATTGACCGATCATTTTATTCGTTTTGAGAATCGCGTTCAAGATAGGGTTTTGGTCTCTTTCTTCTGGCTGCGATTCTTCAAGCGTCATAGCCCGCACTCTTGACTTTGGAGTATCCCTATAGACGGCTTCTACCTCTAGTGCATGCACCAAGGCTTCACTACTACTTTTATGTCGGGATAGCCTGAGGACTCGCCTGATCTCCTCGTCCCTTATCCCGTCTAGGAATGCCCCCACTGCCAATTGCTCTTTAAATTCTTTTGGCGCATTAGGATAAGCTAAGTGTGCCAGTCTTTCCACCGCAGCTTCAAATTCTTGCAGACTCTCTCCAGCTTTCTGAACGCGCACTTTCAGCTGGGTCTGGTATACTTGAGCAAGGTGTTGATCTCCATATCGTAGATTTAAGGCAGCTTCTAAAACTCTAAAATTACGTTGTTGGTCCGCCGGAATTGTCTGGAGCAACTCCAACGCTTGGCCTCTTAAAGCCACGATTAATGCCTTAGCCTTCTCTTCGTTGTTCCAGTTGTTTGCACTCGCTGCTGCCTCAAACTGTGTCTTGTAAGTCATCCAGGAACTTTGACCATCAAAGGAGGGAATTTTTAATCGCTGGCCTGACGATACCAGTTGCTGGTTTCCTCTATCCCTCAACTGTTGTTTAAGCTGGCCAATTTCTCCTTCTACCTGGTGCATTTTCTCTTTGACTTCATTTACTTCTCCTTTGACTTCGCTTACCTCTTGTTTGACTCCACCGACTTCTTCCGCTACCTTATTTTTGAGTTCTTCAGTGACGGCAAATATGGCACTCTGTTGGCCTTCTATAATTTTCCTTAGTTCATCTCTTTCTTCTTGATGTCGTTTCTCTTGTTCTTGTTTATCCTCTTGACGTCGTTTCTCCTCCTCTTGTTTTTCCTGTTGACGTCGTTTCTCCTCTTCTTGTTTTTCCTCTTGACGTCGTTTCTCCTCTTCTTGTTTCTCCTCTTGACGTCTTCGTTCTTGATCCTCAAAAATTTTTCTTAATTCTTCTTGACGTTTTTGTTCTTTTCTTTCCTGTTCCTCTTTCTCTTCCTGGCGCTTTCTTTCCTGTTCTTCTTTCTCTTCCTGGCGCTTCCTTTCCTGATCCATCATCATCTTTTGCATTTGGGCCATAAAGTCCTGCATTTGTTGTTCGGATGCCATGCTTCTGGTTGTTACCGGCATATAATTATGATGAAATCAAATAAATTTAATAATTACGTCACTATCGGTAATGGGACTGTCCAGAAAAACCTCAAAATGGCACAAAAAAGAGTCTTATCTAGAGTCTGTCACTTAACCACTAATGTCCAACAAAATGTTCCAAAAATGTCTCAAAAATGCACTTAACACTGTTTTTCCTGTTCGAAAATAAACCTCGAACAATGTCCAGTAAATTAGTCCTTCCTGTGTTAGCACTAACTCCGAGAATACACTGCCAAACCTTCTCGAACACTTCCGAAAAATCCTCTTGTCAAAATTCCGCTTCCGACACCAAAATGTTACGTATTTCCACCTTTTTAGGAACACCCTGTATGAATCCGTGGGTTCTAAATAATTTCAACAAGAGATAAACACCACTAACACTTTATTTAACTATTTACTGACTACAATACTTCAAATTTACTTTATTTACTATTTATCTAACCTCACTTTTCACTTTTCTACTTCTTCACTTTTATCTTCATAAAACTTCTTCTTCCGCGCTTGTAATCGCGCCTTATATACTCCGAAATTAGCTCTAGATTAATCCAGAATCTTCTCCAACCATAATCTAGAAAAGTCCTTGGTTCTTTCTAGAGCCTTTCCAGTCACTATCAGTAGGCATAGGCGTACCATCTCCTTTTCCAAGGGGGTGTAATTCATAACAATATCTATAAGTTTTTTCGCGTTTTTCGGCAGAAAATCGAAAACATCTCGAAAATGATTCACTTTATCAAAAATGCCAAATAGAAAAAAGTTTCCCTATTCAATTTCCTACAAGATAACCTGTTGCACGCTATAGATTTTCAGCTTCGCCTTTCCGCAATTAATGAGGAACCATTATATCAATCTTTTCGTGTTTTTCGGCAGAAAATCGAAAACATCTCAAAAACGATTCACTTTATCAAAAATGCCAAATAGAAAGAAGTTTCCCTATTCAATTTCCTACAAGATAATCTATTGCACGATATCGATTTTCAGCTCCGCTTTTCCGCAATTAATGAGAAACCATTATATCTGTTTTCGTGTCTTTCGGCAGAAAATCGAAAACATCTCGAAAACGATTTACTTTATCAAAAATTCCAAATAGAGAAAAGTTTCCCTATTCAATTTCTTACAAGATAACCTATTGCACAATGTCGATTTTCAGCTCCGTTTTTCCGCAATTAATGAGAAACCATTATATCTATAAATTTGTTCGTGTTTTTCGGCAGAAAATCGAAAATATCTCGAAGACGATTCACTTTATCAAAAAATACCAAATAGAAAGAAGTTTTCCTATTCAGTTTCCTACAAGATAACCTATTGCACCATATCGATTTTCGGCTCCGGTTTTCCGCAATTAATGAGAAATCATTATATCTATGTCTTTTCGTGTTTCTCGGCAGAAAATCGAAAATATCTCGAAAGCGATTCACTTTATCAAAAAATGCAAAGTTGTCTATCGTTACTTTGGCATATATGATCACAGAGATGATTTAAGGACGTTATTTGATAGAGTTTGACAAACAATTTATAAATATACAAGGTAGACCATTAATAATAGGTCATAGTGCAGGGCTAGATTCTTTATACCAAAATATGAGGATATAACCAAACATGCTTTAGTAAAATGTTGCCGTGGAAAAAGATACAGGATGTCAAAATTTAAATTATTTTTTGGTTTCTTTGTAATAACTCAACAGCCTCTTGACTTATCTTCGCCAAATTTAATAATTAATAATAATTTTTGAAATAAGGAAATGGGGAATATGATATGTGTTTACGTACAAAAAAATTTTAGCGGACGTGCTGCAGCGAGGAGGTACTCATTTCAATATTCAAATAGCATACAGCCAGACCATAAGATTTTCAAAGATCTGTTTCGCCGTTTGGAAGAAACGGGTTCATTTCGCCATAAAAATGAGGTAGAATGGCCGAAACGAATTACTCCCGATCAAGAACTAGAAATTTTGGTTCGTGAGGATGAAGATCCTCAAGTCAGCTCAAATCGTTTATCAGCGGCAACAGGGGTGAGTGAACAATTTGTTCTAAGAGTCTTGCGCAAAGAACGCTTCTACCCATATCACTTTACTCCTGTAGAAAACTTACTTCGAATGGATCCTCCACAAGGGCTACAATTTTGTCAATTTGTTCTAGATAAACACAACAGGAATCGAAATTTTATTAACAAAGAACGCTTCTACCCATATCACTTCACTCCTGTACAAAACTTACTTCGAATGGATCTTCCACAAAGGCTACAATTTTGTCAATTTGTTCTAAATAAACACAACAGGAATCGAAATTTTATTAAGAACATTTTATTTGTCGACGAAGTAACTTTTACTCGCCGAGGCATTTTTAACTGGAGGAATGCCCATTATTGGGAAGCAGAAAATCCTCATGCCATTAAAGAGAGGCATTCTTAGCACGAGTTGCTGATATATTACATGCTTTCATGCTAGACATACGGAACAGAATGTGGTTTATGCAAGATGGAATTCCCCTTCATTTCTCCTTTGAAGTCAGGAATTATCTTGATGAGACTATCGCACGCAAATGGATCTGTCGAAGAAGTGAGTTTGCTTGGCCACCAAAGAGTCCTGATTATAATCCATTGGTCTAAGTCCTTAGTCTATGCAAATACTATCAATTCTTGAGAATAACTGTGGGACAAAATACAAAACACAGCCAATTTTATTAGAGAACAGGAAAATGTATTTTTCAATGTAAGAAAATCTTTTATGAAAAGAATTAGAAAAGGCATAGAAGTAGATGGAGACCATATCGAAAATTTACTCTAAGTTACAGCAACGGGGCTTTTGCATGGGGGGGGGGAGTTTATACAATAAATTCTAATGTCATTAAGTCAACTTTTATGTTATTTTTTGATCTTCTAATAAGATTAGATCCTTATATTACACAATCTTTTGATTTCTGCATTTACCTCAATGCCATGAAAATACTCCATTAGTTCATAAGAAAGTGAGGAAGGGTTTACGCTGTTATTACGCCTTACGTTTTGTAGTTTTTTCAATAAATACACTTTGTTTCATTAAATTTGAATTTGTCTTTCAAAAAATTATTCAAATGTTTAAAGGCAATTTTCTCGAAAACGGTTGGAGTTATCAAGTTCTACCAAGTGTACCTTTTATACGTGGAAACGACGCCTTCATCAGATTTTCCGGTCAGAAGTACCTCGACGTTTCGTGCAAAAAAAATGAAAAAATTCATCATCAGATACAGGTCCTGCGGCGCCCTCTATGATATAACGTGTAATACATAAATTATTGCCTCTTAGAATAAAGAAAGTTCCTCTAGCAAATTTGGCAAAGATCAGTCAAGCTCAGTTATTGCAAAAAAAAACGAAAAAATAATTTGAATTTTGATACCCTGTATCTTTTTCCACAGCAGCATTTTACTAAAGCATATTTGGTTATACCTGTCTATATCTATGGTTGTACCTATCTGATCATATCTCCCAGACTATATTAAATCTGACTGTGTACATAAAAATGAATATGTACTCCGCAGAAGTTTTAGCAATGATAATGTCTTAACTTTTCATAACTTTTTACTTAATGAAAGTTGGCATAATTTATTTATCCTAAATTGTCCGAATGCTACATTTGAATATTTTAATAATATGTTAATGTATTACTTTGACCTGAATTTCCCCGTTAAAAATTGTTTATTAAATAAAAAACCTAATAATGAAAACTGGATGACTGAGGAATTATTTGTGCTAAAAAACAGAGTAACACTTTATAGTGATCTGGCTAAAAAAATCCCATTTTTAAACACTTAAGTTAATATTTACATAAACAGTGTAGGCTTGAACTTCATAAAACTGAAAGAGATTATTATGATAAGAACATCCGTAATTCATATAATAAATCAAAGGCTATGTGGAGAACTATTAAAAAAATTCAAGGTAAGAATAGGAATATATCGGATATAACCATAAGTGTTAATGGAGTAAAAGTAGACGATGAAGAAGTAGCCAACGGCTTTAACTTGCATTTTACTACCCTTCCCTAATCAATAAGCTTAAATCCTCGAACTCCAGTGGTTTTGATAATATTTCTAATAATCTCCTAGAAAAATCTAGATACTTACCCTGTAGTCCGTTAGCCCATCTTATTAACCTTTGTATTGGGGAAGGAAGAATGTTAAAATTAGCATTACTTCAACCGATGTTTAAAAAAGGAGATGCAAATATGTATGAAAATTAAAGAGCAATAAGTCTTCTCTCTAGTGTGTCAAAACTTATTGAATTAAGGAATATCTCACGTCTTTTTTATATAGTAACGACCTGCTCTACAAATCACAACATGGCTTCACTAGTAATAAAAGCACCGAGACAGCATTATGTGTCTTCCATGATAAAATAATTAATGCACTAGATAACAAAAAGTTCGTGTTAGGGCTTTTTATAGATTTCTCTCGAGCTTTCGACTGTGTTGACCATCGGCTACTAAAGGCTAAACTTTGTAGATGGAATAAGAGGCTCTCCTTTTTAAATTTACTGTCCTCATACTTAAAGGGCAGGAGACAAATTGTACAAATGCCCAATGGTGAACGCAATAATAGTCTAGAGGTAAAACAAGGAATTCCATAGGGATCCATACTTGGGCCCTTACTCTTTATATTCTTTGCGAACGATTTAATTCTATACCTAAATAAAATACCTAATGTTCTTACAATCTGTTATGCTGATGACACTAACATCCTTATGGTTGAGGATAATTTAGCTAGTTTAAAACTTACCACTGAGAAAGTATATCATGCAATATCTAACTTTAGCTTAAAGAGAAACCGTGAGAAATTGCATGTTTCTAACAATTTTCAAATATTTCCTACAGAATCCATTAAAATGTTAGGCATTACTGTAGATATGCATCTACAGTGGAATCAACATATAGAAATGCTTTGTGGGAAACTAAGAAGCAGTTGTTTTGGACTAAAATTTATGTCCAATCATTGCAGTGCGGAAACTCTACTACCTCTTTATTATGCCAACTTTCATTCAAGATTAAAATTGGCATAATTAATTGGGGAAATAGTCCTCAAGTATATAGGGTTTTTATATAACAGAAATATGTAGTGCGCATAATTGCGGGATTAAAAAGTTTAGAGACTTGCAGAAACGCCTTCAAAAATCTTAAAATTTTGACTTTAGCGAGTACTTTATATATTGGAGACCTGTACGTACGTTTTCAAAAACAAGACTATGTACTTAAACAATCAAATAAGACACGGGTATGAAACGCGGCATAAAGAGCAAATGCATACTACTTCCTTTCGAACAGTAATGTACCAAAAAATTTGATATATAATGGCTGTAAATGTTTCAATTTTTTAACCGATGAAATTAGATCATCTTCAAATATTAAGATTTTTAGACTAAAACTCAAACATTTATTAGTAAATAAAGTGTGCTATACCTTGGATGAGTTTTTTGTTTAATACAGATATATTTAAATCTTTTAATTGTCTACACGTTTTATATAAGTAATTTATATTTTCTTTTTTTTAAGTGTCTTTAATTTTGCTTGTTGACTATTGTAATATCTATTACAGGTCCAGTGTTTATGTTTATATTTGCACTTTAGTATAAGGACTGACGTACTCTACATTTTGTTGTATATTTACATTTTAAATGTGGAAATAAAGTATTATTATATTATCATCGTCATATTTTGGCCCAGAGAATCTACCCCTGCACTATGGCCTATTACTAATGGTCCACACTGTATACATGGTTTGTTGTAGTTTTTTGTCGAATTAAAAAAATACAGGGGCGCGAATACTAAACTGAATCACCCGATATATCAAGTACCCCCGAAAGATCCTTGAGCTCCTTATTGCGGTCTGGCAACCCTTTGAAGTGTAGGAAAGTTTACTCTAAATTTTAATTATAAAAAGTAGATACAACGAACATATTTTCAGAACTTTTAAATTGTTGGTTCTCGTGTTTTGTTTTTCGAATTTTCTGACGCCCACTGACAGCCTATGCCTTGTGCCTCGCAAAAATGACCCAATATAAAATACCTCTAAAATTAAAAGTCCCACTGCTTTTCGTGAAAAGGCGCGAGAGAACTCGCGCATTTTTCTCATATGGTATCTTCAGGACTATACTGGGTGTGCTGTGTATTCCTTGTCTCCAAATGTATAACTCCCTCCCGCACAGAATCATTTCAGACACTCAAGATTACATGGGCTTTCACACTAAATTTTTTAAAGCAAAACAGTTAATTGACTAAATGATTTCAGTTCGTATTTTTTTATTAATTCAGTTAAAAAATATACAGCTACATAACTTATAATAAATAAAATATAACATTATCAATCATTAAATTTATGAACAATCAACATTTTGTGGGTAATCGCAGTTCAATATTTTTTCATTCCAAGCGGTTCCAGCTGGGCAGGTTCCCTCAACTTCATTACCTGCATTGCACTCATAAAATCTGTGACAGTCCTTCGGATTTGCAACATACGAGCCATCTGCTTGGTTGGCACATAAGTTACCTATCAATGATAAAATTGTATAAAAATCCACTTGTTTTTGATAACTCTAACAAGTATGGCGCGAAAATAATTTTTCGCTGGGCATTGTCTATCAGGATATCGTCGGCCATAAAGGTCCATAGCTGCACCTGCATTTTTTTTACTTTCCCCATAAATAATTAACATGTCCACTTTTCCATCTCTTGCATTTGCGGCATTTCGAACACAATTAACGAGAATTTTAAACAATTTTTAAAGACACAATAAAAACACCATTAAACCAACAAATGTCTGACAAGCTCAACATTTCATTGTTTTCAGAGCCACCCTAGTTACTTCTTAACATTTAATTGGAACAAAATTGTATTCTCTTATTTTCTTTTATATGTAATTTTGTTTGTATTTATCGCACATTTTAATACGACATATGAATAAATTCCTTATTAATAGTACTAATAAATGGTACCACGACGGTATCGATAGGGTTCCATTTGAAAAATTGAGTTTTACCTCAAAAACACTTTTGGTGAATTTTATTTGCTCATACATCACGGGATTTCGATTTTTGTAGTATTACACGGGTCATTTAGAATAAATCGGAACGGTCATGGCACACTTATATGGAAAACTAAAAATTATATTATAAAAAGAACTGATGGTTGAAATGCCACTTATGTTGTATGTCAGAAAGTGCCGCTTTTTATGTATGTAGTATTTCCTGAATTTCAATCAATTTTCTTCAAACTAAGGGAGAAAAGTGGGGTATACCATTTATAAAATTTATAAAAAAATTATACAGGGTGTAATTAGTTTCATGTCATTAAAAAAACTGGTGGTAGGGAACGATAAGACAAACAAAAAAACCTTATATAATATGGGGTCTAAAGCTCATAGATTTGGAGAAAAAAAATAAACAAAAATTTCGCAAATTTTCAATAAAATTTTTTGAGAACTGCTGGAATATTGAGGTAGGTTTAGATCTAGATCTGACCTGAAGAAAACTATAACTCTCCCTTGTGCAATATTTTAGTTACTGTGGGTATTTCATTATGTACACACGTCCAACCCGCCGTTCGTTGTTTTTGTTATTTTTGAATTTCGCGTCATTGTGTATTTATAGTTAAGATTTATTTTATTGACTTACCGTTCAAGTTGTCAAATTCTTGATTACGTACAGACACAACTTACTTGTTCGTTCCTTTTGTATTCCTTAGGGCCGGTACTTTCACTTAAGTATAAATATACTTTATCCGGCGGATAACTATCCGAAGAATAAGATAACCAGAATTTGCTATCTACTGGATATCTTCTATCTGTACTTTCATTCAAATCACACCTTCGGTTAACAATTCGATGGATAAGATTTTAAACACTTCCCAAAGTAAGTGTTGCCAACTTAAGATGTGGTAAAATAAGAGAAATGTATGCAGAAGCTATGTACTTCAAATAAAGATAGAAATAATCCCCTACTATTATTGCTTACCTGTTAATGACATTTGAGTCATTTTGGTTGTTTATCATTGTGAGTATAGTGTTTACAATATATATATATATATATTGTGCGATTTTGTGTCTGCATATTTTTAAATGGTATATATAAAATAAAACTGTGTTTCATGTGATATATTTGTGGACAAAGTGAGGAAATACATAAATAGCAGTTATTAGATTTTTTTATTATTCTTCCCGCCGTGGCTTGTGAAAGTCCGTAAAATCACCCAGTTATAAAAGTCACCACTGGCCAAACCTTATCTAAAATATTGTTAAACACAAAACAACAAAGAACTTTTCAAAACTTAGGTTAGAAAATAGAATAGCACTGCCAATCAGAGCGCAAGCGCATAGGCGTGGCTTCATTTATCCGGTAGATAAAAGCCTTATTCGTCGATTTGGGCGCCGAATAATTTATCCTAGGAACAAGCATATTTATCTGACTGATATCACTATTTGTAGGTGAAAATACCGATTTTTTGTTTATCTTTTAGATAAGACTTATTCTAAAGAATAAATGTCGCTATCTATAGATGAAAGTACCGGCCCTTATTGGCTTTTGAACCAAGTTTTTATTTAATTTTTCTTTATTGACAACGTTAGTTGATAGTTTAGTGTTTACTGTTGAACGAAGTGCGTATGTCCTTAATTCGACGTACCGAACTGTGTATTGATGCAGATGCAGAGATTTTGAATCATTTAGGTAGGTAGTAAGCTTTTAACCCAGGACACTCATTTATGTTACAAATGTTAATAAACCAAATTTAAATTTTCTAAATTATAAACAATCCAATATTTTGTTCCAAATTAAAAAACACACATGTAAAGAAATGCTTTGTTTAAACCTCTATGGCCATTATTTGCTTGCAATTGTGCACGAAGAGAGAACGAATTATTTACCTCTTTATACTTGTCTCAGTTCGGTTGAGGCGGTCCATCAAAGGCGGTCGATGATCCTTTGACACTGCGAGTGCCGGCGAGCACTTTTTTATGACAAGTTGTATAATTGGGAACTACAAGTCCATTGCCAAGAAAAGCAGTGGTTCTCAATAGTTGTCTATCATAATATTAAAGATATTGACCTAGATCAGTTTTTTTTAAAGTGCCCCTAGAGGGAAAAGTTATAAAGGTTTTTTGTTTGTCTAGTCGGTCCCAATTACCAATTTTTTTTAATGACATGAAACTGATTACACCCTGTATACATTATTAATACGACAAGCGTTGAGCGCGAAAAAATGCTGTAGAAGTTGTTTCATATTATATTACTGAACAATTACGCTCGATGTTTTAATAATCTTATTTGAAAAGAAAATTTATAACATCAGAAAAAACATTTCTTTTTCCTTTTTAGTACATTTATAAAAGCGCTTTTTTTTAAATTGATATATTTTCTTAAATTCATTTTAGTTTTTGTGATAAAATATTTATTATTCTGTGAAGAAAAAGATAATCCGCCTTCTTGGGACGTTCGCCATATTGGGTCTCATTACATCATCGTATTTGACTCGTCAAACTCTTTCACTTAATACCCATATGAAGGTCTTTGGTAAAGGGATGGAAAAATAATGGAATGTACCTTATAGGACCGTAGGTCGCCCGTAGACATAGGTTGCCGGCTTTTTGCGTTGTCACCAATGTATTGCCATGAACACAATATTGTTTATTCACACACGGTGCGTTGTCGATGTACACCTATCAATCAGCTGAAGACGACTCTCTTCTCTCTTCGTCTATATTGGGCACGAGAGGGTACATACATTGAGATAGGTCAGGTGGGTCAGTAGCGGAGGGAAGGGAGGAAAATAAGTAAGGACGAAACAGAAGGGGGTTGTAAAAAAAAGGTAATCCACCATCTTAGGACGTCCGCCATATTGGATTTAGGACGATAGTAGATATACTTACTATATTGCATTATCAGCAGACTTATACACGTGTGCAAAATTTCAAAGCTCCAGCTTAATTAGAACTAGTCAAGATTTGCCGGACAGAGAAAGTGATCCAATAAACGCGTTATTAAAAAAAATCATCATCAGTCGTCTTCTTGGAACCTAGGGCACACAATTCTGGTGACTACAACCACCAACTTCAAGGGATCAAGTCACAGCCTAAGCTAAGCTTCGGGGATGAAATTGTGTAATTATTACATTCTTCCAATAAAAACGTTTGTTATTATTATTATTATTATTATTTTAATCTTAAATAATCTCTGCTTTGTCGGGAGAAAGATATAGATAGGAGAAATTTACTTCATTCTGTCTATAATAATAATAATAATATTAATAATAATAATCCTTATTAAACCCTCGTTTGCCAAATACAAAGAAATGGATAAGGTACGTCAAAGAAGGCCAGTGCCTAAGTTATTCTATAAAAAAAAATCGGTAAAGGTATTTACGCAGAACCCTCTTTATTTGTGCATGGTGGTCACTCTAAAAAATTAATAATTACGAAATGGCATTGAAAATAATAATCGGTGTCTAGTTATTACTATAATTCCAAAGAAAACCTGATAAGTTTTGGTCAAAAAAATATACAGAGTTCTCATCCAATAGCAAAAGTTCAATACAAAATAACAGGTGCCAAATATGGAAGGTTTGCGCAAATACCTTTACAAATGTCCACCATGACTAAATTATTTCTTGGGATGACCACCCTGTCTATTTTACAAGTATAATAGGTATAATAGGTGCATATGCCAAATATTATTGCCATCTGTTACATTTTCAATTCCACATTCACGTAGTAGAGTGGAAGTATAGTGATGGTTAAAAAATTTCATTTTTTTGAAATTTTTCAAAAATGTTGGTAAAAAAATTTTCAAATTTTTTTCTTCTGCAATAGGTTTAGAATGTCATGAAACGTGGAAATTTTAAAATTTCAAAAAGTTTGTAAAAAAAATTTTCAAAATTTCTTATTCTGAAATAGGTTTCGAATGTCATGAAACGTGAAAATTTTAAATTTGAGCAAACAAATTTTTTTTCCATCTATTCTAGTAGTAATTTTTTTTCCAAAATGGTACAAAAATGTTGCAAATTTTTTTTCCGAAATAGGTTTCGAATGTCATAAAACGTGGAAATTTTAAATTTGAGCAAAATAAAATTCATCTATTCTATAGTAAGTAGTGATAAATAGATTAAAAATTTGTAAATTTTTAAATTTTTTTGAATAGGTTTAGAATGCCATGGAAACGTGGAAATTTTAGATTTGAACAAAGAAAAAAAATTTTTCCATCTATTCTAGTGGTAAAATTTTTTCAGAAATGGTAACAAAATTTTCTATTTTTTTTTTTAATAGGTTTAGAACGCTATGAAACGTGGACATTTTATATTTGAATAAAGAAAAAACATTTTTCCATCTGTTTTAGTTGTAAAAAAAATTTCAAAAATGTTGGTAAAAAAAAATTCAATTTTTTTTTTAATAAGTAAAGCTATTTAAAAAATATGTATATTTTTAAATAGGTTTAGAATGCCATGAAACGTGGAAATTTGAAATTTGAACAAAGAAAAAAAATTTTCAAGAATGTTGGTGAAAAAAAATATTTTTTTTTTCTGAAATAAGTTTTGCTTATCACGAAACATGGAAATTTTAAATTTGAGCAGAAAAATTTTTTTTCATTATTTATTCCCTTTAGACGGTCCACCCTGTATATTTTCCAGTGAAAGTTTAACCATTTCTTCGCTGACAGTGGCGTCAACAACCTACCAAATTTGCTGCTCTCCGTCAAGTAGCCTTTTAGTTAATGCACCAACAGACAGACAGACAGACTGACGAAATTGAAAAGTCTATATTTTCCTAATCTACGTGATCTGAAACGTCAAAATCCGAAAAAATCTCGGAGGGTGATTTTTTCTCGAATACAATACTTCCCTTCCGTATGCGAGGGAAGTAAAAAACAGAAACATTTACACAATATATACAAACTTTACATAACAATAAAAAATCCAATGTGCTATAAAAGATATGGTAATGTACATACAATTAGGCACATTTAGGAAAAATTCAAAATTGTTGAATAAACGAGAAACAAAAATATATCATACCTAAAATATAGTTAGGCAAGGTTTATAAATTATAACTTATTACTTTGAGTAAGATACAATTCAATTCATCTGAACTGTAGAAATAGTTTTCTAACAATAAGAATTTCAGCCGTTTTTAAATCTAAACAAAGGACAAAGATTTTTAACTTTTCCAGGTAACATGTTGAAGTATTTGGGTCCCGCGTAATCCGGATATTTCTTATAAGAGGTGCGCTTAAAGCTATCGATGAATGTTGTCCTTTTGCGCGTTGGATAGGAATGAAAATTACTATTTTTTAAGAAGTATATTTTTATAAGTATGCTGTAATAATTTAAAAATGTATATTCCCGTAGGAGTTAAAAATTATATATCCGACGTCATTAATATTAAAGATACTCATTTATTCATGATTTTTAGCAAAGAAAATACCTTGGAATGACGCTGAACTTGTTGGCGATATTGATGATGATCCAGGAATTGGTGGTGGTGATGCAGAATTGGATACTAAAAAATAAATCGTAAAATTAATATTGCTAATGCTATACAAAAGACTTGTTAAAGTAAAAGTTGTAGATGTAGAAGTAAAGTAGCTGTAAAATAAAACGTAAAGTAAAAGCTGTAGAAAAATAAACAATTTTATACAGTATAATAATAATAATAATAATAATAATCTTAATTCGGATAGGAAAATCCTAATATAACACAGATATATACTCAATAGACACAATAAATGAAACAAATAAAATACACAAATATACATATACATATTTCTAAACACACCATAAACAATAAAAAATTGTTGATTTATATGTGAGATGCAATCAGACAGAATTTCTCAGATAGGTTGCTAATTCATGTTTAGTGACCTGCTGTCTTTAATTTTTTTTGGTACTTAAATTATATTCCCGCAGTCCCTTGAAAAATATATTGTTCATTGCTATAAAATGATTCGTTCTGGTAATATGAAGATTGTTCAGAGATCTCGTATTATAAGAGTGAATTTCATAATTAAATGTAATACTCTTATTCAGATATGCTGGCATTATACTCTTTAAAATTTTAAACAAAAATTAATGCAAAATAGTTAATACATGCATCCAATCTAGAGTGTTTAACATATTTTGAATTGGTGTATACCTATTACATCTGAGTATTATCCTCATAGCTCGATTCTGAAATTTTTGCAGGATTGATCGAGGAAATACAAAACAGTAGCACAGAAATGAAAATACGGCAGAATTATTGATTTATATACTGTAATTCTAGTCTTTAGATCCAAATTAATAGATATTCTTGAAAAACAAAATAATTTTTTTAGAATTTTATTCTTTATATATTCAAAATTACTTTTAAATGATAAAATACTATCTATAATTAGATCCAAATATATAATTTGTTTTCTATTTCAATTTGATTATTATCCATAAACAAATTAATACTTTTACTATCTTTACTGTTCTCATATTGAAATCTGTTTGTAATCACCATTGCTTTTGTCTTAATAGGATTTAATTTGAGTTTGTTGACTTTAAAATAAGTTTCAACTTTACACAACTCAATATTCATTTTATTAATAGCAGTGTCAAGACTGTAGTCACAAACAGCCAATAAAGTGTCATCTGCATACAAATTCAAAAAATCACAGTTAAGCTGGTAATTTGTTACCAACATAAATGTAAATAAAAGAGGTCCTAAAATGCTACCCTGCGGAACTCCAAGCTCAACGTCAAGACTTGGAGATAATTTGTTATTCACTCTGGTGGTTTGTTTTCTGTTGATCGGATAATTTTTTAGCCAATTCCGTGAGTTATAAGAAAACCAATAGAAAATCTCAGTTAAAATAAATGGTAAAATATCTTACTCGTGCTACAATTGGCATTTTCAGGATAGTCACAAGTCTTCTGGTCATCGTTCCAGACAAGATTGTTCGGACAAAGCATTACATAGAGATTTCCTTCATGACATTCATAGTATTTCGCACAATCGTATGGATCTGGATGGAATATAGTATCCTCTGACGGATACGGGCATAATGGGTTTGGTGTCCAGGGTGTAGTGGATTGGTTTTCTGTAATAAAATGAAATGAAAAAATGTTAATGGACATGAATGACATCTTTAAAGGACGTGAAAGTATAAAGTCCATAGTAAAACGAAATTGGACGCATTTATTAGCTTTAATCACAGTAGATTACACCCATCGAGAAAAGGTGAATGAAACAAGCAGTTCGTAAATTAAAATAATCTGTCAAACAGTTTTAACCGAAATGAGACGAAGTTTATATAAAATTAAATAAAAGTTGAAAAGTTTCAAATATTTTCTCTTGGTATTTTTCTCTCAAATTGGTGCTTTTCGAAATATTCGCCAAAAAGTCTTTTTACCATTTTGACGTCTAATTTGGGGATGCTGTCCCTAATATTTTTGTTCCAATTTTTGGGTGTTGTACACTACCCCAGTTGAAGCAATTAACTTTACTCCTGAACTAATTCTGTTCTTAAATCTAATTTTAATGTGCTTGTCATGGTTCTTAGCATTTATTTACTTACGTTGAGACGGCGTTGAACTCGTCGACGATATTAATGACGATGATGCAGATATTGACGAAGATGACGCTGGTGGTGACGAAGTACTGGATACTGCAAAAGTGCATACATTTAGAAGATATTTTTGGTAAGTATATTAAAGAAGACATCGGTCATCATTCCCTATAGTCCAAAACACTAGTACCCAAAAACAAATGCATATAAAATACATTGTGAAAACGTCTAAGAGGTATTATCAGGTGTATCAAGATACACTCTCAGCGTATCCAAGTGAAAATACAGTATAGAAAACCATGCACAGCACAGAGCATAGCTATGACATTTTCAGAACTA
Organism: Stenurella melanura; assembly: GCA_963583905.1. Taxonomy (NCBI): domain Eukaryota; kingdom Metazoa; phylum Arthropoda; class Insecta; order Coleoptera; family Cerambycidae; genus Stenurella; species Stenurella melanura. The sequence continues at coordinate 2,540,433 of OY757309.1, forward strand.
GGTAAAAGTTAGAACAGTCATTAATGGTATAGAAATGAACATACGAGGCCAATAATAAGAAAGCTAATAGAAAATCTCAGTTAAAATAAATGTTAAAATATCTTACTCGTGCTACAATTGGTATTTTCAGGATAGTCACAAGTCTTCTGGTCATCATTCCAGACCAGATTGTTCGGACAAAGCATTACATAGAGATTTCCTTCATAACATTCATAGTACTTCGCACAATCATATGGATCTGGATGGAATATAGTATCCTCTGACGGATATGGGCATAATGTGTTTGGTGTCCATGGTGTAGTAGATTGGTTTTCTGTAATAAAATGAAATGAAAAAATGTTAATGGGCATGAATGGCATCTTTAAAGGACGTGAAAGTATAAAGTCCATAGTAAAACGAAATTGGACGCATTTATTAGTTTTAATCACAGCAGATGACACCTATCGAGAAAAGGTGAATGAAACAAGCAGTTCGTAAAGCAAAAAAATCTGTCAGACAGTTTTAACCGAAATGAGACGAAGATTATATAAAATTAAATAAAAGTTGAGAAGTTTCAAATATTTTCTCTTGGTATTTTTCGCTCAAATTAGTATTTTTCGAAATATTCACCAGAAAGTCTTTTTACCATTTTGACGTCTAATTTGAGGATGCTGTCCCTAATATTTTTGTTCCAATTTTTGGGTGTTGTACAGTACCCCATTTGAAGCAATCAACTTTACTCCTGAACTAATTCTGTTCTTAAATCTAATTTTAATGTGCTTGTCATGGTTCTTAGCATTTATTTACTTACGTTGAGACGGCGTTGTACTCGTCGACGATATTAATGACGATATCGGTCATCATTCCCTATAGTCCAAAACACTAGTACCCAAAAACAAATGGATATAAAATACATGGTGAAAACGTCTAAGAGGTATTATCAGATGTATCAAGATACACCGTCAGCATATCCAAGTGAAAATACAGTATAGAAAACCATGCACAGCACAGAGCATAGCTATGACATTTTCAGAACTAGGTAAAAGTTAGAACAGTCATTAATGGTATAGAAATGAACATACGAGGCCAATAATAAGAAAGCTAATAGAAAATCTCAGTTAAAATAAATGTTAAAATATCTTACTCGTGCTACAATTGGTATTTTCAGGATAGTCACAAGTCTTCTGGTCATCGTTCCAGACCAGATTGTTCGGACAAAGCATTACATAGAGATTTCCTTCATAACATTCATAGTACTTCGCACAATCGTATGGATCTGGATGGAATATAGTATCCTCTGACGGATACGGGCATAATGGGTTTGGTGTCCAGGGTGTAGTAGATTGGTTTTCTGTAATAAAATGAAATGAAATAATGTTAATGGGAATGAATGGTATCTTTAAAGGGCGTAAAAGTATAAAATCCTTAGTAAAGCGAAATTGGACGCATTTGTTAGTTTTAATCATAGCAGATGACACCCATTAAGAAAACGAGAATGAAACAAGCAGTTTGTAAGTAAAAAAAAATCTGTCAAACAATTTTAATCGAAGTGAGATGAAATTTATATAAAATTAAATAAAAGTTGAAGTTTCAAATATTTTCTCTTGGTATTTTTCGCTCAAATCAGTACTTTTCGAAATATTCGCCAAAAAGTGTCTTTACCATTTTGACTTCTAACATCCAGTACCATAATCAACGCCAAAAGGATCCTTTAAGTAAAGGATCCTTTATGTTTAAAGTTGACTTTAAGCATAAAGTTATTTATGGTACTGGCTGTTACAACCAGTACCATAAATAACGCCAAATTACAGCCAGTACCGCAATCAACGCCAAAAGGATCCTTTTGGCGTTGATTATGGTACTGGTTGTATTTGGGTATGCTATCCCTAATCTTTATGTTACAATTTTTTGGGTTGTTGTACAGTACTCCATTTGAAGCAATTAAATTTACTCCTGAACTAATTCAATTCTTAAATCTAATTTTAATGAGCTTGTCATGGTTCCTAGCATTTATTTACTTACGTTGAGACGGCGTTGAATTCGTCGACGATATTAATGACGATGATGTAGGTATTGACGAAGATGGCGCTGGTGGTGACGAAGTACTGGATACTGCAAAAGTGCATACATTTAAAATATATTTTTGGTAATTATATTAAAGAATACATCAGTCATCGTTCCCGTTAGTCCATAACACTAGTACACAAAAACAAATGCATATAAAATATATTGTGAAAACATTTAAGAGGTATTATCAGATGAATCAAGATATGGTTACTATACTATACTCTCAGCATATCCAAGTGAAATTACAGTATAGAAAACCAGGCACAGCACAGAGCATAGCAATGACATTTTCAAAACTAGGTAAAAGTTAGAACAGTTATTAATGCTATAGAAATGAACATACGAAGCCAATTATAAGAAAACGAGTAGAAAATAAATGTTAAAATATCTTACTCGTGCTACAATTGGCATTTTCAGGATAGTCACAAGTCTTCTGGTCATCGTTCCAGATAAGATTGTTCGGACAAAGCATTACATAGAGATTTCCTTCATAACATTCATAGTACTTCGCACAATCGTACGGATCTGGATGGAATATAGTATCCTCTGACGGATACGGGCATAATGGGTTTGGTGTCCACGGTGTAGTAGATTGGTCTTCTGTAATAAAATGGCATCTTTAAACAGCGTGAAGGTATAAAGTCCTCAGAAATTTGTTACTTTTAATCACAGCAGATCACACCTTTATTAATGAATTAGATATTTGTATCAAAAGTGATGGGGGGAAAATGACACCGGATTCGTATTTAGCAAACCAAAATATACTGGATATGATTGGTCTGGTCCGTGTAATCGACAATTTTTTTATGTGTGTGCTTATGTAATTAGTTTCAATATGAATTTAATTGTTTTAATCAAGAACTGTGCCTATGACGAGACCATTTTCATGTAGAATTATCAGGCTAATCAGGAAAAATATCGACATAGAAAAATATCAGTGACGTACTGCTTCTTTGACAAAAAATATCACAGGACATGCTCGCAGGGACGCCACTGGTGGAGAGATAAAATAATTTTTCCAATTGAAAAATGTGGTACTATAGATATTAAAAAATAACGATTAGAAAAAACATTTCAATGCCCTGCAGCAAGAAATTTAAACCGTTGCGGACATATGTTTATATTAACTTTTCTTCATGACCTAAGGAATCACACCCTGAAATATTTGCACGTAATTAAGGAACACCCTGTATGTATACCGTGTTAACGGGAACAGTTTCCGGCCGCTATTTCTTTATTTTTCAACGAATTGAAACTTTGAAAATTAGTAGGTAGTCATCCAGATTTCCACAATGCAACATTGTACAAAGTGTCTCGTATAAAAATAAAAAATTCCACCTCGAAATCACAGATTATAAAGAGAAGACAGCCGGTGAAATTCATGACGTCAAGGCCATCGGAGCTATGACCTCGTCCTTTTACAGGGCAATGTAGCAACGTTGCCGAACGAAAGTGCAAGGAACGCTTATGGACAAGAATTGTGTAAAGAAAACAAAGGATGTCACCCACGAGACACGTGCATCCGACGCATGCGTATTGCCTGTGGACATTTACTCTGGAAGTGTTTTGTATCAGCGACAAGGTAGCTCAGTCTCATGATACCACGATACTGTCAGTATCGTAGTATCATGGCTCAGTCGGCTAAGCGCACAAACTACCCACACTATAGACGCTCAACGTAAATTACCGCAAGTTGGCCCGGTCACGTGGTACTTGAAAGTTGCGCTTCCAACCGAGAGATGTCGCAAACTCTAGAGAATTTTATGAGCAAAGTTGGCAGCGCTGTGTTATTGGTATGACGTTATTGCCAAATGATGCTGTCATATGGCTGCCATAATGGCAAACTGTCAATTTTTACGAGTGTCTTCGTGGATTTGTGGATTATTTATAGTGGTGTTTCCTTGTGATATTTTTTATTATGTGCCGAAATTAGCACTTTTCAGTTTATTTTTAGGTCAGAAAATCGCATTTCATCAGACCGAGCCAGGAAATGTTTGTGACAGTCCTGTAAATAATGCTTTCATAGGACTCATTTCTCATTATATGGCTCAGTCTGATAAATGCGATTTTCTGACCTGAAAATAAACTGAAAAGTGATACTTTCTGGCCGGTTTCTTAAAAAGTTAAATAAATAAGAAACGTGTATTCTCAAGCTTGTGTAAATTTTTTCGCTAGAAAACTACCACTTGTTAACCAATCTACTATTTGTGGCTTTAGTATATATTGATACTATGATATAAACGGGGACGGTAGCTCAGTGGTTTAGCGCGTCTAGCTTGCATACTGGCATACCTAGCGAAGCAGGTTCGATCCCTGCTCACCGCGAAATAATTTTAATTATAAATTATCCCCAAGATGTGGTTCGGACTCCACTATAAACTGTAGGGCCCCGTTTCTCTTTACCTTACACAAAATCATTCTGGATTTTCAAGGACTTACCTCGGTGACTTGAGAAGCGGTTAAGAAAACATCTTAAGAAAACATCTTAAGAAATACAAATGAAATAAACCCCAAACTATATTTGCTTCTACAGCATATCAGCATAATTTCAGTGTCTTGGAAACTGTGCTAGTCATATTTTAATATCAAATGTGGCATAGCACTGTTTGAAAGAACATGTGTTTTTAAAATCATGTATATTAATTTGACAGTCAAAATAATTTAAAGTTCCCTCCAATCCTTTACTACTGCTTCCAACCACCAGAGGCGCGTCAATTTTAGTCCCATTCGAATGTACGGTCGTTGAGCGTCTATAGTGTGGGTAGTTTGTGGCTAAGCGTCTTAGTGGCGAGCGCGCTTGATGAGACTTCCTAACGTGTACTGGGTTCGATCCCCAGCACCGACACTGGCAATGTTGGTGGGTAATGGATGTTGTCTGCGTTTTTTCTAATGTGTAACCCCCTTCCGAACAGCCTATGAGAGGCTTTGGATGTGGGGGTTGTCTACTGTGGGTGGTGTTATGTTTATCTCTCTCTAAATTCCAGCTTCTCTGTCTGCCACATCTGTATTAATCTGTGCCAAAATTATAGAAACTTAACAGACCTATCGTTGTTTTAAAATAGAACCATAAAGAGAAATTTCTATTTTGCCATTGAATTATAGAAACAAATCTTTTTATTAGACCCGGAAAAGTTTCTTGTTTAGCGTAATTGGTGGGATATTTCATTTTTACATAAAAATACTTACCTAGTCCTAAGGAAGCAGCATCTGAAACAGAAAATAGAAATTAGTAAATCCAACAAAAAAAAAAATACAATAAGTAGGAGTACAGAGGTAAGTAGAGACAAATTAAATATTTCAACACAATTTCGAGACACATTCTTAAGAAAGAAAAGTTATAGAATATATAGAGTGAAACTTAATTTTTTCTTAACTATACTTGAGAAAAATAAACCGAAACAATTCGAATTTAAGTTACTTTGATAATTTACATAAAAAGATACAACAATGGTAAAGCGGGTAAACTAGAAATACTTTCGTAGAATAATAATGGAAAATCACCGAAAGTGGATGTGACACAGTAAAATACAAAGTAAAATTGTAAAGTCATCTATTATCAAAATTAAAGAGCATTAAATTTCGCTTCGAATGAATACCTCAAAGTTGAAATTTGCTTTCCAAATTTCATTTTAGTGTTTTCTTACACTTTATATCTCCATATTAAAAAAAAAAATTACACTGTTATTATTTCCACTTCCACGTAGTGGATTGGAAGTTTAGTAAGGTCACTTGGGGTATTTGGGCCATGATTTTACAACCTGAGCGAGAAGATTATACTTTGAACTTGCCTGAGAACCACTAACAAGTTATATTAATATCTAAAATATTTTTTTATATATAATACAATATACAGTCTTTAAATATATAATATTCAAATCCCGAGTCAAGTTTAATTTACTTTATAATTATAATTAAATAATATAAAGTCTGATGGGCCCAGTTACCCTTAGAAATTGGGGCAACTGGACCATACGGGTCTTGGTTTCATACAAACGATTGTTATTTGAACTGGGGTAAGTGGGCGTGTTGGTAAACATGTAAACTTCGTACAAAAATTACCGCAAGTCATTTAAACCACACCATAGTCGAGTTGTCGACGATGTAAGAGAACTACTACATAACAATTAGGTGGAAATTTATTCAAATTTAGGAATAACACAACTTCTGTTAAAGTAAAAAGGGCAAAATTAAATGTAAAAAACAATTTCAAGTAAGCATAAAGAACACAGGCCCACAAAAAAAAGTGATCTACACCAGGGACCTGACATAGTAATCCTATGTATTTCGACGTGCTGAACACGAATCCAATGTCCGTTTAGCTACGTTACCCACCAACTTTTTGTAAATCGCGAAAATAATCTAAAGAAATAAGGTTGCTTAGGCTATTTTCGCGATTTACAAAAAAATGGTGGGTGATGGAGCTAAACGGACATCAGATTCGTGTTCAACAAAATACATAGGGATTAATATGTCGGGTCCCGGGTTCAGATCACTATTTTTTGTGTGACTGTGCGCAGTGATCTACATCTACCTAATAAATAAAAACAAAAACAACATACTTAATGTGCTTGGGGTAACTTGGTCCTAGCCGTGCCCAGATGCCCCAATTAACTGGCCCACTTACCCCATTTTTGAAAAATTGTGGGGGTAACTGGGCCACCCACTCAAGCTTGTGACCTAACGCAGAATACATGCTTGCAATAACACTTTAGGGATATATCATGCTTCTAATTTATGCTAAATTAACTGTGACGTTGATAATATATACAGTAAACCTGTAGTATTTCATAAAAATCAAGATTACATCACGTTGCTATGAAAATTTTGCACTACAAAATTTAAAAAATTGCTACATGAAAGCAACAACACTCAGAAACATGAGACTAATTATTGTGGTGAGATGACATTGTCTTTCAGTGCTGCCAACTGCTTGAAGTGAAATTACCCCCACAAATTCTACGGCAAAAAACCATGGCCCAGTTATCCCTTGGGCCCAGATACCCCAACTGACCTTAATCGTAAAAAAATTTAAAATTTTTGTTTTCTTGAAATAGGTTTAGAATGTCATGAAACGTCGAGATTTTAAATTTGAGCGAAGAAAGAATTTTCGGTCTGTCTGTCCGTAACTTTTTTTTTTTTTTTTGTTCACACGTTTTCTCCGGAACGGTTTAAGATATTGACTTGAAATTTTGTACACGTTTATATTATAACGATATCTAGAACTGGATTGTCTTTTGAAGATATCCGGTGAAGGTTTGGGGGGTAAATAGGGGTAAATATGGGGAAAATGTAAAGACAGCTGGTAAGAGTACAGAAACTTGAAATTTGATGTATGTACTACAATTCAAGGCCTCAAAATTTTTGACAATATTTTTCATCCCCCCACCACCCCCCTTATTAAAGGGGATGACACAATGAAGTTGAGATATTCACTTGAAATTTGGTACACGCATATATTATAATGAAATCAGGAACAAGATTATATTTTGGGATTATTCTGCTGAAGGGTTGTGGGTTCAATGAGGGTAAATAGAGGAAAATAAGTAAAGCAAGCTGGCAACAGTGCAGAAACTTAAAATTCGATGTATGTACTAGAATCCAAGGCATTAAGTTTCTTTATAATATTTTTCAAACTCTGCCACCTCCGCTCCATTATTAATGGGGTTGGTAACGTAAAACTGAGATATTCACTTGAAAGTTAGTACACATAGGTATGTATTGTAATGACATCTGATTGAAATGATTCCATCTCGGATTCCATTGAATGGGTGGGAAGTGGTAGTTTGTGTATAGGGGAAACAAGTAGGGTAAACGAGAAACTTCATTTTTAACGTATATGATAGAAACCAACCCCTGAAACTTTTCTAAGACATCTGCCCCAAATAGTAGTAAAATTCTATGACCAATAATTTCCACATATTGGAGTGCAAATCTAATAAAGATGTTTCCTTTAAAGTGACTTAGATCATAAATCTGGATGTGGAAGTAGTGATTCCTTGGCCAGCGGTTCTTTCTTAGGCAATGTACGAACTTGAAATTTCATGCTCTATAACTTTCGATCTATGGATTTTTTCTTTTCGATTAGCCGTTTCAGAGCTGAAGATGTTTAAAAAGTTACTGAGTGTGATTTTTTTTATAAGTTAGTAAAAATTGTTGTTATTTGCCTGCCAATTACGCCCATACCTCTTGATGAAATTTCAACTTTGAGATACTCATTCGAAGAAAAATTTAACGGTCTAACTTTTCAATTGGATGCATTGTTTTTAAGTTATAGGCCACAAACTGAAAAACGCGTCAAAATTTCGTGGCTTTTTCGGCCAAACAAAAATTTGCCAAGGGTTTGGAGGTCTAAAACTTGGATTCTACACAATCTCTACAACATATACAAGATAAGAAAAAAAATCTAATACCTCGTTTGTTGTAACTATATACCACCCCGTTATTGAACTATTTGTTGTCATTTGGTTTAAAAATAAATGTCAAAAGGGGCCAAAATTTTCTTAATGCTGTAAGCTGGTATCGAGATCTACATTTTGAAAAAAGAAGAACCATTTTGGAC